>CM076975.1:43157626-43225126 GCA_039105355.1 Benthosema pterotum | reverse complement strand
TGGAAATTTGTGGAACTTGAAATGTAAAATGTATTCACATATTACAAGGCAAATACAATGTTTTTTTTTATTATTATTCATGAAATCACACCTTTTCAGGGATTTTTTTTTATAAAAAAAAGAATAATCACTAACTAAAATTAAAACCAAAAATGTAAGCAACAGAAAAAAACAAATTCAAGGGACAAATACAAACGTGTCCCAGCAGCATTTACAGCACAAAATACAGTACAATAAACATGTCCTTTGTTTACAGTGTTTAGGGCAGACTATCTAATGGTAACAACAACCAGGCTGCCCGTTCCTTTGTTTAATTCCCTCTTTACTGCCTGTGATGTCAATATACAGTACAGTACCTGCCTGATACTACAGTGCAAGTTAATCTGCATACTGTCTGGGCTAATTTGCAGTAAAAAATTAATTGAGAAACAGAGGGACGAAGGTGGGGGTGTACTTAATGTAGGACAGCCAGTGGACACCATCCATCAAAGCGTAGACCCCCCCCCCATGTCTGCGACGCCAGGGGTCCGGGGCCCACCCCATTCATCATTCAACCAACCGCTATTATTTGCATATTAATTAGCCGTCGTCGCGATTGGGGAAGTCGGGCGGGGGGTGATGTTAGGGGGTAGGAGAGGGAGGGGTTGTACATCCTTGGTGTCAGAGCATAAACCTCGTATCTCTCGTCTTTTTGAGAGATTTTTGAGTGGTGCAACTACTCCTATAGACAGCTATGTGTGTGTGCCCATGCCTGTGTCCCTGGATAGCGTTTGTTCACTAATTGTCATTGGCTTGTACAGTACAGTACAGTACAGTACAGTACAGTACAGTACAGTACAGTACAGTACAGTACAGTACAGTACAGTACAGTACAGTACAGTACAGTACAGTACAGTACAGTACCACTCACTTCAGACAGGTCTGATTTTTACATTTTCAACTAATGAAAAAACATTAAAAATGTGTATTATTATTTTTACTTCATTATTTTCATGCAAACCAGTGGTTTTCAACCAGTGGTCCGTGTACCACCAGTGGTCCTTCAGGTGGTCCCCCGGCTAAATGATGGCAATGTGGTATAAGCAAAGGTAACCTTATAGATCTTTAAGATGCTGAACAAATAATAATGGACCTTGACAGGAAAGATAAATTGTAAATAAGGGTTTTGGAGATACGAGGTTTCCACCCCAACGGCGTCCAACGACATGACTGTCCAATTACCATACATCAATGTTTCCTACGCCATAATTCAGCACAACATCTCTGGGAGTACAACCCCCCACCGCGCGCGCGCGCGCGCACACACACACACACACACACACACACACACACACACACACACACACACACACACACACACACACACACACACACACACACACACACACACACACACACCCTGGGGAGGGAGTCGCCACCCCCATAAGCCCAGGAGGAACGGGACCACCAGTACCCCCCATTCTCCCCTCCTCTCTCTCTTTCTCTCTCTTTTGTCATGGGCCTCTATCCTCTCTGCTCCATTTACAAAACCTGTAATGTACCCCAAACGTGTCACTCTGTTTGTCTGTCTGTCTGTCTGTCTGTCTGTCTGGCTGCCTGCCGCATATCTGTCTGACTGTCTGTCTGTCTGCCTGTCTACCACATACAGTATCTGTCTGACTGTTTATTTAGTATTTGCAGGGTCACATCTACCGATATTACAAAGATGATCACAATGGAAACAAGCCTAGGCCCTAGGTCGGGGGTAAGCAACCTGCGGCTCAGGAGCCGTATGCGGCTCTAGAACACAGCCCTAGTGGCTCCCTGGTCAGTACGACGAGGTTTAGCTGGATCCAGATTCTCATAGATTTATGAAATCTAGCGAACAACGATAAAGCCGTATTTATACAAAAGCACTTTGACGTAACTTGCACTCACTCTCTACTCTTCTACTTTTGGAACATTTGTAAATTGAAAGAAAAAAAAGTGGAATTTTGAGACACAATGTGATTTGTGTCTCATATAGAGTAAAATCTATTAACGTTCATGTGTTTTGTAATCGATTAAATCGATCATCATCACTCTCCTGTTATAGCAGTCTGTTTACTTTTGTGTAGCAAATGCTGTCTAAGTCTAACAGAAAATGTGTAGAATTTTGAGACAATGGGTGCAAATGTGGATTTGCTAGAACATATAGACAGTAAATATCTATTAATGTTCATGTTATTGAAAAAAGATCTAAAACGATCACTGTCATCACTCAGATCAGTGAATTGTCCTCAAACTTCTGAGAATCTGTTTGAGGAACTAGGTAGAATCTTCAGTGGTTTAAACGGCGTTGGTTCTCTGCAGCTGTGCGTTTCGCTGGCTGTTAAAAAGCTGCACGGCAACAGAAAGTTGGAACATCTCTAATTGATCATCTGGTTCTGCTTTGCTTCCTGGAACCGTGCGGTGGAGGCCAGGCTTTGCATTTAAAACTCATTATCTGGACTTGAAAGGAAGAGAAACTAAATAAATAAATAAATAAAGAACATCACATCACAGCTTTAATCTGGGCCCGGGGTCTGAGATGGGCAAGAAAAGCTGCAAATTAGATTTAGCCCCGCACAATTCCATTTATCCGTGATTAAAAAAAGAGAGTGAAAAGAAAAGAAAAGAGAAAGAAAATCGACAACACATAAACAACATTAGCAGGAGGCCGGGGCGGATCTAGGCATGGGCATGGGGGGGTCAATGCCCCCCTAAATGCCCTTACTGCAGCAGCAGCACCAAACACGATGGCAAGCAAAAAAAAAACCCAAAAAAACAAGATATTTCAAATTAAAGTGCTTATAATTAAAATGATTTGAAACACTACTACTGCTACTAACTAACTTCAGTCCATCATTGAAAACAGAAAACTCTCTGTGTCAGACCTTTAGCTTTATGCATGCTGCGTGTCCGTTGCAACTCCAACAACAACTGATGTTATTTTTGATGCTTAATTGACTAATATACGTCCTGTAACTTCATAATAAGCGATGAAGCCGCCCCCCCCCCCCCCCCCCCCCCCCCCCACATTGGGAAATGTTACATACGCCCATGGCAGGAGGAGGAGGCACGGACGGCTGCTGTGTGTGTGTGTGTGTGTGTGTGTGTGTGTGTGTGTGTGTGTGTGTGTGTGTGTGTGTGTGTGTGTGTGTGTGTGTGTGTGTGTGTGTGTGTGTGTGTGTGTGTGTGACCATGCTTTGTCATTAGTCCTCTCCGCTGTACCAAAGCGCACAGCCTTCTCTAATTAGCTGGCCCAATTTACTACGTCTGCGGTCGCATTGGCTCCAGTGGGTCGTTTGTGACGTGTTTGCGTGCGTGCATGCATGCATCCATGCATGTGTGTGAATATCTATCTGTGTGCACGTCTACAGTATGTCATCGCTGTTAGGTATACAACCTTGTATATCGGAAGCTGTTACTTTACGAGAAGTTCCAAATGGAACCAAAGTCATTATTTAGTTATAATGTTTTTCATTGCTCCAATATTTACTCTCTTTCAGTTCATTCCTAATTCTCAAATAGTGCAAACAGCAGAAACTACACAAGCTTACAATGCAAACTAGGCATTATTAAAAGCGTCTCTAGCCTCAGTTTTCTGTAAAGTTTCTTGTAAATACTGGCAGTTGTTGGTGGAATTTTTGTTTTCTTGCTAGTTTTTGGGCTGTTGCTGTTGTTCAGTATTTAGACTTCCAAAATAATTGATTGAATCAGTGGTTCTCTAACATTCTCATGTCAAGCATCCCCTAACTAATAATATATTGGCTAACTGTCCACATGTTTGCAGTCTTGTATTGTCATACTGTTGCCTCTCACAATTTTCAAAAGCTTTCGCCATACAGTTTGGAGCAAAAGCTATCATAAGTAAAATATAAAGCAGAAGTGGAGCCTCCTCCTCCACTTCTGGTTCGTCTTTATGGTCGAACGATTCTATTAGAAATAAACTCTAATAAGAGTAAATAAACTCTAAAAAGAGTAATAAGAGCAATAAAACTGTAGTACTCAACTCAACAGTATTTGGAGATTGTGAAATAAATCTATAAGCTCCCTGTGAGCTTGTACATCTAAGGCTCCATTTTCGTTATCATCTAAACCCCTTATCCTAAACCCCTTAGCATTTTTTTTTTTACTATTTTGAAAAACTTTTTGGAATAGTTTAACATGCCAATCTATTAACACATTGTGAGGTTGTAGACAGACCCTTTAAACCAGGGGTATCAAACTCAATTTGCCTTGGGCCACTAGAAGCAGAGCCTGGTTGAGGCCGGGCCGCAGCCACAGCGTGTCACATGGACAAACGTTTTTTTTGCCATTTTCGCCTTCATTTCACTTAAATTTAAGTAGATTCACACTCACCAATGTGGGATAAAGAGTGTGCATATGTGGTGTTGTGTCGCACAAAAAACAAAAATAACATTTCTATAATAATATTTCTATCCCTTTCTATTCCTTCCTTCCTTTTGATATACCACTGTGCTTTCTGTTTCATTCAGTAGCACATAATAGGATTATGATGATAATAACTATAATTGAACAATATTAAATGAACTATTTACTGGACAATAGAACCTACAAACAATACACCTGGACAAAATAACTGGACCAGCCAACCCATCAACAAAGTGGCTCTGATTTGATTGTGATGGCATGAATTACAACCAATAAGGAAGCAGTAACAAAATCTTTACTTCAGCTATCAATTTATATTCCTCCTAACAAAGCCAACTACAGCAATTTTGAACTTATACAGCCACTACAAAGCAGCGCCATAAAATAAATAAAATCAAAAATATAGTTTGTCAGTGTCACTGAGAAACTAGTCTTGCAAACATGACACTAGAGTAGACCATTAGAATCGCCAGTTAGGCCCAACTAGCAGCATTGGTTTCCCAATAGTACACGTGTCTAAATAGGCTTTTATTTATTTGCGCTAGCCTCTTTGAAAACTATATCCCAGTTGCGCGACGTTTCATCTTTGCTGGCAATGCTGTCTGCAGTGGTCGCGCGATGGGGCTTTGGAAATAATTCAGCACTTTCGGTTTCTGACCCCACAATGTCGCAACTTTTCTACTAGATGGCTATGATTCTATCCAGCGCAGATGTAAGCCTGCCCTGGAGCAACGACAACACTGTTCACTATGGGCAAGGGGGACACAACAGCTCGTTTTAGGCTACTCACCTTAGCTCAGCGTGCTGCTTTATAATCCATGCATCCGCCCGTATCAGGCTATAGAAAACTGCTCCGCTGTCATTATGTATCGAACCGAACGCAGTCCTTGGTAAAAAGGCAAAGTTTTCTTTTCCCTACGTGTGTTTGTAAACAAGGAGCGGTGGATAGAGAGACGCCATGACAGGATCTCGCCCGTACTGCAGCCAATGGCGTCATTGGATTTCATCAGATTGACAGTTCAGCGACAAATCAGGATGAACTAAACTGCGCGGGGGGGAGGGCGTGTTTCAGGGTGCAGATCCGGTTCCTCTTTGCTATTCTGTGCAAATAGCAAAGCCAGTAGGCGGGCTTTAAACAGGATCTCAGTAATGAGCAGTCAATAGTAACAGACTGTTCTCCCGCAAATGCTTTGGGTTGCCTGGTCGGAATTTGACGGGGGAACTCGCGGCCGTCGCGGGCCACATTAATATTAAACGTTCATATTAAGCTGGGGGCCACAAAATATCATCTCGGGGGCGGAAATGGCCCGCGGGCCGGCAGTTTGAGACCACTGCTTTAAACTATTGAAGAATGTTCTTTTTTAATAGTTAAAAAAGGCAAAGAAGTTAAGGGATAAGGGGTTTAGCGGAAATGGAGCCCCTATTCTACAAGCTCACAGCATGTATTGGTATAGGTTTAAAGTCGCTTTGTTTGTATTCCAACATTGTGTGTATGCGCGTGCGGGCGTGTGTGTGTGCGGGCGTGTGTGTGTGTGTGTGTGTGTGTGTGTGTGTGTGTGTGTGTGTGTGTGTGTGTGTGTGTACTTTGCGTGTGTGTGTGTGTGTGTGTGTGTGTGCGCGCGCGTGCGTGCGTGCGTGCGTGCGTGCGTGTGTGCGTGTGTGTGTGTGTATGTACCTTGCGTGTGTCCCTGCAGTGGCAGCACGTTGTGTCCCAGCTCTCCGTTCAGCCACAGCTGCATGCGGATGAAAGGCTCTCTGCCCTTCTGGGTCAGCTTGGCCCAGGGTTTAGGTCTGGACAGCATGTCACTGACACTGCCCTGAGACAGGCCCAGCACCTATATGCGCGCACACACACACACACACACACACACACACACACACACACACACACACACACACACACACACACACACACACACACACACACACACACACACACACACACACACACACACACACACACACACACACACAGGTTTATGTCAATGCTAAAGTGGGGCAACATTCCTGTGTGTGTGTGTGTGTGTGTGTGTGTGTGTGTGTGTGTGTGTGTGTGTGTGTGTGTGTGTGTGTGTGTGTGTGTGTCTGTGTGTGTGTGTGTGTGTGCGTGCATGCATGAGTGCGTGCGTGCGTGCGTGCGTGCGTGCGTGTGTGTGTGTGTGTGTGTGTGTGTGTGCGTGGGCAGAACATTGATTTTGATCTTATTCAGCACATTTTCTCAATATTGTGCAGCGATTCACACTCGCGGGCCATGAGGATATTGCAAAACCCCCAAACAATTGGCCGATTTTGAAGAAGGATGGTACAATGTCTATTCAACAGAACCCGTCCCCAATCTCTGAGTAGTCTGATAACCCAATGGTTCCCAAACTTGCTCATGTTAAGGAACCCCAAATCGATTAAACTATGATGTTTATTGATGTGATTGAAATTATTCAAAGTGGGCCTTTTTTTTGTTGTAATGTTGGACAACCAGCCCTTGAAAATAAACCTTCCATAGCGACGTTCCAGACTACAAATGTAACATCCATGCTGTGATGTTAGTCTGGCTCTGGCCATGCCAGGCTAAAGCACTTGTGGCATGAAACCGGGTTCAAATCCGGGCTATAGGAGAGGGAAGTCGCATAGGGAAGCTTTAATGCTACATTATAAAAACATGAATTACCTAAAATGAAAAAAATATATATACTAAAGTAAGAACATATGATCCGGATTGTAGCTTGAAAGCAATAAGGTCTGAGACCAGAGACCAAGCATGTATTAATCACCACAACCTCACATAGCGTAGTGCTTTTTATAAAACGCTTACCAAATATGGCAACATATCATATCACTATTAAACCCATCCAAATAACGATTTCATTAAAAGGATCATTTCTACCGCCTGCACAAACAAGCCGGTTGCTATGCAACGTTCTCATTCAGAAGGTCTACTCCGCAATATATATTGTTTAAATGTGAAATAAATCTAAATAGAGCGACCGTCTGGAATGTTTTGGTTCGACGGTAGATGTTGGAATAGATTGTTTCCCTCGATGACAGGACACAGAAAAAGACCAAAATGAATTGCACACACACACAGACATCAAAGACAAGGGCAGGGATGCCTTTCATTGTCCGACTGGCTCTGGGCCAGGCCCTAAATTTAGCCTCAAATCGACGGGTGGAACAAAAGGGCCTCTGTAGTCTGACCTTATTGAATCTTGGAACGTTACATGTCCCTTGTTTTCAAGGTATCAACTTATACTCTCCGCGTTCAAAACAGGACTAGTGTGATATTTCTTCCCACCTCACCTCTGCCAGACACACATCTCAACTCCCTATACGCAAACCCAAAATTAACACAAAAGAATGGCTGACCTTAAAAAGACATTTCAATGTCTTGGTACAGTAGTAGCTATGGTCTGCCCCCAACCTCCACCCAGTCTTACTCTGTAATAGCCTACTGTAGCCTACTGTATTGAATTTTTACAGTATGTATTATGCACTACTGATGAACTGAGTGCAATGTACCACAATGGAAACAAGACCAGATTGATGCCTTTTTGACAAAAAGGCAACTGAGAACTGAGAAAATAATTTAGGCCTACACTCAAGGCTTTTATTCAAGCTGTTGCACAATAAGCTACATTTCATTGGTTGTACGAAACATTGTGATTGTGATTCATGAATAAAGCACATGTTGAGGGGACCACCTGCAATACCTCTGCGGACCAGCATGGGTCTGTGGATCACCAGGGGTCTGTGGACCACCAGTTGAATACCCAGGCTCTAAGGCCTGTTTTGTTTTGTTTTACACTGTCAGCCAAATCCAGCCTGATCCAAATCTGAGCCACATATAGTTTGGAATCTGATTTGTTTAAATGAGTCATGTGACCCGTTAGAGTCGACCAATCAGACGTCAATCTCGGTGTGGCACAGATCTGATTCAGTCTGATTGGTTTAAATGAGTCATGTGACTTGTTAGATCAATCAGACGTCAATCTTGGTGTGGCACAGATCTGATTCAGGCTAGATTAGGCTGCCAGTGTAAATCAGGCCTAGGGCTCTGCCATGTAGATTAAATTAGGTTTCTTTTCCCCCACATGGTACTGTACCTTCTCTCCGAAGATCCTCTGGCAGATCCCGTTCTTGGCCAGCTTGTCCTTGACCTGCTGTGTGAGCTCCTGTGTGTCCACATCCTGGTACATGTAGAACTCGTACTGCTCAGGTTTCAGCGGTGCCACCGAGGGCCGTGGGGTCTTTGCCGCTCCCGCTGCCCCCGCCGCCGTGGAGCTGGACACCAGCAGGGGGCCCAGGGGGCCCAGGCCCGCCACCAGGCCCAGGGGAGAGGGGCTGCTCTGCGGGGTGTCGCCCCGGCTAGGGGGTCCCTGCGCCTCGGAGCCGGCCTGCGAGTACGGAGAGTCGGCCCGCGGCCAGTCCTTCCAGAAGTCCATGGAGGAGGAGGACGAGGAGGGACCGCCCAGCCGGGGGGGTTTCTGATGGGGAGACAGGGAGAGAGAGAGGTGAGTGGACCGATTTGACTGGTTTGTGTTTATTTACAGTAACTGGATGTGGTGGATTAATAAATGATTCTTGATTATTTTCTCACAGCGTCTGTGTGGACACATGTTTGATCGTGGAATAATTTCTATGAATAACGAGGATATATTTTCATAAATTGAAGATGTTGAACATTTGTAAGGGGAAAAGTTAAAGGTAGTCTGTAGTCCATACCATGTGAACATGGTCTTGAGTTAAATACATTTGATGATGTTGGTGATTAATTTAATGAAAAAAGGAATAGCTGATCTACAACACATTGTGAGCTTTTTTTCCTCTAGTTTTGGTCCCAGGGAGTCATTACATTTCTCTCTTTCTGTCAGGCTAAATTGCTTGGGAACCACTACAGCAGTGGGTCAATTTTGTGCCCTCCTAAAAATACCATATTATGTTTATATTATATCAAGTGTCGAGTGCCATATTTGAGCGCAATTTCAGCATTCAGTACATCTGTGCATGCTTGCCGACAGCATTGAAACATTTTCAGCACTTTAAACATTTTAGCATTCTTTGTTTACATCAATTGGCAAATTACCACATCAATGTAGACTCTACATTGATGTGGTAATTTGCCAATTTCCTGGTCTATTTTCCTAATTAGTTTGCTTGCCTATTTTTGGGGCATATTTTCCTCTATTTGGCTGTCCCCTGTCCCCATATCTTGCCATACCCAGCCGATGCCAAGGTTCATCGCGACCACATGCTAATCCCCGTTTGTGTGTACTTTACCTCCTTGCAGTCGTCCTGGTTGTTGTTGCGAGTGTCTAATTCGCTCCCGCCGAGCGCGGCCCAACCCCCGGGGTGCATGCCGCTCCACCACTGGTCCCTCCAGGAGCTCCGCCCCTGCTTGGCGCTGCTGCCGTCCAATAGCATCCCTCCTGCTCCTCCTCCTCCTCCCGCCTCCCCTACACCCGCCTCCCCTCCTCCTCCTCCCCCTGCCTCCTTCTTCACCAGGCTGGAGCTGAAGTCCAGTATGGAGGAGGGAGACGGAGAGGAGGAGGCCACACCACCGCCTCCACCTCCACCGGACCCTGACGCCTTCTTGAGGGACAGCGCCAGCGGGGAGTAAAGGGACGGAGACAGGGTGACCACTGGGGAACCTAGAGCAGGAGCAAGGGGTAAAACAAATTCACCAAACTAAATGATTTAATTGACAATTAAAAAAAAACAGGTCAGAGATTGATCAGTGATGAAATAATTAGCCCTGAGGACAGTTTGGGGAAGGACTTAGCCTGTCTGTTGGCAACAAAATGCCTGTCAGCAGACTGGTCTGGAATAGCTCAATTGCACAACCATTTCCTACTGGAGAAAATTGGTGTGGGCCCAGTATTCAAATATGTTTACATACTGTGTCCTGATTGGCCACCACAATTTTCTGGAGTAGGAAATGGTTGTACAATTGAGCTATTCCAGACCAATCTGCTGACAGGCATTTTTTGCCAACAGCTGATTCGATCTGGGTTTAGCCAGGACCTAGTGAAGAGCGAATGCATAGATGTCAAACTCAAGGCCCAGGGGCCAAATCAGGCCTGCGAATGAATTATCTTGCGTGGGATTATATTTACTGTAATTACTACTAGAACTGTCCCTCTGGTATATTGCACACAGCACGAATAGAACTACTTGTTTTACTTTTTCAATCACTGATTGATTTAGTTTCTCACATTACTACAGAAGCAGCGCTTGTTGAGGGTCATAGAACAGGAAACAGAGCTTTAATAATGCAGTCAGTTTTGAATGCATGCAGTTTCATTTTTGCTATTCACGACTGACATTCACATTCATGATTTTTGGAGGAAATCTCCAAAAATTTACTATGTTGGAACAGTGTCAGCTCCTTTACCTAGCAGCTTAGGCGGGAGCAGGGAGAGGTCCGAGGAGGATGAGGAGGAGGCCTTGAGGAGCGGCTCCAGGGCAGCGTGCTGAGCCTCCATCTCTCTGCGGGCCTGTTCCAGGATGGACTGGATGCTGTCGTCTGAACCAGACTGACCCATGATGCTGCCCAGACCGCTGGGAGTGGAGTGGGACGAGTCCACTGGAGGGGGAGAGAGGAGGGATTTCAGCTAAGTGACAAGTAGTATGTTTAGTGTTTTAGTAGTATGTTTTAGTATGTTAGATGTATAGTTTTAGTTGTAGTATTCCATAGTTGTAGTATATTATGTGTCCTTTAGCTGCTTAGCTGTAGTATGTTTAGTCCTAGCCGTATAGGTGGGATGTTCTGTCTAGCTGTCTGTTTAACTCTCACTACTTGCCACTTTATAATTACCGGTATAATTATACCTGGTTGTAGCTTAGCACCTTCACCCCACTTTTACTATACTGTTACAGTTGCACTTTAATACTCTAGTCTGTTGCACTACGTCACTTACTGTTTCTTGTATTGTCTGTAGTTGTCATTTTTCTATTGTCTATTGTCTTATTGCACTGGGGAACAATGGAAACGTTATTTCATCCCTGTATATGTCCTGACATACACTGGAGTGACAAATAAAGAACCTTGAACCTTGAAAAACCAGGGGTGTAGTGGAGGGCGGACGCGGGGGACGGCGTCCCCCCACTTCTCAGATCTAAAATATTTTTGGGGCAAAAGCAGGCCTGTGTTTTTTGTCCCGTGATTTACTTTTATGGATACAATTAAGGATGGGAAACAAATCTTTCTCAATATGCTGTACTTGTTTTAACAGCGTGTCTGTGTGTGTTGCGCATGCAGGTGCACGCAAATGCTCATGCAAATGCAAGTGTGCATGCACGCGCCTTAAAGGGGAATTCCACTCATTTACTATGTCATTAATATACCTTAGAGATGTTGTGTGGACGTGATAAAAAGTTCCCCCCACTCTGTGTTTCCTAGAAATGGAGGTCTGAAAAAAGAAATCATTAGCATGGTGAAATACATCTTGATGACATCATCAAGATGAAATTCACCATGTTAATGAGTTTCCTTTTTTCTGAGAGTGTACAAATGTGAGAGTGAGAGTGTACAAATGTGAACCAATGGACCCTAGCGGGTCCATTTGGTTCACATTTGTACACTCTCAGAAAAAAAATGAAAATGGGTGAAATTCCCCTTTAAGAGGCGTCCCCCCACTTCTAAAAGTCCCACTACAACACTGGTGACAACATTTCAGCAAATCCAATTTATGACCCAGCATGAACGGTGGCAGTGCAACAAACATTACTTGAAATCTTGTGATTTGATACAGCCAGCGGTTTAGCAAAGTTGAGGTCTTATTTTGAAGAGCCACGCTTCCATACGTGAAGTTTGTGCGTTGAATGAGGCTTACTGAATCCATAATTTACTCCATAAGATGGAAGCCTTCATAGCGCCACCATCTGAGCCGTGGAGTATGCACTGTTTTGTCCCATTTGGGACCAGGAATAGGAGATACAGGCGATCAAAACTTCCAATCGCTTGTATCTCCTGTTCAAACACATTGGCTGCCCATAAACAGCCACTCTATCTGTTACTTTCAATTTAAAAGGCTGTTTATGGACACAATCTGCAATCCTGTGTTATTAACATATTAACTAACCTACTGTGTCGCTTATTCCTTATCCTAAACTTTCCGCTCTTTTACTATTTTGAAAAGTATTTTTGAATTGTTAAAATGGCTAGACTACGAGCTCACAACGTGCCGATGTAGCTCGGCTAGTTGAACTATTCAGAAATGTTTTTCAAAGTAGTAATAAAAGGCAAAGAAGTGTAGGGATAATAAGGGGTTTATCAGTGACGAACATGGAGCCCTTCCAGTGTTACGAGGGTCAATCCAAAGGCGGTGAAGAGAGGCCGCGTGCCGCCATGCCACGCCCCTACTCCAAACTCTCTCACTGCAGCGAAAAGAGATGCGACTTCTCCACAAGCAAGAAAATAAATAATGAAGACATGAATCATGATCTGCTGGGAAGCCTCTTGAAATATGAACATCAAAATTGAGAACAGATGCCGTGCCTCATCACATCAGGTACAGAAATAGGCTTCTCCCTGCAGAAAGCCTGTTGGAGTCGCGCTGGCCTGGGAGGACGTGCCAAAATGAATGTTTGAACAGCTTCAACACGACTTTGAGATCATCTTTAAAGAGCGCATGCAAAAAAAACAGTCCGCACTGCACTGCTCGATCTACACACACACAAAACATACCCTTTGAATGCTCAAAGAGCATTTTATTTTTGTTTCAATGTGTGTGTTTCCCACACTTTTTTCTCCTAATTTAGTAATTATGCCAATTTCCCCCTCTTGTGTAGTCCCAGCCACTGCTAACCGCTACAGTTATAGTAGGATGTGTGTGGATATGCACACCGTTCCTGGGATGGCAGTACTCACCTACTGATTTTTATTACTGCACAGTGTGCTCTGCTCAGTCAGTGCAATATTATCCTAATGCACCCTTATGTGGGAGGATGTAATCCACAGGCTCCTCCCATGCACAATTGCACATGTAATCACCACCCAGTTGTCACCGCACAGGACATCAAGTGGATCCGAAAACCAAGCGCTCCCTACTAAGGTGACCCTTTGGGGTCACCTTACAACAGGGGTGGGCAATTATTTTTCCCAAAGGGCCAAATGAGATACATAAAATATTGTGCAGGGCCAAGACTAAAGGCTAAAGTCTGCGTGATATTAATTTTATTTCAAGATAAAAGTAAGTATAAGACCAACCATTTTGACACCTATTTATTCAGAATTTGAGCCACAGAGATCAACCATTTGAGGACATTTTAGCCCCACACACAGACCCCAAAACTAATGATTTATTTTGCTTTTGTCCACAATTCCAGACTGGATTTGGCAAACAAAACAGTCAAACATAGAGATCAAAATGCCCATTAATCTTCTACATTCTCTAGTTGTGTAGACTTGGGCTAATTCACATGATGAATATTTTAACTCTTGAGAGCGTAAAAATGAAACCAAATGAACCTGCAAGGGTCCATTTGGTTTCATTTTTACGCTCTCAAAGAGTTACATCTGGTTAACCAACTTTGCATATTTAACTGGAACTCTCTCAAGGACCACTGGTGGTCCTCGGACCACTGGTTTAAGACCCTTTCACGGGCCGGTCAGAGTCAGCCAAAGGGCCACATTTGGCCCCCGGGCCGCATAATGCCCAGGTATGCCTTACAACTTGCAACTCCTTGGGGGTGAGTTGTGTGGTGTGATATGTCGTGTTGGACATACAGTAGATGAATGTTGTTCCAAGTGATTTCATTCATGTAAGTCAATGGACAATGTCACACCAAAGGGTCAAGACCGTTTTAGCGTTAAATGGTGCATCTACACTATAAGCACCTTTATCCAAGACACTTTACATAGATAGTAGAGCCTATTTACCATTCACACACCAACGGCGGCAGAAACCCTGCAGGGCATACTGACCAGCACATCGGGAGTAATTCGGGGTTAAGGGTCTTGCTCAGGGACACCAACTCTGGGGGAACTTGGGTTCCAGGAGTTGTAAGGAGACCCTTTGGTGTGGAAAGGCCTCTTAAGCCTTAAAGTCTTGCCTCATACAGAAACGAAAAGAACGTAGCGTAAACGTAGAGTTTACTCGAGCTACTCTAGGTTCTTTTTGTTTCACAATGTTTTTGCTTCACGCTCATTCCTCCTCCACTTCTTTATGGACAGGCAAACCTCTGGGAAACACTAGAGCAGTTACAGAGATTGCCCTCATTGCAGTTAGAAAACCTCAAGAAAGTAGTTTTTTACGTACGGTAGGTACGGTAGGTGTTTTTCCCCTGACAGTGGTGAAAAGATAAGCTATACAAGGCAGCTGTTATGTCCATGGTACAGTACAAGGTGTCCATATGGTACAGTACAAGGTGTCCACTCACTCACCTGCTTTCTGAACCTGCAGCTCCCTCTTGGCTTGTTCCAGTATGGACTTGATGGCTTCGTCTGAACCGGTCTCTGGAGTGCGGATCCTGGTAGTAATGTTACCTGCAACAGGGCCGGGAAGAAAAGGAAATACATGCATTATGAATATAAAATAAATAAAATACAAGGGAGTCAATGAACAGAACATTTGAGATAATTGATCAGATAATCACATGGTCTCTATATTCATTCTGTGATGGACGTTGGACACAAATAGCAGCTCTACAGGCTCACAGCTTGTAGGGAGCCTTTGATTTGGAAGAGAGTTATTTTCACCCAAGATATTTGGGGGGGAGAGAAAAAACTATACATCTCTGGACCAGCTCGGTCAACTAAGCATGGTAAAATGTTGAATGGTAAAGGAAAAAACAACATAGGTGACTAATATAAGCATGCAACTAATTCTCAGAGGATCCCCCCCAGCCTGCAATGAAATACACCTTCATCAGGTCTGGATCAAACATGGCGGCTCTTGTAGACTAGGGTTTCTTCAATGCAGTACATGACCTTACATTTATGTCACATTGCGGTGCACAAATAGGTAAATATTTCCCACTAAGATAGAGTATATCATGTCCGTTTTCCATTAGGACGGAATGAGCCACTCGAAAGTTTAGCCACTTGAATTTTTTTCAAGGAAAATTTTTCAAGGAAAAAAAACCCAAAAAGGGCAGGTGTGGTGCATGGTTTTCAAGGAATAAAATCAAGGGAAAACAACTGGGGTGGCCCACGAACCGAACATTTACCTTGCACTGGCTCTGCTAAGTACCCTGATAGCAAAATCCATTGATTCAACGTTGAATTTTGGTTATCTAACCCAAATCCAACGTTGAATCAATGCATTTTGCTATCTGGGTAATAACTATAGTTATATTGTTATATTGATGAATTCAAAATGTTACACCGTTATCCAAAGAACTCTACAGCACCCCTGGACTGGAGTCATGACGGCACCGTTGGGTACTAGAGGGCACCCGCTTTGAGAAGCACAGCGCAGTACCAAAGGGTCCTTCAGTGAGCCCTGGCCAGGGGAAAAAATGCAATCCTCCCTGCCCCACAATACGTACGCACGCACGCACACACACAGCACACGCACGCACACACACACACACACACACACACACACACAGTGGCAGGCGGCTGCACTCCCCAGAGCTCTGGTTTTACAGCGCAGTTCAATCCTGTTAAAACAGACGTGGCCACAGCTACCGTTGCACATGTTCCTCATGAAGGCAGAAACCAGAGAGCGGGGTGGTGGTAGAGGGGGTGGTGGGGTGGTAGAGGGGGGCCTGCTGTGTCTGTCTGTCTGCCTGCAGCCTCACAATGAGAACCAGAACCTCTGGATGCACTCCCAGTGGTACTCCCAAAGGTTCTCTGCCAATACCACATTTCAGAAATACTCTTGTTATACGAGTAAAAAGGCTTGTAATCACAATGTGACTGCAGTTAAAGTACAAAAGCATTGGCAGACTTAAAGTGGAGCAAAAGAAGTGTGTTTCAAATTGGGTCAAAATGCTTGAGAAACTAGCAGGTCTCCCCCAATGTCATGCACTCTGCACTGTGAGCCTGTAGCTGATTCTCCTAGGTCGCAACCGATTGTAAATCGGCAATGGTCTTTTTTAACGGTCGCAACCTTTTCCCACCTGGTCAACATGGGACAATTGCCCCTTCCCCTGACCCTTTTCTAAAAAAATGGGGCAGGTGCCAAAAGTTCATGAACGTTTTACAAGCGGCCATGACTGATTCCAATCGGTTGGGGGTTTAGGTTTAGTTGCGACCGATGAAAAAAAGGTTTGCAATCGATTGTAAACCGCCATGACGGCTTGTGAAAAAGGTCAGCCGTTTGTCGCCAGGGTTCCCAATGGAAAAGCATCGCTCGGGACCAATTGCATCGGTCGCGGCATAAGTCATTTAATGCACAGTCTATGTAAAGCACCTTGGACATAAAGGCACTATATAAATGCACCATGTACCATTTATAGCACAAGGCTTGCCTCTGAGATGTACTGTATGCTGTAGTGGAGATGAAGTAAAGATCATAAAAGTAAATGACTACTGCACTGTACATTGAGTGAATGTACAGTCAGTTTAATTTCACTCTATCTTCATGTAATTGGTCCTCACTAATGTACATGACCACTATTTATTTTATACTCGGTCTGTGTCTCCGGGGAGGCCTGTGGGCAGTTCAGAAACCTGTCCAGCATGTACATCATTTGAAAAACATATTTATATTTCTATTATCAGGAGAAGGATGGCTTCCATCTATTAGCATGGATTCCCCATTCTAAATAGATGATGCCTATGGAAGACAGGTTGGTCTCTGAACCCTTTGTGAGACACAGACCCTCCTGGGAGACACTGAGCAGAAAAAAAATATTGCTAGTTTATCATGTACTGTACATTAGTGAGGACCTATTAGGCATGGGCATGGGGGGGCAATGCCCCCCCTAAATGCCCTGACTGCCCCACCAAACACAATGTCATGCAAGATATTTCAAATTCATTATATTTAAAAGTATTTGAAACACTACTACTGCTACTAACTAACTACAGCTGTGCCACCACTAAACCAACAGCATTTCATCATTGAAAACAGAAAACTCTCTGAGTCAGACCTTTAGCTTTATGCATGCTGCGTGTCTGTTGCAACTTCAACAACAACTGATGTTATTATTGATGCTTTACTTGCCTATTAAAAGTCCTGTAACTGAAAATGGTATGGGTGCGGCTTCATCGGCCGTGGCGCGAAACGACACGGGTGATGAAGCCGCACCCATACCATTTACTCTTGCCCCCCCCAATTGGGAAATGTTACATCCGCCCCTGCCTATTTTTACTATATAATATTAAGACGTTGGAGGAAGGAGAGCCAGGTAATCCCACTGCCTGGACCTACACTTGGCCTTATGGACACTGGTCAGGGCTCCTGGGCAAGGTCACGCTTCTTCGCGCGTGTGTGTGTGTGCGTGCGTGCGTGCGTGCGTGCGTGTGTGTGTGTGTGTGTGTGTGTAGTGGTGTGTAGCAGCTGGCTAGAAAGTGGAAGTAATTTGCGGGTCTGAGACGGGGATGACCCCGCCAAGGGCAATGACAACCACACTGTAGAAACCAGGGGTATCCGTTTAACTCTGACGGGATCCCAAATGGTCTCGTTTTCTACACTTTTCAGACTTGGTTGATTTTTCCTTTTTCTTTTCTTTCTTTCCTTTTTTTTCATGCTGCATGTGGCTGTGACTGTAAAGGCACCGGCCGTACCGCTGGCAGGAGCAGGGAGTTTGACCTTTCTCTCACACATACGCACGCATGCGCACACGCACACGCGCACACACACGCGCACACACACGCGCACACACACACACACACACACACACACACACACACACACACACACACACACACACACACACACACACACACACACACACACACACACACACACACACACACACACACACACACACACACACACACACACACACACGCTCTTAGGGTGACCAGATGTCCCTCTTTGCGAGGGACAGTCCATCATTTCCAAGACTTTTCGGATGTCCCACAAACTGAGTCTGTCCCACATTGTGACTGACTGAGTTCAGTGTTCAAATGCCCTGATATTAAGCTTTCTGTTGTCTCTTTTCCTGCTATAGATGTGTTTTTAAGTTTGTTAAAATAAACCCATTATTCCCCTGATGCCACTATATTTCCACACGTGACATGTCGCAACGCAGCGACTCATTTTGAGCTTGTAGATCAGCCATATTTGAAATGAAACCCTGAATTATTTTTTGCAATATGACATCAAGATCTTAATAATTTGCTAACCGGGTTGGCCACACATTTTCTCCACTTGTCCCACACATGGCAACACTTCTGTCCCTCAAATGTACTGTTTAGATCTGGTCACCCTACACACACTCCAGATGTTACACATGACACGCCCCGACCGTTAAGGCCAAAAGAAACATGACATAACAGCATATCTATCTAACGCAGCGCAGCGGAGACAGAGTTTCTTGTCCACCCTCCAGGGACGTCAGGCAAACCACACAGAGCTTGTTGAGCTGCTGCCATCAGCAAACACACACACACACGCACGCACGCACGCACGCACGCACACACACACGCACACACACACACAGTCCATGTGAACGGCTTGAGTCAAATATCTATAGTTGGCATCACAGAATTCCCCCTGCGGTTCTTCTGCTTCTCATATACTGTCAGCAAAACAGTCAGCGAAACATTTTAGGACAGTCGCTACAAAAAACAAAATGCTCAAGAAAGAAGGGATTCATGATTAATCCTGTAGCACAATCAGAATCGATCATGTCTACCATAAAAACACTATATAGCAGGGGTTTTGTGAAAGGTGTTGCATGTGATCCCTGATCATTTTGTATAGTGGTTTTCAACCATTTTCATACCAGGGGGCGCTATTTATTCTGCATTTTGGCCCCAGACTACCTTTTGATGTTGAGTTTAGTCTATTGGACGCAAAACTACGGATTTTCGTTATGTTTTTGTCCTCAATTTATTTTTGTCCACATTTTCTAATTGTGTAGATTGTTGAAATCTAGTAATTTTGTTGTTTAAATATAATGTAACTCTTGAGAGTGGAAAAGTGTTTGGTTCCATTTTAATGCTTTCTCTTTAATTTCATAATCGTGAAACCCTACAAGTGGAACCTTAAACTTGGACAATCTACAAATGAGAGCAAATTGATCCGTAACTATGACGATGTACAAATGCAACCAAATGAACCCTTACAAGTGCATGTAACACTCATGGAATAGAATGTGTGTGGGTTAGGGGTATAGTTGTGTGTGTCAGGTCACCCAAAGCATCCTTGGGGCACCACTGGGCTGCTTGGCAGGACCGCGGACGTGTCCACGCCGACTAGCCTGGCGTTTTAAAGCCAAAGTGCATGGTTAAGGGGAAAGCAAAGCCGCTTTTAAAGGTTAAATTACACATGTGAGGTTTCTCCCTGACGTCACACAGGCAGATCTGCTGACCCAGACTGCTCTTGTTTTTGACAAAACGGCAAAACGTTAAAACGCTGTCTGTGGATCCCAAATAACCCCTCATTATAGAAACTCCTAATCATTGTTTTGACTCAAGTGTTCACTGTGCGCCCCGACATACCTTTCTGAACAACAAATAACTTCACGGTCATTAAAAGATATTCCTAGATTTAACAAAGTAAAAGGAAAAAAAAATAAGCCTCTCACACTGCAACTTTAAGTTTAAACGTCTTCTACTGTGTTGTTGTTGTTTTTTTTCCCAGGCCAGAATTCTCACAACTACAGGCTAACAGGAAATAAAAAAAACATATAAAACACTGACTAGCCACTTGAACCCCAGCACACAAGCACACAACGTGGCGCGTTTGCAACGCGTTGTGAGCTTGTAGATTGGCATTTTCTTTTGTCAAAGAGCTTTGGTGTGAATAGGTCTAGGTACAGAGCCAACTCAGGCCTGGTTTAGTAAAGTCTAAAGGGGTTTAAGTGGCTGCAGGCGTCAATCACGAATCGATAGGGAAGGCAAAGAACAGACCTGGCCTCGAGGAGCCTTCAGAGTGGGGCTTTCTCTTCGGAACCTCTTGAAACACCCTGCTTAGGTTCTGGCCTGGGTTCTCTGTTGGAAAACAAGTGGCGACACATCAGAGATAAGTAGAACCTCGAACCGGATAGATGGAGGATGATGGTATGTATATGCAAACTGACGGGGTTGGATAGAAAACGCCACTTATGGGCTCTAACAAATGTTTAATTCTATGATTACTGGTGCTGGGTGTTTGCGAGAGCATGTTGCTGGCGGAGAACAATGTTTGTCTGCTCTGGAAAATTACATTTTGGTGTCAGGTGAATGTTGCCAAGAATTGAGTTCAGTGATCAGGGGCCTAAAATAACGGGTCATGATCTGTGTTCACAGAGAGGGACTGTGTGCACATCTTTTGCCTGGATTTAGTCCGGTTCAGTAGCCGGGATCCAGCTTGATCTGCTCTGTTCCACGCATCTGAAATTTCACTTCGTAACTCAGTCTGGACAGAGGCACTGTTACGTAACCACACTTAATGATGGCACGACACCAGCCAGTGCCCTGATACACCTAGCAATGTTTTGATCAATAACAAGCAACGTCAATTATCAACGTTGACTTTTCACTTTTCTATACGAAATGATCAACTCCTGGTTGTTCAGAAAAGTCAGATCATAAGCGCCCTCTACTGGTCAACATTTTGGAATCTTCCAATCACAGCCCTCCTTGGCGTCATGTGATCCTTTCTCCCAGACTCGCACAGATACTGTAAATGTTGCAGAAAACATGGCTGTTGCCTCACTGCCGTGGACAGAAACAAGGATTTTATAACTTCTTTATCCTCGTAAATGAACATTTAGAGAACTAGTGTGTGAAAATGATTCAATTCAAACTAAAAACAAATAAAACAATTTGAATTATAATTTTTAATAATACTTGTGTTATATCATTGTTTGTTACAATGTTAATGACTTTTCTTTGAGGCTCATTTTTTTCCTGAGAGGAAAAAATGCCTGTTGATCCCCTGTCTCATTACAATATACCAGAGCCTTCTATTAGGAGAGTTGCGATATTGAGGGGTCAGAAACCAAAGTGGAGCAGCCAGTCGTCACGTGACTATACAGAGCCTCTCTGAGTCCTAACTGCAGTTGGGAATACATTGTTTTCAAAATGAGAACGGCACAAATAAGACCTATTTTAGGTACGTATGCAAAACAACAACTGTTTTAAAGCAAAACAACAACTGTTTTAAAGTATTGTTCAGTCACGGCTACCGTCTCTGTAATGTTTATGTTGTACTATTATTAAAGAACAAGAGTTTTAAAGTCATTAAAGCTGGATTAAATATCTGAGTCCAACGCATTGCTGCATACTCCTACTGCTACATTGGACTCAGAGCAGCCTCGCAGGCAGTCTCGCGAGACACCCCCGTATCACGAGATTGTCAGTTGCAAACAGTGTGTGTGAATGGGGTGCTGTTGGTTCCATGCTCCTCCAGCAGCACGAGCGACCTGGCGCATAGGAGTGAATGGGAATATCGCAACTCTTCCCTAGAAGGCTCTGGAATATACATGATCTGCCCGGTTTCATTGGGCTTCTTTGAGAGGGGGTGTGGATTCCATGCATACCAATGACTTAAAGGGTAGAGGCGAAGTTACAGTGGTACAGGACTATTAAACTTGGGATTTTCAGTGACATTGTGAAATAGGAGAATCTGAGAATGTCCATTCATGTGGCCTCATTCAGACACACACAGAAAATCAATGATATCTCAATATACTGTAGGTTTTACTGTTAAAAAAAACAACTTTTTGGTGTGTAAAAATACACTGGGGACGGTAAAAAACACCAAATGGGCTTGAAAAATGTACAAATCAAGCTGGAGGTCACATTTCCTCAACGGAGGCACTTGTAAAACCGTGTGGAGCGTTCTGGAGTTTCTGAACAATCTGTCTTCAGCTACAGGCTGAATGTGTACCATATGTTGATGTTTCACATTTAAAAAGCATCTGGTGCTGCTACTGTAGCTGCAAACTAGCCAAGTGTTCATGGAAAACACACACGAAAAATAATAATAAACTGCAATGTCATCACCTCAGCTGTTTCCTTCCATTGCCTAGTGCTGTGGTTTTCAGCAGGTGGTCCGGGGACCACCAGTGCTCCCTGAGAGGATGCCAGGGACCACTGGTGGTCTAAAAGATGGAAAATTGGTTAACCGGGTGTAACTCTTTGAGCGTAAAAATGAAACCAAATGGACCCTTGCGGGTCCATTTGGCTTCATGTTTTCATGTTTACATCATGTTTTCATGTTTGTCAAAATATTCATTCATCTGAATTAGCCAAAGTCTACAAAACTAGAGAATGTAAAAGATTAATGGTCATTTCGATCTGGCTGTTTGACTGTTTTGTTTCCTCAATCCATCCTGGAACTGTGGACAAAAGCGAAATAAATCTTTAGTTTTGGGGGTCTGTGGGGCTAAAATCCCATCAAATGGTGATCCGTGGCTCACATTCTGAATAAATAGTGGGCCCTGATATCAAAAAGGTTGAAAACCACTGTGTTAGTGAGAACAACTACTAACTAAACAAGCAGGCTTTTGATAAAAAAATAAGCCGAATAAATGTTACTTCTCTATCAGTTAATTGTTTGCGGACGTAACCCGGAGCTGATCGCTGACGGGTGTATTATGATCGACATTCTGGACTTTTTTTTTAATACACTTTTCCACTTCACTGCAATGCTGCCAGAGAATGACCTACGACAATGTCGTTACCCACGACGCAAACCTGCGGTTATTTTTACTGCTGTCCAAAAACAAACCCTGTCACCCATACACAGCTCCTATAGATGTCAGACTGAATATATAGCTCAAGGACTGTCCTCATCAGGGGAGTCCTGGCTCACTGCTAGTGTCTGCGGAGCTCAGGGCCGTTTCTGCCATTAGCCAGACTAGGCAGTTGCCTAGGGCGCCATGAGCGTAGGGGAGGGGAGGAAACTCGATCTGTGGGGGCTGAGATTGTAACTGTGGCTTTTCACATGTCTGGGCCACGAGTTTCGGGGACAGGGAAGTGGCCGATGGTCGGCCATCAGATATTCAAATGCTAATCAGGTGGCTTATTCAGGTGACAACTGGGAAAACAAGACGCTGAGAAGTCATGAGTGAATCATGTAATGCTGTACATGTTTTTTTTTTTTACCAAACTGTAAAAAAAAAAGTAGCAAATGAAGAAGAACGTTTCTGTAAAACAGGAATCACAATACAACAGGGAGGGAATGGTTTTTTTTGTTGTTGTTTTTTTTTTTTTTTTTTTGCAGCCTTCTGCTTCTGGGGGCGACCACCAGACATGCTTTAAACTAAAGGATCCCAGGCTAATAAGCCTCATATGGATACATACATTATTTCTCTATAGCTAGAATTGAACATTCTTTAGTTTAAAAACAGTTCATATTTTTATACCATGGGGGGCGCCATTTTAACTGTGCCTGTCATACAGTATGTATGATGTCACAGGAGATTTTATTGCCTGGGGCTCCAAATTGCTTAGAAACGCCACTGGCGGCCACGTTCCAGAGCCTTGTTCACATAGTCCAGGGGGTTTTCAACCTTTTTGACACCAGGGACCACCATTTATTCATCATTTGAGCCACGGACCACCATTGGATGACATTTTAGCCCCAGAGACCTAAAACTAAAGAATTCTTTTGTTTTTTTTCCACAATTCCAGGCTGTATTTTGCCAACAAAACAGTGTAAACTTCTTAATCAAGTGGTGCTAATTCAGATGATAAATATTTTAACTCTTGAGAGTGTGAAAATGAAACCAAATGGACCCGCAAGGGTCCATTTGGTTTCATTTTTACATTCTCAAGAGTTACATCTGGTTAACCAACTTTCCATCATTTAGCCTGGGGACCACCTGGAACCCTCTCAGGGACCACTGGTGGTCCCCGGACCACCTGTTGAAAACCCCTGACATAGTCAATACCAGATCACAGTGAACACGTGTGTGCGCCTCGCAGAACATATGTCCATACTATTTCGGGGGTTGCTTCCGTTTCAGGAATAACCAGCACCGTGTGTGTACTGTACATGTATCTCTGGGTAGGGATCTCCGTCGTGGCGATAAATCAGCACCTCGTAACGGAAAACCTATACGTTGAAACCGAGTAAAAACTCCCTGCGTCTGTAAATCAAGCGCGCCAGTCGTTCCTGGCGACGCACGGCAGACCAGATGGGACAGATAAATCTTAAGCAGGTATTCCTAAGTGAAAGGCTCCCTAGAGCAAACCACAACATGAAGTGTACACACACAAACACACACGCGCACACACACACACACACACACACTCACACACGCATGTTTCTTCATTTTGGCTGCAGGAGCAACAAGCACCCAGCAGGTTGTAATCGCACATGTCAAACCGCGAAATCCTGACGTACTTCACGCGGCTGGGCCCCAGCAGGCCGCCGGCCGGGGGCTGCCCTGCCTGCCCACCCGCCTGCCTGCCCGCCCGCCCGCCCGTCCGCCTCCCCCCCGAGAGCACTCCAGAGCCAATTGACATTTCCGATGGTTTCCCGGCGTCCTCTCGTCCACCTATCAAACTCCCTTTACTCAGCCGAACGGACGTTGATGGGGGGATTTAGCGAGAGCCGAAGCATGCGCTGCGGTTTGGGGGTACAAAGAGCAGAAGCGATTGGAGCGCAGCTCCGACATATCGAACGCTAATGTGTACAAGCTGCGCCGCCGCTTTAATACAACTCTTTTAAACTCGGGGCTCGCTCGGCAGACAGATTCGAGGCCGCCTGCCAGACCCGGCTTCCTTGAAGTGCTTCCAAACAAGCAACAGTAGACACAAGTGTACATTCTTTGGCTCAGAACTCCACTTTAACATAGAAGAGAACAAGCTGTGATTTTTTTTTCCTTTTCTTTTTTCTTTGCCCTAGAGCGGGGGAACTTCACAGATTATCCCTTGGCTGTGCAGACTGAGTCTACAGAACATGGTGCGGAACAGAATTGAAGTGTATTCATGCATGCGTTGCAAATGTAGACAAAAAACCTACACCTGTCATGTTGAAGACCAACACAGGTGTTTCAATTTGTCTGGATTCATTTTGTTTTGGAACACCTGTTTGGCTTTCAACATGGCAGCTTTACAATTTACAGTTTAGGGGTTTAGGAGAGGCTAAAGGTTTTAGGACTACATTTGCAACACATGAAACGGTCACTAGACAACCTGAAATTAATACAATTCTACAGCCAAGGTTATGATCATTCTACAACTACGTCCTACTTGATCATACCACAGCACAATCACAGAAAAAACACAAATGGGAGATTTCATTGTTTTCAAAAAACATACTGGTGTGTTAATGACGCTTTAGAACACTTTCCTGGGGGTCTTTATGTGTGTAATGTGCAGTGTTGTGAATAACGCCCTTACAAGTAACGCCCTTACAGTAAGGGATTACTTTTTTCAGTAACTTCTAACGTAACTCCTTACATTTCTCAAATCCATAACGTCGTTATGATTAGTGTGCCATCGTTAGTGTCGTTACTCCGCGGCGGCGGCAGGACTCGCTGCACTGTGTTGTCTGCTCGCTTCTTCAGTCTAACATAGAGTATATTGAATAGAGAAGGCACCGGACGAAAGTCCCCCTCTCATCCACTTGCATTAATTCCGGATGCCTGATCTAGTATTTTTATATCTGTGTCTAACGTGATGCCATCCACCACGTCACAGAAAAGGTCATTGATTGGCTAACACGGCGCCACATGGCAGTATAAGCCAATCAGAGCCAGTCTTATTCGTCAAGCATCTAGTAGAAGAGTTGCGACATTGAGGGGGCAGAAAACGATGCGTATGATCCCACAGACTTAAATGCATTTGGTAACCTCGGTTGTCCCAATTCAATAGAAGTGTATATATAGATGAGCCGCCATTGAAGTGGCCCCATGAAGTGAACAGAGTTTTCGCGTAATTAAAGGCTCTGGCTTCTAGTAAGCAGTAAGCACACACATACACAAAACCAGCTGTGTTGTTGATGCGCACACACACTCGCACTCGAGCTGCGGTAAAAAATAATAATAATAAAAAATACGCTCTCAAACGCAATGACACGACGACGGCAGCGTGACTGGAGCCTTTGCAGCGCGGAAATATAAACATTATTTTACATTCTTGCTGGTAAAGCAGGGGTTTTCAACAGGTGGTCCTCAGGCTAAATGATAAAAGTTGGTTAACCAGATGTAACTCTTTGACAGTGTAAACATGAAACCAAACGGACCCTTGCGGGTCCATTTGGATCTGTATGTTTGACTGTTTTGTTTTTTGAAATCCAGCCTGATATTGTTGACAAAAGAAATCTTTAGTTTTGGGGTCTGTGGGGCCAAAATGTCCTCAAATGGTGGTCCGTGGCTCAAATGCAGAATAAATAGTGGGCCCTGGTATGAAAAAGGTTGAAACGACTGTGGTAAAGGACCAGGACAAAAACATTGAAGTGAAGTGTAAATTATGTTAGTGGGCAGCAAGCATTGTCCTCAGCAAAGAAAATCTTATTACAGTCCATGCTCAGCATGCTGCCATTAAAGGGAATTCCACCCCTTTTCAAAAGGTTCTAAAAGAAAAATCATCAACATGGCGAAACATAACCTCCATTTCTAATAAACACAGAATCATGTCCAAACAACATCTCTAAGGCATATTAATTAATGTCAGTAAAATGTTGAAAATGGGAGGAATTCCACTTTAAACTTGTGACCACGAATACCACAGAACAACACCCCTTTTTTGTATGTTTTAAAAAAAAAGTAAAGTAAAGTAAAGTAACGCCCTTACTTTCAGAATTTAGTAAGGAATAAAGTAACTAATTACTTTTTCAGGGAAGTAACTATAACTATAATGCCCTTACTTTTTAAAAGTAACTTCCCCAACACTGGTTATGTGTGGTTTTAGACATCGCAGAATTGAAAGAAATTCAAATCAAGAAAAGCAGTGAGCCCAATATCTCTGAACTCATCGACACTGCATGTTCCTCCTATTCAAAAAGGAGGTGCAGTGCACCAACACATTATGGGAATTGTAGTCCAGCAATTAGTGTCAATGACATCAGTCACTGGGCTCATTGTTGAAATCTAAAATATCTAAAACCACATAATACACACATAAAGACGTCCAGGAAAGTGTTATGAATCTTCTAAATGTCATTAACATTTGTTTTGTTATTAAGTTTGTTTTTTGCTAAAACTGTAAAATGTCCCAAACACAGCACTTGTAGACTTGTTTTTACCGTAACATAATGAGCTTTCCACCAGGCAGAGATGATGTATTGGAGAAGACTACGGAAGGCTGACATATTACCCAGGGTTTAGTTAAAGTTGGGATGCATTCAACGATACCCGAAGGGCAGAGTTCCTCCTCGCATCCATAAACGCTTTACGATCACGGTGGCTACGGAATAGATACCATGTGTAGGATGACGATTTCCTTGCTGTTTTTGAGGTTTCGTTTTTGTTTTTGCATAAATCAGTGCTACGGAACACCCGCTGATATTACATCTGTGTGTGGTTTTGAAAATATTTCACCATGGAAACTAAAGCACGCTTTGGACCAAACCTATAGCTCTTAACTCCATCGGAAAACAACAACTTGGATTAGGCCAACCTCGCGTTACCAGAGTGGATGGTAATTTCCGTAATGCTGTAGTCAGATTTGTAGTCATCAGCCTGTCTGCTGACTACAAATCTTTGACTCACTGCTGTGACATATTTTACCATCCGAACCACAAAACGGTTCATACAACAGAAAGGCAGTGCTGCCCAGTCTAGGAATAGGCAGTAAGTGCTTTGTTTTCAAAATATAAGGTTTTCTTCATTTCCTGAAAAATGAACATTTTGCAGTTAGATGGTTTCTTCCAGAAAGCAGAGGTATGTGCAGATGTATGTGCTGTACTGTATACAGTATGTTAGTTTGTACTCTCGTTCCTGTGTGTCAGGAATGAGAGAGAAACTAACACGGGTTGCGTGTCAGTGTCTGTGGTAATCTGTAAGAAGAAATAAAAAGAAATCACTGCTCTATGCAAATGTGTTCGTCAGATTGCTCAGTGGCAGTACAATCTCTTCCACAGTGGGGGAGCGAGACACGCTGAGCATGAAATAACAATTAACCTGAAGCAGCCGCTAAACACCACTTCTGAAGTCACACGCAACAACAACAGCAAGACAAACCTCCACCGTAAAATGAACATCATACAGTTGGGTAGCAAGCGTTCGCTGTGAATTGCAGGACGTGCTCACATCTCGTCAGTGAACCAGACACGCCTGATGTTCTGCCATTGAAGGGTATTGAATCAATACTCCGACTACCACGTTATTACAATACGCAATCTAACAAGACTCGGCCTGTAGTAAACGGCCTCTATTTAGAAGTTTAACTGGGTTAAAGTATTGCCATCAAATATATAAATTAATATATGTCCCAATAAAAGTACTCCAGAAGCTTTTTTTTATTTTCTACAATCTCACAGAAAGGTCTAGAATCTCACAGAATGTTCTGTAGGGTGACCTGATGTCACGTGATGTTGTGTGGAACTGCCCCTCATTCCAAATACTTTTTCAAGCGCCCCCCATGTTGAGACCCTGTCCCACATTGTGACTGACAGGCATCAGCGTTGAAATGCTCTAATAGTCATATTCTCCTAATATGACTATTGTTTTAAGGGCCCATTTGTCCCCTATTTTTGTCTGCTTATAAGTCTGTTAAAGTAACATGAGGAATATTCCCCTGTAAGCTATAAAGCAGTGGCAGCGACTATGAAGATGGAGAGGGCTATCTCTACTGTTGTATCGAAAAGAAAATAATAAATAGCGCCAGAGAAAGTATATTCTGTGCGTGCCTTGCTGCTCTCCTCTGCCTCATTTAGCGTTCAGTGCTCTGGGAAACGTTTACCACCTACGTCACGTTTAGGGCAGTGACGTAGGTGGTAAACAGTCTGGAACCCCCTCCTCTGGTGTTCCACTACAGTATGCGCTGAGACACGGACACAGAGGCACGGATGCACGATAGTATAACCATACAGACGAGGTTTAATTTCGGTAAAGTATCCCTTTAAGTACAGGAGGCTACCAAGTATAAGTACTGGGTTACTTCTCCCCCGGCCCACCGGAGGGGGCAACAGAGCCCGCTGACAGCGATGATGAGAGATTGGCCTCCTGATGCGATCGGCTTCACTTCCCGCGCGCTAACTCAACAACCCACTCAGCGCTGACAATCAATAGCAGCCGGCAGGGAGCCAGACACACACACACACACACACACACACACACACACACACACACACACACACACACACACACACACACACACACACACACACACACACACACACACACACACACACACACACACACACACACACACACACACAGAGGCCAATTAGTCCCCCCCCAACCCGTCTCTGTCCAATAGACACGTTAGCAGCGGTTACTTAGAGAGAGCAGACATGGCAAAGCTTTCCTTATTGAGACGCACGTCAAATGACAGAATTTCTCCATATAAACTGAAATCGATCACTAGATCGATCACTAGATTTAGCTTTTTTCCAGCCCCCCTAACGGCAAAATTAGTAAAAAAAAAAAAAAAAAAAAAAACTCTAGTGCTTTTTGGCTGGTGAATTGGGGTGAAATTGATTGACAGGCGCCAGATATAAAACCCTAATTTTTCAGCATTTTGCCTCCAATGAAAGTGGTTTTCAACCAGTGGTCCCCAGGCTAAATGGACAGTTGGTTAACCAGATGTAACACTTTGAGAGCGTAAAAATGAAACCAAATGGACCCTTGCGGGTCCATTTGGTTTCATTTTACGCTCTCAAGAGTGAAAAAATTTCATCATGTGAAGGGAATATTGGTGTGCATTTTGTGCATTTTGGATTTTGGCAGTTGGCAACACTGTCAACAACACAGCCACGCAAATAAAATGACTGACAGCTATGATTTAATGATGAAAGCTCGCAATCCTTAGGAACCGTTGCTAAGCTATTTGCAACTGTCATTGGACGATCACTTTTGGGTTGGAGTTTAGCGAAAGGGCAAATTCCGCTCGACTTGGGCTGCTAAATGCTTGCTTCCTGTTATCGGTTTGATATTGAAGTGATTCCTGGGTGGGTGTGTGTGAACGGCAGACGCAGAGTGATAATGACATGGAATGGAATGTGCATCAAAGGAGGTCAATTCCTGTACATATGAAAGAAAGCACGTCTTTTTTTTTACCCAACCCCTACGGATACGCTGTATGTCGGATAATTTTCTCGCAGTCGGATAATTTTCGAGCAGCAGAGGAGGCATGTGTCGAGACTGTAAATGAAAAGATGGACCCGCTCCTCGGAGAAACCGTAATTATACATAATTACGTCCAATTGGAACTGCCCAATTGGAACGCGCTGAAGCTGAATAATCGTAATAACCCAGCGCTGGGCTACTTTGAGTTTAGCAAGGTAAAGTTTTTTTGATTAGAAGAACTTGTGGGTCAATGCCATTGCCAGCTCCACTTCGGGTGTTTAATGGAAGCGAGCGAATGGGAGAAAGGAAAGGGAGAGACACAATTTTTCCACTTTATATAAAATCTCTCCTCATATGTTGGGCAATGAAAGCATGCAACAGTCACTCCAAGCGCTGCATTACAAGCTTTGGGTCCGAATGGTGGTCCATATAGCTCAGATGGTCCTCCTATGAAAAAAGGTTTAGAAACCACTGACTTGTAAACACCTCATCTAAACTGCCAGCGATGTGAGTGAGCAAACAATGAAATCTCATTAGAAATCATGTTTTCTCCACCCCTTCTAAAACCACTTGCAGCACTGTCTCTATTTTAAGTTCCACTGCCCCAAACACTTTTATTGGTTGAGATCTACATGCTACTATTTATTGGCATTTTGATTGGTTTAGACCAGGGGTTTTCAACCAGTGGTCCGGGGACCACCAGTGGTCCCTGAGAGGGTTCCAGGTGGTCCCCAGCTAAGTTGGTTAACCAGATGTAACTCTTGAGAACGTAAAAATGAAACCAAATGGACCCTTGCGGGTCCATTTGGTTTCATTTTTACACTCAAGAGTTAAAATATTCATCATCTGAATTAGCCATTTTGGAATGTACCGGTATGTTTTGCTTGTTTTGTTTCCCAAATCCAGCCTGGAATTGTGGATAAAAGCAAAATAAATCTTTAGATTTGGGGTCTGTGGAGCTAAAATATCCTCAAATGGTGGTCCGTGGCTCAAATCCTGAATAAATGGTGGTCCCTGAGATGAAAAAGGTTGAAAACCCCTGGTTTAGACTACGCCGCAATGACCGATGCTCCACATGAGGACAGTGATAACACCATCGGAATGCTGGCTACTTGCCTATGTGGGTGAGTGTATATACTTTATATATACCGTATACAGTATATTAGGGCTGTTGAATGATCAAAAGTTTTAATCAGATTAATCTCAATGAATTTAATCATGATTAAAATATGCCATGTTCTCCTGCTGTACAGCCTGTAAAGCTTTTAACATTTAAAACAGAATATGGGGGAAAAAAGTCGGTTTATCTTTTAAATGTTTATCAAAATAAGTGATCTACAAGCCCCCGATTCTTGTACTGTACATCCCTGGTTACAGGGAGACACACAGCTACTGTATATATGTCTACATAAAACCGTAGAAAATGTGTGAGAAAATGCTCAGTGGGTAGAGTCAGTGGGCACATAAGTTAATTGCGTCAAAGATTTTAAACAGATTAATCATCATAATGTTGTCAGAACAATCTCATTAACTCATCAACAGCCTTTACTTGCACTTGCACACACACACACACACACACGCACACACACACACACACACACACACACACACACACACACACACACACACACACACACACACACACACTGTATAACATCCGCCTGGTGGGGGCGTCATGCTCACCTCTCTGCCGCCCCTGGATGCTGCGCAGTGCCAGGATGTTCTGCTCGTCCGACAGGAAGTGCCTCATCTTGTGGAAAGGCTCCTTGCCTCGGATGGTCAGCTTGCTCCAGGGCTTGGGCCTGGCCAGGATCTCACTGACCGATCCCTGGGACAGACCCAGGACGTAGTGGCCGAAGATACGCTGGCCGATGTTGTGCTTGATGAGCTGCTCCTTCACCTGCCGGGCGATCTCCGACGTGTCCATGTCCTCCGAGCCGTCCGCCGCCGTGCCGCCGCCGCCGCCACCGGGTTCCGACTGGCCGCCGGGCGAGGGCGCCTGCAGCCCGTTGACGTCCGGAGACGAGGAGGACGCCCCCTGTCCCTGCTGCTGGCTCTGAGACTGATGGGACGTGTGGTGGGACACCACGGCCGACAGGGAGTTGGCCATGGGGTAGTGGGCCGGGGAGAAGAGCAGGGCCGGGGCGCCGCCGCCCGACGACGACACCGAGTCCTGCAGCGCCTTGGAGGAGGAGGAGGAGGGGTGAGATGTTATTTATTTACAATATTTTCTCACAGCATTTGTTCAAGTTACAGTGCAACCACCTTACAAGGAAAAGGACTAACATGAGATCCGACGTCCCGTCGTTTTTAGACCAATATTTTTGGTGGACAGTCACCACTCTACAGAAGGATAAAATACAGGGAAATTGTAGAATGTGCCGTGACTACTATTTTGATGTATCTCTGAAAAGCCGCTCATGAAGACACAGTATTGTCTTGACAATGTTCATCCTCTTGATGCGCTTGTAATGACTGATTATTGCATTGTGAGCTTGGGAATCTGGGATTGATGTATTGTAACTCAAGGACGTTTCACTCCGTTGGCTAGACAGGGGCTGGACTATTTTGGATGACGGACCTGCCATCATAGAATAGGCGGTGGAGACTACGTTCCGGATGGATTCGGACTGGAAATTTTGATGCCTTCGACAGGCATTTGCAATGCCTTAGACAGGCATTTGCAATGCCTTAGACAGGCATTTGCACCAGCCCTACCTTAGAGTAGAAGGTTTACACCAGCCCTACCTTAGAGTAGAAGGTTTACACCAGCCCTACCTTAGAGTAGAAGGTTTACACCAGTCCCTACCTTAGAGTAGAAGGTCTACACCAGTTCCTACCTTAGAGTAGAAGGTTTACACCAGCCCTACCTTAGAGTAGAAGGTCTGCACCAGCTCCTACCTTGGAGTAGAAGGTCTCCACCAGCCCCTACCTTAGACTAGAAGGTCTCCACCAGCCCCTACCTTAGACTAGAAGGTCTCCACCAGCCCCTACCTTAGACTAGAAGGTCTCCACCAGCTCCTACCTTGGAGTAGAAGGTCTCCACCAGCTCCTACCTTGGAGTAGAAGGTCTCCACCAGCCCCTACCTTAGACTAGAAGGTCTCCACCAGCCCCTACCTTAGACTAGAAGGTCTCCACCAGCTCCTACCTTGGAGTAGAAGGTCTCCACCAGCCCTACCTTAGAGTAGAAGGTCTGCACCAGCTCCTACCTTAGACTAGAAGGCCTCCACCAGCCCTACCTTAGACTAGAAGGTCTCCACCAGCCCCTACCTTAGACTAGAAGGTCTCCACCAGTTCCTACCTTGGAGTAGAAGGTCTGCACCAGCTGCCGGTGCAGCAGGGAGTTGAGCGCCAGCTTGCCCGCCAGGGGGAAGGCGGCGCTGGCCGCTGACGACGACACCACCATGGAGGCCCCGGGGCTGAAGAAGTCCTGTCCGCCCACGATGCCCACCCCCGCCGAGGGGGAGAAGTGATGCGTTCCGTTGGCCACGGTGGTGGTGGAGGCGGCGAGGGGAGTGTCCTCAGAGGAGGAGGAGGAGGACTTTATGGCGGTGGTGGGCGTCCCGGTGCGCAGCAGCAGCTGGGACGTTGGAGGAGGAGGAGGGGAGCCCTGCAGGCTGGCGTTCATCAGGCTGGCCGACAGACGCTGCTGGGACTCCTTCAGCTTCTCCCTGGACGACGCCCCTGGGAAAAAAGAAAACACGCCACAGAGGTCAAAAGTCATCTTTGCTAAAAAAAATAATAAAACGCCTGGACAACGCTCCACACGCCCCCAAACTCTGCTCCCTTCTGGTTCAGATTGCATTTTCCCATTCCAATCACTGCAGATTGGCAATACCCAGACAACACCTTGCACACTTTGAATGATAAATGATACAACTTTAAATAATAAATGAAAAATTAGATAACTGAATGAGTCCTGGAAACAGTGAAATGTGAAAATACAGGCTGTGTTTTGTCAAATGTATAAAAAAAAATGAAACATATCAGGAACTCAAGTGCATTTTCCTCGATTTTAAAGTAGACACCTTAAGCTGACTTTGGATGTCATTTGTTTGCACTTCATAGTCAGAGGATTTTCTATACATACTTTTAGTAGTATTGAGCCTAAAGTGGGAATAAGCCTGTGGACATACTATCAATACCAAAAAACTGAAAAAACTTCACAAAAAGACACAGAAAAAACATAAAAAGAGGCTCAGCACACCCAGAACAGTACACCATCATGCAAACAGTACACCATGCAAGCTTTCTTCAGGGATGTTTGGTATTTCCGTCTTGACCACGGAAGTACTATAGCGGCTCTTGTTTCAACTAAAACTGATTGATCACTCGAAACGGCCTGTTCTAATTATTAATGAGAGGGTTCAAATCAACTGATTAGTTGGTCCGTGGCCTCATACAGGTCAAACATGGGCCCTTGAAATGGAACAAATAAAAGGATAGAATCACTGATCTAGAAATAAAGAGTTTGTTCTTTTGGGGGCTTTCATCCCTGTTTATGTCATCTAATATGAATGTGCAGTCCAACGCTTAGTATTCACAATTCAGTGCTATTCACAGTATTCAGTGCTACTAAGAGCCACCTTTTCTTTTTACATGAGACTTTTCCTTTGCTTTATTGCAAAGAAACAAAGAAAGCAATAATGTGGTGATGAAGAAGTCCAGAGGGGTATTGGGCATTATTTATTCAGTGTCAGACTGAGGGTAGCGTGTGTGTGTGTGTGTGTGTGTGTGTGTGTGTGTGTGCGCGCGCGCGCGTGCGTGCGTGCGTGCGTGCGTGCGTGCGTGCGTGCGTGCGTGCGCGCGTGTGCGTGTGTGTGTGTGCGTGTGCGTGTGCGTGTGCGTGTGTGTGGCCCCCGGCTGCAAGGGACACTGAGCTATGATGAAGTCTCATGTCTGGGAGGGAATTCATCTACTCTGTATGCAATGCCCAAACCGTTCTATTCTATTCTATTCTCTCTCTCTCTCCATCCAAAGGCCCCTTCCAGCCACTAGCATTAAAACCGTCTCCTATTTTTAGACCATATCCAGGGGCGGATTGGCCATCTGGAGCACAGGGAGTTTTCCCGGTGGCCTGCGCCACCTAGTGGCCTGCTGGACAAGATCCAAAACTAGTGGCACTCCCAAAATGCACTAGAATGTGCTAGATGCTCGCCTGGAACATACAGATCAAAATGACCATTAATCTTCTACATTCTCTAGTTGTGTAGACTAAGTTGGGCTAATTCACATGATGAATATTTTAACTCTTGAGGGTGTAAAAATGAAACCAAATGGACCCGCAAGGGTCCATTTGGTTTCATTTTTACGCTCTCAAAGAGTTACATCTGGTTACCCAGCTGCCCCCCCCCCCCCCCCCCAGGGTGGCCTGGCAAAGGCAAAATTGTCCCGGTGGGAAAATATGTGCCAATCCGCCCCTGACTATATCCAACAGAGAGCTTCTCTCTCTCTCTCTACACACACGGAGCCATGCACGTCGTCTCGGTGGCGTTTGATAAGTGCACTCAGTCTTTTATTCATTTATTTTTGTGTTCCTGCCACCACTTCTGTAAGTTTAATTATGCAAAGACCTTGGAGTTCTGACTGCAGGAGAGGTGGGTGGATGGGGGAGGGGGAGGGGGAGGGGGGGGGGGGGGGGTGAGCCAAATACCAGAAAATGCATAAGCTGACCTAATCAAAAAGATCAGGCAAAAAAGGCATCAACGTTATGAAGGATATTCATTAACAAGCTTCAAGGTACGACTTTGCTGCCTCCATAAGGGTTTAAAAATAAGTAGCCGGGACAGTGGGTCCCCATACAGCTGTTTCATGTCAAGGACCACCAAGTTGGCATGTGTTAGACCGCGGAGACCCACATTTGGAGATACATGGCAGGTAGCTCTGGTCCAGAGCTCCAGTGCTTCTGAGTCTGACTTGCATTGGAGCTCTGTTGGTCTCTGTGCATTCGGCCATTACTGCACCCGACCAGCCTCTCTTCTCTAGTGGATCTATAAAGAACGTCGTACCTACTCACCAAAATGAACAGGTCTTGTGTCATTAGAAAGCCTACTTACCTTAGTGGAAACACTCTGAGCCCCCCACCATAGAGATAAAATGGACTTTTTGGCCAGAACGCGATCGTTTTTCACCGGAAAAACAACCAGGATTTGCGCCCTCTACCGATATTGCCAATAGAAAAGTTCCATAGGAAATATTTTTCCTTCAGTGAAAAACGATCGCGTTCTGGCCAGAAAGTCCATTTTATCCGTGTGGTGGGGGGCTCAGAGTGTTTTCACTAAGGTAAGTAGGCTTTCTAATGACACAAGACGTGTTTATTTTGGTGAGTAGGTAAAACGTTCTTTATATATCCACTAGAGAAGAGAGGCTGGTCGGGTGCAGTAATGGCCGAATGCACGGAGACGAGCAGAGCTCCAATGCAAGTCAGACTCAGAAGCACTGGAGCTCTGGACCAGAGATACATGGCAGGGACCCCCATAAGAGAGGATTTTTACGGAGCATCTCGTTTGTCATAGTGTCATAGTTGTCATAGCATAGCTGTTAGTAAGCAGTTGGCATAGTTGTTAAAGTTATTGCTTAGTTGTAGTATGTTGTAGTATAGTATAGAGTAGTTATAGTTGCAGTGTGCTATAGTAGTATGTGTGCACTAGTTCTCTCTAGTTTCGGTTTAGTTTTTTTTAATACTTGCCACATTATTATAGGACCCCCCAGTTTGACATACATTAGTCTACGGATCCCCCATTTAATGACATTTCTATCTCTGGGACCCCCAATTTACATTAAAAAATAATGTTAATTTAACCTTGAGTGCATATTAATGAAACCAAATGGACCCAACCACTGAGCTAGGAGGTATTAGATGAGATGATGTTTGGATAATCGGGACCTTGTGGGTGTGAAAATAGAACCCTCATGCGTAACGTTTTACATGACACACACAAAAAAACAATTCAACAACAAGGCAATCCAATGTGCTTCATGTCCATGTGCATTTTCAACTAATCCACTAATCTCCACTATTATGGGCTGTGATCTGGCCTTGTCCTGAACGTCACTGGACTCCTCCATTAAAGGGGAACTCCACCCATTTTCAATAATTTACTATGTCATTAGTATACCTTAGAGGTGCTGGATGGACATGATAAAAAACGTCTCCCCATTCTGTGTTCCCAAGAAATGGAGGTCTGAAGAAAACCCATTAACGTGGTGAAACATCTTGATGACATCACCAAGATGTATTTCCACTATGTTAATGGATTTCTTTAGACACTTCTTTTTTTCTGAGAATGTACAAATGGAACCTTTTGTACACTCTCAGGAAAAAAATTGAAAATAGGTGGAATTCCCCTTTAACTCCAGCGACGTTCGGGAGTAGTAGGATGTTCAATAACGCAAAAAAACACAAAAGGTTCAAATGTGGACACACAATAGAAGGTTTCTCCCTGACAGCAACTATCTACTACTACTAGCTTGAATGTGTGTGCACACGCGCTCGTGTGTGTGTGTGTGTCTGTGCGTGTGTGTGTGTGCGTGTGAGTGCGTGTGTGTGTGTGTGTGTGCGTGTGTGTGTGTGTGTGCTCGTGTGTGTGTGTGTGTGTGTGTGTGTGTCTGTGCGTGTGTGTGCGTGTGTGTGTGAGTGCGTGTGTGTGTGTGTGTGTGTGTGTGTGTGTGTGTGTGTGTGTGTGTGTGTGTGTGTGCGTGCGTGTGTGTGTGCGTGTGCGTGTGTGGTGGTAATAGGCATGCGGCAGACAGAGGGGACGACCCGGAGCCAATTAGGATGACATTTTGCAAGGCGGTCAAGTGCACTGAGTGGTATGAAGATCAGCATGGCCTCAGTCCACTGGAAACCAGCCTTCATTAACATGCTGTGTACCATACCTGACTTGTTCTGGCTTTCGGGCTAGAGGCAGAACACAAACACGTCTCACGACCACTGATACACGTGCAACTGACATGTGATACCACTACAAAATGACTGAATCACTCGGTCAAGTCCATGTCTCAGACCACTTTGCCACTACATGTGATATACAAAATGACGTCAAAGTAATCAAGTATGGACGTAATCCCCTTTTTAAATAAAAAAACAAAATCAAACAAAAGTGTGATATATTACAACCTGTTCGGTGGTCGAAGCCAGTATGGACTGTCTTTGGAATAGTAATCTTCAGTTAACACACTCAGTGCCAGCCCTTTTTCATATTTTTTGAGGTAGCCAGTGCCAGCGATTTTCATCTAAAAGTCATATTTCATATTTCGGTCCATGTTTCCCGTCGGACAAGTTAGTTGGCGACACACTTCCGGTCCCGGGTTGGTCCGTCCCTTATTTTGGTCCGTTCTGATTGGAATATGCGGTCGCTGCTCACTGCTGTTATCATTGGGATCGTATCAAACCAGCGACGGTAAGCGACGTAGAGAGAGAAAGAGGCATCGGTCATAACTATTATTCATAATGATAACCGGCGACGTAGCTCTATTGCAAGGGCACGCACTGTTAATGTTCTCAGTCGACCTTAGTCTTTCGTCTTTACAAAATTACAGGATTACTGCTCACCAGTGGTGTAAAGCAATGGTTCCCGAACCTTTCATGCAAAGGACCCCGAACTGGACCCTGTGGACCCTCCATGTTGAAAAGATATGCCCAGGGACCCCCATAAGAGAAGACTTTTACAGCGTAGCAGTGATTCTCCCAAATGTTCAAAATCGGGTGGCATTGTCTCAGGAGTAGAGTCACCGGATGGTTCAAATCCGGGCTCCCCCAGAGTTAGTGTCGATGTGTCCCTGAGCAAGACATCCCTAATTGCTCCTAATGTGCTGGTCAGTACCTTGCATGGTTTCATCCACCATTGGTAAATGGGATCTACAATCTATGTAAAGTGCCTTGGATAAAGGCGCTATATAAACAGGGGTGCACTAGGGGTGTGCTGAAATATCGTTATCGCGATAATATCGTATACTTCGTTCTGCAATATATATCACATAATTCTCAGCAGATATCGTGATATCAATATCATTTTGCAGAACATCCACAACAGGGGTTTTTCCGGGACAATGAAAAAACGGGTCGCAGAACTAAAATGTCAAATGACTTCTATACTGTAGCTACTTCATTCCCAAAAAACAAACACAAGATGAAACATTAGTACATTAGTAAGTTCTGATTTTTTCGTTGCAGTTTTTATTTATTAATTTATTGGGTTTTTTTGTTTTTGTTTATCAGCTGCAGTTACAATATCATGATACATCGTTGATGAATTCCATGCAATATATTGATATACTGTATCACAAATACCGCAATATATCAAATATCGTGATATATTCATTATCGAAGGCCTAATATTGCCACCTATATCGTATCGTGGGGTACCAATATCGTCCCAGCCCTAAAATGCACCCTTTACTGTACCTGTACTGTACCACAACAGATAGGAGTGTTGTCATTCATCTCTGCTGATTGCTGTCTGCTATAACAGCAGCTCAATCAGAAGCAGAGACAGACAGCATCATCACACCAGTCATGTTGTGGCATGTGGAGTTATTCCAGCCACCCACATGCAAACCCCGTCCCCGCAACCAGCCACCCAGCCAGCCAAATGCAGGGCTTGACACTAACACTTGCCCGCTTTCCCGGGGCAAGTAAAAAAAATGGTGGGGCAAGTGAAGACTGCTACCTGGTTGCCCGATCGGGCAAGTGTGCAACATAGTGCACTATAACACAACACAAGATAAATTTGTCTTGAAGGCAGTCATTGCACTCTGCCTCTGTGTCTTTCCCTGCTTTCTAGCTATCCACAATTCCAGGCAGGATTTGGGAAACAAAACAGGCAAATTAACACATCAAAATGACCATTAATCTTCTACAGTGTAGACCTGGGCTAATTAAGATGATGAATTTTAACTCTTGAGAGTGTAAAAATGAAACCAAATGGACCCGCAAGGGTCCATTTGGTTTCATTTTTACGTTCTCAAGAGTTACATCTGGTTAACCAACTTAACTGGGGACCACCTGGAACCTGGGGGGCAAGTGACCATGACCTGAGGACAAGTAGAACCTGACTTACACTTGCCCGATGGGCAAGTGCCTCGGAGACCTTAGTGTCAACCCCTGAAATGTCTCTCCTTAACGTAATTCCACCCATTTTCAACATGTTTTACATGTTGTACGCTCTCAGAAAAAATGGTGAGACACAACTTGATGACAACTTGTTATCAATTTGTGTGTTTCACCATGTTAATGATTTTTTTTCCTTTCAGATAAAATAGAGAGAGAGAGAGAGAGAGAGAGAGAGAGAGAGAGAGAGAGTATTCGCACAACTGCTGTTGCTTTTTACGAGCGTTGGATAATTAAAATCTGAATATAGCGTGAGCTCCCGCACACTGTTTCTTTCTGTTGCAACTGACTTTTTTTCTTTCTGTGAATATAAAATGAGTTGCAACAGCAAGAAAGACTAAAACAGTGTGCGTGACCTCATGGTTTATAATTATTTTTTTCAGACCTACATTTCTAGGTAACACAGAATGGGGGGACCCCTTTATCATGTCCACACAACATCGGTAAGGTACTGTATATTAATGACATAGTAAAATGTTGAAAATGTTGTGGAATTAATTCCGCTTGCGGGAGAGCTCTGGCAAGGGGAGGGGGGTGCAAAAAGAGTGCAACGCCGCCTGTACTCGTAGCTCTTTTTGTTTCTCTTCTATCCCTCCATCTGTGGAGCTGAGCTGAACGGAGCTGAGCGGAGCACAGAGAGCCTCATGGGGGAAGGAGAAGGGAAGTCTGGCTGGCAGACACAGGAAACGCTGCCAGCTAATCTCACACAGCAGCAGAAGAAGAAGTAGAAGAACGGTTGAACTCGCAGAGGAAAAAGACAATTACTGTATCTCTTTTGCAGGGAGACAGGGGCGGATCTAGGCATGGGCATGGGGGGGTGAATGCCCCCCTAAATGCCCTGACTGCCACACCAAACATGATGGCATGCAAACCAACCGGAGATATTTCAAATTTAAGTGCTTATATTTAAAATGATTTGAAACACTACAACTGCTACTAACTAACTACAGCTGTGTCACCACTAAACCAACAGCATTTCATCATTGAAAACAGAAAACTCTCTGAGTCAGACCTTTAGCTTTATGCATGCTGTGTGTCTGTTGCAACTTCAACAACAACTGATGTTATTATTGATGCTTACCTGCCTAATACAAGTCCTATAACAGAAAATGGTATGGGTGCGGCCGAATGCCCCCCCCCCCCATTTGGGAAATGTTACATCCGCCCCTGCAGGGAGAGTCGGTGGGGGAAGTTTTTTTTTTCTAGATTATGGTCTCAGCAGAAAAGGAATCCGACAGAGAGTCCAAAACTGTCACTTTTCCAGGATTCACATTCAGAAGTACAGCAGATCGACAAGCTCTGATCTGCTATTCTCTTGATGCTCGGCTGTGTTAGGCTGTAGTGTTAGTATGATCAAGTATAGGACCATGTTTATTTACTGGAGGGAGAAAAAGAAAAACAACTAAAGTTAAAGGAGAATGCCACCCTGGAAGGATTTCTGAGCTTTATGGGCTAAGAAATCCCCCTCAACGTTTATGGTTCAGTCATAAACCGTCGACCACACCCAACTCTCTTCTTAAACGCACATCCTCCAATGCTGTTGAGCCAAAACTGTAAAAACAGTATAGACGTAAAAAAAAAGTAGGGGCTCGCAACTCACTTTAAGATGCTCCAAATAACTTTTATTTAGCGACAGGCACGCAGGTGGTAACGTAGCAGCCTGTTACGGTCTTCTTCAGGTATTAAGAAGATTTATTTCACAAAACACACAACTGGTCTACTTCTTTGGAAATAAATCGATATAAAATAAAAGTATGAAAGCACGTAATTGTGGGAGATAAGAGTTTTTCTGCCTAAGGCAGGGGTGGGCAATTATTTTTCCCAAGGGGCCAAATGAGATGCATAAAATATTGTGGAGGGCCAAGACTAAAGGCTGAACTAAAGTCTGTGTGATATTAATTTAATTTGAAGATAGAAGTAAGCGTAAGAGCAACCATTTTGACACCAGGGCCCCCCACAGACCCCAAAACTAGACTTCTTTTGCTTTTTGTCCACAATACCAGGCTGGATTTCACAAGAGATTTTTTCTAGACTTGGGCTAATTCACATGATGAACTCTTGAGAGTGTAAAACTGATCATTTTTACGCTCTCAAAGAGTTACATCTCGTTAACCAACTTTCCATATTTAACTGGAAGTCTCTCAAGGACCACTGGTTGAAAACCACAGTACCCTATCCCGGGCCAGTCAGTATGAGCCAAAGGGCCGCATTTGGCCCCCGGGCCGCATAATGCCCAGGTATGGTCTAGACCAGGGTCATCAAACTACGGCCCCCGGGCCGGACCCGGCCCGCCGCCCCATTTTACCCGGCCCCCTGAACAATTCCCGACGCACCCACCCACCCACATTATTCCCCCGAGCAGCGCACATGGCAAACCTCTCACGCAAAGCTGAGTCTGGTGCGCACAGACAGATTAACTAGCTGCAGTCCCCACCCAGGCTTCAGACAGACAGAGCTGTCTGGTGTAAAAATAATATTAATAATAATAATAATCGCGGGTCTTTTCCAACATTGAAATGTAAGTAGGCCTAATGCTGCTTTCCTCTCTCTCTCTCTCTCTCTCTCTCTCTCTCTCTCTCTCTCTCTCTCTCTCAGTCTCACACACACAGTCAAGTGCGCTGAAACCAGCTGATCTGCAAGCTCACCAGGTTGCAAAATGCTCAAAACAGGTCCCAAAACATGGTTTTCACCCGTGCAACTGTTTTTGATTTGTATGATGAAAAATGTGCGACACGATCTCCGTTGGCTGGAAGGCAGCCAAGAAAATGAACAGCAGCCAGCTAAGGGAGACGACGGGTGCGCTATAGCAGAGGAGTTGCGACATTGAGGGGTCAGAAATTGAGCGCTCAAGCAAACGTGTTTGTTGCCAACTTGTCCCCATTCTCAATACAACTTTATGTAGAAGAGCCGCCATTAGACTGGCCCCATGAAGTGAACAGAGTTGGCGTTACTCTGTCTGCACTCATGGTCCTGGGTGTCACTCACTTGTTTCATTTGTTCCACCTGCGTAGTCTCAGAAGCGCTTTGAATTGAACTAACAGTGGGCTTATGATAAAAGCAAAACCTTCGTGACTCTTTTGCTTCATATTGATCAGTTGTTCAGTGCTGGTTAGCAATATGTGATAGCCTACTAGAGAACAGTGGCTCTCAAAGTGGGACGTCCAGCCCCCAGCTAAATAATCACATGGACCCTTATTTAAAAAAAACAATGGACTCTCAGAGTTAAATTGAAAGAAATAAAAATAAATGCGGTTAAAGAGAGAGAAAGACAGTCAGCTACAAGGTCAATACTTTTTTTCCCCACCAAAATTATGTGTTTGAATAGTAGCCTACAAAATCGAAGATGTTTCAATGGTAATAAACAATAAGATTGTTCAGGCTATTATTGTGGTAATTGAACATTACAAGTAGGCTACAAGGCTTGAAAAAGACAAATTTGAGCAGACACAACCTCTCAAAGCTTCAGCTGAGCTAAACATTTATTGTTTAGCTCAGCTGAACCAAAACAATAAATGTTTACATTTAGGCACCCCTCTATGATCGTCACACTTTTTTCTGTTACAAACTGACCCGGCCCCCCATTGGGGAAGGGAAAAGTTATGTGGCCCTCGCTGGAAAAAGTTTGGTGACCCCTGGTCTAGACGGTATCGATGTGCCGTTTCGACGCTTGTCAGTTTAAAGTAGGAAGACGTTTAGGAGACAGGAATGGAGCTTTGAGTCCGGGAATACGTCATGTAACGGAGCTGAGGGAGACCACGGTACGGTACAGCGTCAAAACAGACATACAGACAGAGAGACAGACAGACAGACAGACAGCTTCCACACAGTGTGTGGACCACAGCGCAGGCTGAATCATGCAGCCACGCTTGGCTTTTTGTTCCACATTTTCTTCACCACCTTCCGTTTGATCTGCCACTTAACTTATGTGTCTGACTAAATGGAGAATGTGCAGGAGGCTTCTACAGCTACGCACGTGTGTGTGTGTGTGGGTGTAATAGCAGGTTTTTATCTCTAGTTCATCTGACATAGAAGGCTCTGTTTATATCTGACACCTTTTCCACAGCGAAACACTATACACTGCTGGAGGCATGGCACTGTGTCTGTGTCAGTGTCTGTCTGCTACCGGCTTGTTGAAGCAAACGTCTTAACCACATACTGTAAACTTCTTAAAGGGGAACTCCACCTATTTTCAACATTTTAATATGCCATTAATATACCTTAGACATGTTGTGTGGACATTATAAAAAGTTCCCCCAATTCTGTATTTCCTAAAAATGGAGGTCTGAAAAAATCATTAACATGGTGAAATACATCTGGTGACATCATCAAGATGTATTTTACCATGTTAATGATTTTTCTTTCAGACCCCTTTTTCCTGAGAGGGTACAAATGGACCCGCTAGTCTTTCATGTCAAATAGGAGCTTTAATATAAATTGCTTTCAGGAACAGCTTGTTTGATTTTGGCCTCATAATGATGTCATCAATGCACTGTGCTTTGTATAATTCCTTCTCTCCTTCAGTCTTCAGTTCCAAATTGCATTTCCACTTTGTGTATAACGTCCACCATGTTTGATTTTCCAAGTTGACATGGAATTTAAACAAGCCTGGTTTTATCTAGCATCAGTATTATAATGACTCTACTATAAAATATCCTGCATATCAGTGCCCCCACCACCTCAGGACACTGTGGTACTGCAGCTACACTGTCCAGTTAGATCCACAGCATTAATCATATGCGTTTAGCATATAACGGCAGGTCCCACTCACCTAGAAATAACCAAAACTACCCGGTGCATGCTTGTACATGCACGTGCAAGGTCTGATCACTGATCATAATCCAACAATCTGCACGTCATTACGGCTTGATTTGACTTACTTATGATAATAAGCATGATCGCACCGTTCGAGCCCGCCGAGCTGATGTCAACAAAACACACAAAGGCTGAGAGCTATGGAACCAATGAACCGGGAGTCTTCAGTACACTGTGGTGTTTTTGTGGCCATATTCCAGAGATCGCTGCAACCTACTGACTATTATTTCTGAAGACCATATTGCAGAGATTAACTCACGACATTTAGCAAGCAATGGGAAATCAAGATTAATTCAATTAGCAATCAAATCTCATGGTGTCCCTATTTTGGGGATTGAACAGATGTTAAGCAAAAAAAAAAAAGTGTTATCCGGTCTACGAACTGTGCTATTTCTCAGAAATGTGCTGGGGGAGTCTGGTCAATGAACCGTGTTATATAGCCACGCAGGGTTCAAATGGTTTCTCAGACCAAGAGAGCTAAGACGACCTTAAGATTCATGTTTATAAGCCAAGTGAAGTCAAGTTTATTTATACAGCACATTTCACACGACAAGCGAGGACTCAATGAGCTTTGAACTTAAAGGGGAACTCCACCCATTTTCAACATTCTAATATGTCATTAGTATACCCTAGAGGTGCTGGGTGGACCTGATAAAAAAAGAAAGCCTCCCCATTCTGTGTTCCCAAGAAATGTAGGTTGAAGAAAGCCACTAACATGGTGAAACATCTCAATGACATCATCAAGATGTATATTCACCACGTTAATGGATTTCCTTAGACACTTCTTTTAGAAGTGTCTAGAAATGGAACCATTTTGTACACTCTCAGAAAAAAAATGTTGAAAATGGGTGGGATTCCCCTTTAAGGATACGTCGGAGTTCATATACCTTGCATGAAATCAGTATGTGCTCTTAATTGCGTGTGCGTGAATTTCATTCTGCAATGCTGCCTGCTCCCGTCGAAACGTATTTTGGACACTAGCATCGCCATCAATATGCAGGTCTATGGGCGCCACCCGTTACTAGAACAGCAGAGGTTGACACTAAGGTCTCTGAGGCACTTGCCCATCGGGCAAGTGCAAGTCAGGTTCTACTTGCCCTCAGCTCATGGTCACTTGCCCCCCAAAAATATATTGTAAATTTCGCAGATGTAACTCTTGAGAACGTAAAAATGAAACCAAATGGACCCTTGCGGGTCCATTTGGTTTCATTTTTACGCTCTGAAGAGTTAAAATTCATCATCTTAATTAGCCCAGGTCTACCCAACTAGAGAATGTAGAAGATTAATGGTCATTTTGATGTGTATGTTAATTTGCCTGTTTTGTTTCCCAAATCCAGCCTGGAATTGTGGACAGCTAGAAAGCAGGGAAAGACACAGAGGCAGAGTGCAATGACATGCCTTCAAGACAAATTTATCTTGTGTTGTGTTATAGTGCACTATGTTGAACACTTGTCCAATCGGGCAACCAGGTAGCAGTCTTCACTTGCCCCACCATTTTTTTTTACTTGCCCCGGGCAAGCGGGCAAGTATTAGTGTCAAGCCCTGAACAGGTTTAAGGGCTTTACAGATGGGGAGTAATAAATCACGCCTTGTAGTTTATTTTCAATGTGGGCCTGCGTTTTGTGCTTAGAAAACCTTTATAGAGTTCAGCCGGGGTTGACACTAAGGTCTCCGAGGCACTTGCCCATCGGGCAAGTGCAAGTCAGGTTCTACTTGCCCTCAGGTCATGGCCACTTGCCCCCCAAAAATATATTGTAAATTTTGCATTTAAGTTTACTTCCTACTTGGGTGCTTTAAACCAGGGGTTTTCAACAGGTGATCCGGGGACCACCAGTGGTCCCTGAGAGGGTTCCAGGTGGTCCCCAGCTAAGTTGGTTAACCAGATGTAACTCTTGAGAACGTAAAAATGAAACCAAATGGACCCTTGCGGGTCCATTTGGTTTCATTTTTACGCTCTTAAGAGTTAAAATTCATCATCTTAATTAGCCCAGGTCGCAATGACTGCCTTCAAGACAAATTTATCTTGTGTTGTGTTATTGCGCACTAAGTTGCACACCTGCCCGATCAGGCAACCAGGTAGCAGTCTTCACTTGCCCCACCATTTTTTTTACTTGCCCTGGGCAAGCGGGCAAGTGTTAGTGTCAAGCCCTGGTTCAGCCCTCACACCTATGTCCCACCGCTGACCATGGCAGACGCTATTTTTCAGCATATGTTCGACATGTCATGTTCTGCATGTTCAGACTAGTGGGACTTTTATATACTATGTGGGATAGTACCCAGTACAAAAAGCCGGAATGTTGCATTGCAAGTTTTCAAATGCATATATGAATACATTTGAAAGTGACCAGTGACCCAACGGCTGTGCCCATTAGGCCAATGATCCCGATCATTAGGCCAATGTCACGACCGTTGGGCCAATGGTAGCGACTATTCCTCAATGGTCGCTACTAAACCTAGCCCTAACCCTAAACATAACCTCAGTAAAACCTATGCCTAAACCTATGCCAACAGTTGCAACTGTTGGTGCCAAACATCGCAACGTATGCCATTGGTCGCAAATTGATTCCATCCCTCCTGGAAGATGGTGCAGGTTCAATCATGAGACAGTGTTTGTGTTAACACAAACACAGAAGGTGGTTAACCATAGACATATCAAGGAACAGTTTTCCACCCAAGGACCCCCAAATCAGCACTCATCAGTCCACGGACCCCCTTTTGAAAACATCTCCCATAAGGGAAGATTTTTTTTTACGACTGCAGCAGCCAGGGGCGGATTGGCACATATTTTCCCACCGGGACAATTTTGCCTTTGCCAGGCCACCCTGGGGGGGGCAGCTGGTTAACCAGATGTAACTCTTTGAGAGCGTAAAAATGAAACCAAATGGACCCTTGCGGGTCCATTTGGTTTCATTTTTACACCCTCAAGAGTTAAAATATTCATCATGTGAATTAGCCCAACTTAGTCTACACAACTAGAGAATGTAGAAGATTAATGGTCATTTTGATCTGTATGTTCCAGGCGAGCATCTAGCGCATTCTAGTGCATTTTGGAAGTGCCACTAATGCATTTTGGATCTTGTCCGGCAGGCCACTAGGAGGCGCAGGCCACCGGGAAAACTCCCTGTACTCCAGATGGCCAATCCGCCCCTGGCAGCAGCGATTCTCTTCCCCACTTTGTTAAGCAGAGGTTGAGGACAGATGGGACTCACCGGCACTGAGCTCAGAGTTGTTGAGCCTCAGAGCAGACCTCTCTGACTGCAGGCTGCGGCTCTTCTCCAGCAGCAGAATGTCCACAGGCTGAGAGTCCTGGAGGAGGAGGAGAAGGACAGATAGATGAACATACTGTACCTTAACCCTTAGTGTCCTGAACGCGTTTTGGTGTTTTATCTGTTGAAAAATAGCAGATCAACAAGCTCATGTCGCGCCACCGAGTGGCGCGACATGAGCTTGTTGTTCTGCTATTTTTGAAAAATTGTGAAAAAGTGCTGCAAATCTCTGAATATGTTAATTTGGAAGCAAACATTTTTAACTCAATTTTTTGCATCTGGGGGATCCCTACAACAACATGTTTTCAGATGGGGGGGTCTGCAGCCAAATATGGATAATTCTGGTGGTCCTTGGCTTGGCCTTGGACACAGGAACACAGATTTTTCAGAAAAACTAGAATCTAATGTCAGAGACTATAGAATCTAGTGTCAAAAACTCGATTCTAGCGTCAGAAACTAAATTCTAGTGTCAAAAGTAGATCCTATCATCAGAAACTATGTTACATCCGCCCCTGACAGCAGGGACAGTGTTACATTCAAGGGAGGAAAGGATTAAAGCAGGTACAGAAAGATCACGTCACAATAATAGAGACACCCTCAAGGAAATACTACCAAAAGCATTCTTTTTTAATATATGTGTCTATATATTAATCTCTGTCGGGTGGAAACCTCATCATGTCCGGAAAAAAAAAAAAAAAAAATCTTTTCAGGGTTGAAATTCAAAAGTAACAAAGGTTGTGTCAATTTGAAACTAGGATTGATTACCGGCTTTCATATGACGCTGCTTTCATTAAAATAAAGCCAATGTCAGTCAAATCTGGTCACAAAATTGGGATACCACAAAATCCTGTGGTCTATATTCTATATAATATATAATATATATTATATAATAATATATATTATTGCAAAATTATTATCTAGGCTAGGCCTACATTTAGGCCAATGACAAGCGTAAATCGAAACCAAATGGACCCGTACGGACCCATTTGGTTTCATTTTACGTTCTCAAGAGTCTAAAAATGTATTTGGTTTGCATCGCTTAGCTGGAGACCACCTGGAACCCCTCCTCAAGGACCACTGGATCTATACAATCATCACCGTTTGATGTTGATCATCAACAATAGAGACAAACCAATAACTATACAATTGGCGGATGTTATACAAACGCAGTGCAGATCTCACACAACGCCGTCAATGGGAAGGTTACTGAGAATTCAGTGCAGAGAGATAGAGAAAGAGAGAGAGAGAGAGAGAGAGAGAGAGAGAGAGAGAGAGAGAGAGAGAGAGAGAGACAGAGACAGAGAGGGTGGGGGTGGGAGGGATCCTTACCTGGGCTGAAGAGCAGTTTGTCGAAGCAAACTCCATGGACTTGCGGATACTGTTGAGGGAAAGAAGTAAGGAGAGAGAGAGAGAGAGAGAGAGAGAGAGAGAGAGAGAGAGTTGATCACAAGACTCAGTTAAAGCTACTGTAAATAGACAGAGCAGTGCTTCTCTTCAGGTTCCTCGCCAACTCCCGGCCAAAGAAAAACATTCTAACTCAATACAAAAGCGGCCCCTGGTCTCCCGACAGCCCCCCTGCCCCCCCTCCGCCCCCCCGCCCGGCCATTAAAATCTGATAATTCAATGAAATCCTTAGACGGGGCAACGTTTTATTAAGGGTCATCCCAGTAATCTCTTTAATGCAAATTCAATTCTTCAACGATATTATCTATAAACAAAAAGAGGGGTGGTGGTGATGGAGTGGTGGTGGGTGGGTGGGTTTAAAGGGGGGTGATGAGGGAGTAGAAACTTTTATTTTAAATAGGGAAAGGGAGTGAAAAAATAAGGCCATTTTTGGAGTGAGAAAACAGGTCCATGTGCTATATGGAACGGCACCACCAGACAGCTCTCTGGCCGGCAGTCTGAACGGGATTCAATCAGCTTCATTCAACTCATGTCCCGATTAAACGCTCCCAATTAAAAATATTACGACGCGAGCCTGGGCTCCCCAAATGAGCGGCGAGACGGCCGTCGCAGCGGCCTGCTGCATGCTGTTAAATCCCTGGCAGTGGCCTTGGCTGTGGCTCCCAATTAGCTTATCTGCCAACCTTAACTCGGTTAGGCCCTTTGATTCTAGGTGGGACGCAGATAAGTCGCGCAATTCGACGCGCTGCGGGACAATGGACAAAGGAGGACACTGTCGGCCCGCCGTCTTTATCGCAAGTCTAGATCTGAAAATAACAAAACAAGAAAACACAAACTCTGCTGGGGACGTGGTTATACTGGCAGCGGCACACAGCTATGGTATGTGCAAAAAGCAGTACTTTAAAAGGAAAGAAGGAGTATTTAAAAAAAAAGTTTTGTGCAATTTTGTCAACCTGATTAAGGATATCTGCAATATGACAAAACAGCAGGAGCCGTTCTGATGCTCACTGATTGTCAGAGAACAGCATGATGATTTCATGAATTAATCACCATTCTTCTTGAGCATACCACGGATCCTACAAGTGTCACATGTCGATCTTGTGGAGCTGATACTTTTGAATTAAACTCTGGTAAGTAAGTAATGGTCTGTCGGGTGAAATTTTTTTCCCTCATCCAAGAGAGTCAGCTATAACGTTTCACTCTAAACACAAAAACTCTTCAGTCGAAATTAGCTGATCTACAAGCTCACTCAGCTTTCAGCGCTCCTCCTCCTATTCACCAAATCTTCACCCCTACAATACAAGGTATGTGTGTGACATCCTCATAATACCTGGAAGTTATGCATAGACTGCCTAATGAGTTGAAAAAATGAAAAACAACATTCTGGCCTTAAATGGTAAATGGTGCATTTTTATAGTGCCTTTATCCAAGGCGCTTTACATAGAATGTGTATCACATTCACCCATGCGCACGCATGTACGCACGCGCGCGCGCGCACACACACACACACACGCACGCACGCACGCACGCACACACGCGCGCGCACGCACGCACGCACACACACACACACACACACACACACACACACACACACACACACACACACACAGCAGCGGAAAGTCGGAAACCATGCAAGGAGCAATTTGGGGATAAGTGTCTTGCTCAGGGACACATCGACACTAACTCTGGGGGAGGCCGGGTTCGAACCCCTGAGCCACCGCCGCTCTGATTGACCTTGACAATGACAACCCATGCATCTGAAATGGAAAAGTCCTATCGGTTTGCTTTAAGCAGTGTTAAACAATGTTAAACTCACTTTAGCCACTCGATTTCCCCTCTGATATCCTCTACTAGGGGGCTATAGGTCCATGCAAAAAGGAAAAAAAATCTCTGGTGTCTGACCGGGGGTTTTGAAACATGCAAATGTTCAGCGCCAAGCCAACAGAGCATGGCGGTTTGCTGCAGGGAGATATTGAATTGTCCTTCGTCTGGTAGAACTCTGGCCACAACTACAACAACCACTACTGATCAGACAGTACAACCTACAGTTTGATTAAAAGAAAGGAGACCGTTTATATTGTAGTCTAATTATATGGCAACACACTCTAGTCGTACTATTACTAGTAGTCGTACTACTTATGTTATTTTACCATACAGATGTACTAGTCATATTATAACATATTACCACGCAGATGCAATCGTCATATCCCCTTAACATACTCAAAAAACATTATGTTCACACACAACAAAAGTTACATAACAGTGCAGAAGCCTTCATTTAAAAAGTTACTGCCAAATAATCCAATCTGGTCAACATGGTCAATCAATTTGCATACATCCGCAAGATGTAACAACAGCTGTTAATGCAAGAAAAGAAGAAAAAAGAAAAACAAAACCACATCACTTCTAATAACGATGATAGCGCCCGTACGCCTGTGAAATAATTTCGACTTACATTTTAGGAGAGCAGCATCTGGTTCTGAACTTGTGCCCATAACAATGTTTTGACTCAATATCTGTCGTCCAAACAGCTTGATCTAATTTGAGAAGGAGGGGAAGGGCCCAAGCAGAATGCCATGGAACCTTTTTTTTATCCAATAAACACCTCCTTCTCATTAAGTGGAGTGTCGTGGCTTAACCAATGAGGCGAGGCCTCCCTATCTGCAGACTAACTGGAAAGGTTATGATGGTCTCGAGGGTCGGCCTGGCCGGCCTGCATGGCCCAGGGAGCATGAATGGCATTAGTGGCAGTAAATATATAGATATAAAACAGAGAGAGAGAGCAGAGAGTCTGGTGCCAGGTTTTCACTTCAACCTCTCAGAAGCACATGGACTAAAGAAGACAGTCACAGTCTAGAGCATTCATAGAGGCAACTGGCGGCCCAGGGACCCCAGGCGGCCCCCACCGTCACTTGATGAGGTCCTCAGGTTAACATATTTGTATTCAGTTTAGAAAGTTAACAACACTATAATTAAAGTTATTTGAAATGAACACTTTTTTGAACTTCCCCCTACCTCTCTCATACTACTACATACTGTTACTTTCATGCTATCAATAAATAATAATAATTCGGCACAATTCGGTTTGGCCCAAAGTGGCAGAAAATGACCAAATAGTGTTTTCAATGAATGCATTCAAATGTGCTGAATAAATGTTTTATGGACCCATAATATTATTATTTAAGATGAGTTTTGCCATAATCATGTCTCTTGCCAGACATGATTCAGCTGTAACTGTTTCCTATATATTCGGTTTCAGACACCACAAATAAATCTCTTTTGGTGCATCCCTAAGTATATTATTATAAATGCCTCCATTACCTGAGTTCTCTCTTGACCTCTTCATAGTCCGCTTGGTCCTGTAGCTTCTCCTCCATTCGCTGTGTAGAAGGAAAACAACAAGACGGGAAGAGGTTTAGATCTGTTCCTCTGTGGAACTAAATGAATCGCTGCTTTTTGCCACAACTAGGGTGACCAGATCCAAACTGTGAGGGGCAGAGCTGTGCTGCATTTGTGGGACAAGTCAGGAAACGTCATGGGACGAAATGGGGTTAGCCAGGGCTTAATTTATGCCGGAGCAAGGCGGAGCGCCGCTCCGCCTTGCTCAGGTGGCGCTCCCCCACCTGCAGGTGGCGCTCCCCCACCTGCAGGTGGCGCTCCCCCACCTGCAGAGACCTATCCTATGCACGCACGCACACACACAATAATCTTCCGCCAAAAATCGACTTTTCTGCGCACGTTTTTCGGTGCGCGGGTGCGTGCACGTGCACGCACATGCACGCGCGTGCATGTGCACTGGGGTTAGCAAATTATTAACCTCTTGGTGTCATCTTCTGGGGAAAAAAATCAGGATTTCAATTCAAATAAATATGCAAAAATAGTTGATCTACAAGCTAAAAAAAAACGCAGTGCGAGCTGGAGTGTGTGGAAATAATTTTCATGTTATTTTAACAGACTTAAAAACACATCTATTGGCAGGAAAGGAGACAACAGAAAGCCAACTATTAGGCATTTGAACGCTGAACACCTGTCAGTCACAATTTGGGACAGACAGACAGACAGACAGGGGCTCAATATGCGGGACACCTGAAAAGTCTTGTAAATGAGGGACTGTCCCACACAAAGAGGGACATCTGGTCACCCTAGCCACGACAGTACTATGCAACGTAGCCTGTGGAAGAGGCAGTGAAATCCATTTGAGACCATGACAGCCTCTGCAATGGTTTTATAACAGTCGCGACCGTTTTCCATAAGAGTCACAGCTGTTTTGCATAACATTAAACCCTAACTCATAACCCTAACCATAACCTCAGTAAAACCTATGCCTAAACCTAACCATAACCCTCGGCTGTCATGCAAACTGTCACGACCGCTATGCAAAATAGGTGACTGTTACGCAAACGACCGTGTCTGTTATGCAAAACCGTCGCGGGTGATATGCAAAACGTTTGGCCGTCACGGTTACAAATGGATTCCGCCCCTCCTGCCCTGTGGAGTGAGTGGTGGAACGACGGTATGGTCACCTTCAGCTCAGCCTCCTTGTTGCTGAGCTCCTGCCTCAGCTGGCTGATCTGTGAGGCTGTGCTGTCTCTCATCTGGTCCAGGCCGGCCTGCAGCCGCTGCACGTCCTCAGACAGACGCAGCACCTCACGCTCCTTAGCACCCAGCTCCACCTCCAGGCTGGAGCGGGACAGCACCTCCAGGGTCTGCTCCTAGAGAATGGATCACACACACACGCACACACACACACACACACACGCGCGCGCGCGCACGCACGCACGCACACACCCACACACACGCACACGTTAATTGTGAGTTTGCTGTGCTGTGGCTAAAACGTTGCCTCACCCCACACAACCCCCCCCCCCCCCTCCTCCTCACACATTAGCACTGCCTTTTCCGAATGTTTTGTTTTCATGATTTGAATTACAACAAAGTTCTGGACCATCTGCAGGACGAAGCAAGTGTCTGTCTGCAGGGACACAGCTGCAGCATCAAACTAGAATCAACATAGAGGGGATATGATGACCTTGGTTATTAGAAGGAAGGAACATTCATTGTCAAATAATATAGACCCCAAATACAAGACGCCATTTATTGTCTCCACCAGGCCGGAGGCATGGTGGGGAATATGTTTTACCCTCCGTCCGTGTGTGTGTCAGTCCGTCTGTTACCAGGTAATCTCCGGCGCCGTTAACCCGATCAATGTCAAAATTTGCACACACACTCCCTGGATGCCAACGATGAACCTCTACTCCAAAATTTCCAGAAGAGCCCATCATAGCGCCACCAGGAGGCAGATGCATGCATTTTTTGGGGCAAAAATCTGTGTGTGCGTCCGTCTGTTACTAGCTAATCTCCCAAACCGTTAACCCAATCGATGCCACAATTTGCACACACACTCCCTGGATGCCAACCATGAACCTCTGCCCCAAAGTTTCCACAACGGCACGTTATAGCGCCACCAGGAGGCCGATTTTTGCCATCTTTTTGCAAAAATCTGTGTGTGTGTCCGTCTGTTACCACCTAATCTCCCAAACCGTCAACCCAATCGACATCATAATTTGCACACACACTCCCAGGATGCCAACCATGAACCTCTGCCCCAAAGTTTCCACAACAGCACGTTATAGCGCCACCAGGAGGCCAATTTTTGCCATCTTTTTGCAAAAATCTGTGTGTGTGTCCGTCTGTTACCAGCTAATCTCCCAAACCGTCAACCCAATCGATGCCACAATTTGCACACACACTCCCTGGATGCCAACCATGAACCTCTACTCCAAACGTTCCAGAAGAGCCCATCATAGCGCCACCAGGAGGCAGATGATTGCATTTTTTGGGGCAAAAACCTGTGTGTGCGTCCGTCTGTTACCAGCTAATCTCCCAAGCGGTTAAGCCAATCGATGCCACAATTTGCACACACATTCCCTGGATGCCAACCAAGACCCTCTGCCCCAAGATTTCCGCAACGGCATGTTATAGCGCCACCAGGAGGCCGATTTGTGGCATCTTTTTACAAAAAATTGTGTGTGCGTCTGTCTGTTACCAGCTTATCTCTCAAACTGTTAACCCGATCGACATCATAATTTGCACACACACTCCCAGGATGCCAACCATGAACCTCTGCCCCAAAGTTTCCACAACGGCACGTTATAGCGCCACCAGGAGGCCAATTTTTGCCATCTTTTTGCAAAAATATGTGTGTGTGTCCGTCTGTTACCAGCTAATCTCCCAAACCGTCAACCCAATCGATGCCACAATTTGCACACACACTCCCTGGATGCCAACCATGAACCTCTACTCCAAACGTTCCAGAAGAGCCCATCATAGCGCCACCAGGAGGCAGATGCTTGCATTTTTTTGGGCAAAAATCTGTGTGTGCGTCCATCTGTTACCAGCTAATCTTCCAAACCATTAAGCCAATCGATGCCACAATTTGCACACACACTCCCTGGATGCCAACCATGACCCTCTGCCCCAAGATTTCTGCAACGGCATGTTATAGCGCCACCAGGAGGCCGATTTGTGGCATCTTTTTACAAAAAATTGTGTGTGCGTCTGTCTGTTACCAGCTTATCTCTCAAACTGTTAACCCGATCGACATCATAATTTGCACACACACTCCCTGGATGCCAACCATGAACCTCTGCCCCAAAGTTTCCACAACGACACGTTATAGCGCCACCAGGAGGCCGATTCTTGCCATCTTTTTGCAAAAATCTGTGTGTGTCCGTCTGTTACCAGCTAATCTCCCAAACCGTCAACCCAATCGATGCCACAATTTGCACACACACTCCCTGGATGCCAACCATGAACCTCTGCCCCAAATTTTCTACAACGGCATGTTATAGCGCCACCAGGAGGCTGATTCGTGGCATCCTTTTACAAAAAATGTGTGTGTGTCTGTCTGTTACCAGCTTATCTACCAAACTGTTAACCCTATCGACATCACAATTTGCACACACATTCCCTGGATGCCAAGCATGAACCTCTGATCCGAATTTTCCACAACGGCATGCTATAGCGCCACCAGGAGGCCGATTTTGTAAAGACGATGAACACAGCAGGCATTTACATAAAATCTTCATCACACTAAAATACTAGGCTGAGAAAACATTCCACCCTTTTCACAATGGCTTGTTATAGCGCCACCAACAGTTTGACATTTGCAAAACACATTTTTGGACAAAATGCCTCAGATCATCCAAATGCTAAAGCCATAATAATAAATGGTACCCTTTTTACATTGGCCTATTATAGCACCACCAGGAGGCCACAACCTGACCTGGCCTGGTGGAGACCTGTGCCCAGAAGGGCACTTTTCTAGTTTAAGATATTTCCAAAGGGAAAAAACACTGTCTTATATTATATTTTGTTTTTTGGCTAAAAAGTTGACTCTACTGTATTACCTTTAAGTCTGCATGGCCATCAATGCTATACTGTAGGATCGCGGCTGAAATGTTGGGAGTGAATCTGCAGCTCTAGCTTGTGTAGCATGAGAATTATAGTGTGGCCACTGTAAGAAAGCTATATATTTTCTACACGTTTTACTTTTCTCTCCTTTCTCCCCCTGAAGTGCTGCTGCTCAAGCAGAGAAATGAGGTGCAGACCCAGAAGGCTGCACACACTGTTCCATAAGGAGGGTTCAACCCGGGACATACGCTACAAAGTATAACATACACATAAAGACCTACAGCCACCAAAAAATGACCATAATTGGTTCTCTGAAAGTGAAACAGACTTTAGGCTTTTTTTCAACCAAGGTTCATGTTTTAGGTTTTGTTATTAGAGAAAGTAAAAGATGGGTGTTAATTGTTTTACATTCCTTGCTTTCTTAATTTTAGGGGTTTTCGCTTTGATAGGGGGCATTCGAACATGGTGCTAAATACATATTTATTTACAAAATTTTAAAGTGATTTCTTTTTTATTATCTACTACAGTCCTAATAAACCCCAGGAAATTATAACTGGCCACGGAGGTTCACAGGATCTACTGAATGTGAAGGACAATGCACTGCAACTTTACACACTCCATATTTTGGCAGGCCTGACCCAGAGGCTCAATATGGCAGTTTGTCACATTCAGTCGATCATTTGTGGCCAGATGTAATTTCCTGGGGTTTATTAGGACTGTAGTAGATAATAAAAAAGAAATAGCTTTAAAACCACAAATATGTATTTTTGGACCATGTTCAAATGCCTCCTCCCATAGCTAAAATCTCAAACTAAAGAAGCAAGGAATGTAAAACAATTGACACCCATATTTTACTTTCTCTAATAACAACGTAAAACATGAACCTTGGTTGAGAAACAAAAAACAAAGTTGTCCTTTTACAGACAATTTCAGACTAGAAGGCTTATTAACTTTTACCTTTATTTATAGCCATTATGTCCCGAACAAAGCAAGAGGCCTAAAAGCGAATTAGCACAACACCCCAATGCCCCATTCAATTCCCAAACAATTCAATTAAATTCATCAATCTGAGAGCCTTGAAAATGAAACATTTGAGAGCCACTGTCTGTCCTAGACCTAGCGGACTCCTAATGTGGGCCATAGTGTGTCACAGTAAATCAGGGTCATGCATTATTCCGAAAGAAAACCTGGAGACTGACATTCAGTAATTGGGTCTCATGATAAAAATAAGAACATTATAGGCTAACGTGGTGCAAAAACAAAATCTAGCATTGGCCACGGACAAGAGCGTGTGTCTTGCTACAGACACTCTTGTCAGTGTAGGCGGCTCTACCGGCATGAAGTGATAATTCCTAGTAGGCTGCCCATCTTGCCACTTCTCGTCACATGCTGCTGCAAGCCGACTGGGTTGATAAACGTCATCAGCATAGACGGGTCTAGAAAATATGTGCCCCTGGGCCACCTAAAGGGCCCCGCTACCCCTGAAAAATAATAAACAGCCAAAATATAACTAAGCCAAATAAGTGCAAGCAATTGCAGTAATGTACCATATATCATGATGGTTTAGTAATTTTGGGGTTATTTCATTGACACAAAACGATAATTCATTTTGTGTAAATAAATGTAGTGAAAAGGATTGTGTGCACCACAGTTCTGCTCTTTTTTTGCGGGGGGGGGGGGGGGGGGGGGGGGGGTGGTGCTGAGCCTCTATAGTAATCACACACTCCACCCAACCTCGGGGCCCTCCCTAACTCAAGGGCCCCAGGGCCCGTTGGATGATCCTCCCCTGGTCCTCAGCCATCCCACGATTGCACATCACAGTGTGTTCCATCTTAACGCATATTCGCCAACTTTAATCCAGTCACTTTTTTTTATTAGCCTCATTACCACAATCACATCGCAGTGTGGACACAGGGCTTAAAACAAGGCCAACTGTTATGCTGCTGGTGGATTTCTGAGTTTCCGTCTTATCAATGCCAACCGTGCCAGTGGGAATTATCGTGGGAATTATCGCTTGATAACAGTGGAAGCGGGTGCCCAGTCATACAGTACATACTGAGGCATAACATACCATGTCAGGAGCTTTCTGGATCTGCGTGGCCAGCTGGAGGGATCTGTTGGCCGACGTCAGCTGTTCCCGAAGAGCCTCAGCCTCCCGCTCTGCTGCCTCCGCTCTCTGTAGATACAGCAACAACATGCAGCACGTTGTCACTGTAGCCCAACATTAGCAATATAGGATATGGAGGTGACATCTGACATACAAACAGAAAAGACCTGTTTGATTTAATTAAATGTGAAACTCCCTTCGCCACTACTTGTTTGCCACTCACTTATGAATGAGCGTACTCTATAGTGCTATGTCATGATTCACACAAAACTAACAAATAACTAACTGTATAATATTGGTCTAGCCTGGCCCAGCCGGCATGCTTTCTGTTCTAGAGGGATCGGTGCATGTGGAGCAGGCGCTGGAGAATATCGGTTCACCGATCAGAGCCTATGTTGGAAGTAAATGAATTTAATAATAACTAAAACCATTAATAGAATAATTAATTTATAAACCAGTCACCATGCAGGGCAGCAGTGGTCCTTGCATCTTAACATACAATACAAGAGTTGGAATGCAAGAGACAGGTCTGCCCTTGGACAGGTGTGACAACACAAGTGTTTGTGTGCGGGTGTGTGTGCGTGTGTGTGTGCAGGTGTGTGTGTGTGCACGCACCACAATTTTACGGGACTGCACTCACGTAAATGTGTTGTTGCACGTGAACTTCCATGTACATACAAAAGAAAAACATTTCATTCACAATGAAATACTAGGGGCATTAATCGCTGCCAACCTGTAAGGACCTTAAGGCCTTTTGGAAAATGGTGACAAAAGGATGCTACCTACTGTAAGAGTTAGGAAAATATTGAGGAGTGACGACTCACTTAAGTTATGCCTTATATGCACCCACATGCCGCTGGTGATGCTAAAAGCACGCAACTATTAAAATTTAAATGAATGAATCACATCTTTTATGGAATTATGAAAATGTAACATTTCTCGCTACGCCCAGACATTCTGAAATGTGAAACTAAATGAGCCCCCTGGTATGTCAGAATATATAAAAGAATTGAGTTGATTACATCATCAGCATAATATGAAAGCTTTATCTAAACATGTTCTAGCCCTTGGGAAAACAAGATAATATCAGTTGTGCTAATATTCATTATTTGTTCTTTGGATTTTTCCATGTGGGTCAGCAACATCTTACATCAAAGATTTAACCCGTGGAAACCTCATATGTCTAAAACTGGTATTTTTCATGATTCAAATTCCAAAAACGGCAAAAGCTTCAGTCTAAACGCATTACAGATTCAAGCATGTGCATCTTCTAATTTAGATGCTTTTGTGTTACACCACTCCACAATCAAGCAGTGGCGTTAACTTATAGGTAAACACATCCAAACCTGGCTTACGGCTAACTAAGGGCGTGTGTTAAACAAATCTTCGCGATCAGCATTTTTGACTGAATGACTCTTTCCAACGGATGGCGATCACATCGGTCCTCGCCGTCAGCTTGTACTGATTAAAGTCTGTGGCTGTGATTGGCTCAGGGCTGATACGGACTATGTCTTGGCCAGACAAAGCTTATACAGCTCAGAGTTGATCTTCTCAGTAGAGCTCACATCACGTTGCCAGAATAAAGGTCTATGCATGATCATAGTCCATGTGTTTGGCGACGAGGTGTATGTCCACCAGTGAGTAAAAACAGAGGTGTGAGGTGTGTGAGCGATGACCACACTGGCGTGAACGTCATGTTCGTCATGAACGTCACCTCTTCACCGAACACCATGAATGTCATGTTCATCATGAACGTCACCTCTTCACCGAACACCATGAATGTCATGTTCGTCATGAACGTCACCTCTTCACCGAACACCATGAATAGGCCTTATGACTCTTCCTACTTCCAGGCCGCTTGTCTGCATCCTTCACAGGCGTTATGGATGATACTAATTAAGGCTCGGTTACATTTAGTATGCAGAGGTTCTCCTAACTTTTACATTTCAAGGACACTCCATAACTCACTAACCGACTGTACAGGGTCATCTGGAACCAACTGAAGGACAGCACCTTGAGACCCACTGGTCAGCAGAGTGTTTGCAGTGAGCCAACAGGCAGAACAGCAGAACCCTGGCAGAACCCTGGCAGTTTGGTCAAACAGGAAAGAGCCTTCGCTAGTACCATTCATAACCCCTGTGAGGGTAGGGCAGGGGTCAGCAACCTGCGGCTCAGGAGCCGCATGCGGCTCTAGAACACAGCCCTAGTGGCTCAGTGGCTGTAGCATTATTACATACACACTGGGGTGATCTGCACCAAAATTTCAGTCACCCAAAACGCGTTGCGCTGTCTGACAGTTGCCAGTTAAAGTAGCACTTGGCCATGTCAAAAAAAGCCCAGCAGTTATCAGAGCTTTCAATCTGAACCACCCATTTTCAAAGGTTTACTCAGTTTACTGTGTCATTGATATACCTTAGAGATGTTGTGTGGACTAGAAATGGAGTTCTGTAAAACTCCTTTAGAAACTCCATTTCTGAAGAAAGGTTGTGTTTCACCATGTTAATGATTTTTCTTTGAGGACCTTTTTTTCTGAGAGTGTGCAAATGGAACCAAATGGACCCGTCAGGGTCCATTTGGTTCACATTTGCACACTCTCAGGAAAAATAAAATAAAATGCGGCTCCAGACAGATTTTGAATTTAATTTTGGGTCGAAAATGGCTCTTTCAACATCTTGGGTTGCCGACCCCTGGGGTAGGGTGACCAGATCTAAACTGTTCATTTGAGGGACAGAAGTATTGCATGAGTTGGAAAAGTGGGAAATCGTATTGCCAATGCAGTTAGACAAAATGTTGAAATCATATTAAAAAATAATAATAATTCAGGATTCAAATATAGGAAAAAAAATCTCAAAACGCATCACACTGAGACACATTTTGAGCTTGTAGATCAGCTATTTTTGATATGATACTACATGCAATGGCCCCTCTGGAGTGAGTGTGAAAATATAGTGGCACCAGGGGAATACTGTTTTTTTTTTTTAACAGACAGGAAAAGAGACAACAGAAAGCCAAATAGGGCATTTGAACAGCAATGTCTATCAGTCTATCAATGGGGCAGGGGCTCAATTTGTGGGACACCTGAAAAGTCTAAACCAGGACTGTCCCACGCAAAGAAGGACATGGTCACCCTGGGTGAAGGTAGTACGGAAGGGGCCCAAGTAGTTTCCAAAACTGTGTGTAGACTAACTATGCATAGAGCTCATTGGATCCTCTTCAGATGGTATGGGCTTGATAAAACAGTGTGTAGCAGTTCTCACAGGGCTGGGTGGTGAGTCCAGGTTTTGCCGGTCTGAGCCAGAGTAAGGAGTGCTGACTAAAATTTGCCTGTCAGTGCACAAGCCATCAGTGTTTGTGCACACATGCACAAACGCTTGGCCGCTCGCAAGCTCATGCACAGTGGTACACAGCGATATTACACGCACACAAACACACACACACGTGTGCGCACACACACACACACACACACTTTCTGCTCAGGCAGGCACCCAGAGGACAGAATAACATGGACAGAGCTGACAGGCCCAGACTGTCTCCTTGTCGTGTGTGTGTGTGTGTGTGTGTGTGTGTGTGTGTGTGTGTGTGTGTGTGTGTGTGTGTGTGTGTGTGTGTGTGTGTGTGTGTGTGTGTGTGTGTGTGTGTGTGTGTGTGTGTGTGTGTGTGTGTGTGTGTGTGTGTGTGTGTGTGTGTGTGTCCATGCCCAGACCCACAAACAATAATGTTGAAGATTACATTAATTCCATACAGCAGGTTATTGCATTCATAACCTGTGTGTGTCTTTTCTCATTTTCCACAAGGAAATGCACTTTTTGCCCATGCATGCTTCTGCCACAGTGAAGTGGAATTACACTGGAGACGCTGTTACACCATGTAGACCTTTGTATTTATTGATTTATTGTTTGAATGTATTAGATCCTGTCTCGACAGGGATAATATCATGCCCAATGTGTTCACATTATGTATGAAATGAATCGACCAGTGTGTTCACTGTTCAGACATCATATCAACTCCACGTCTGATAGAAGAACACAGTTAAATCATGGCTGTTCATTTGCCAATTTCTCTCTCTGAAATTGCACTAAAATACATACATTCATTCTGCGAGTGTTAAATGGTAAATGTTGCATTATATACGGTAGCGCCTTTATCCAAGGAGCTTTACATAGTGGGGTTAGGGTTAGGCATTCACACATTTATACAGTGACTGTGGAGGAAGCCATGCAAGGTACAACAACCAGAACGCCGGGAGCCATGTGGGGTTCAGTGTCTTGCCCAAGGACAATTCGACATGTAGACACGAGGAAGAGCCGGGATTCGAACTGGCGGCCCACGGATCATTGAACAGCCTGCTCTACCTCCTGAGCCACTTTCCAGAACACTGATTACAGTGAAGTGAGTGGTGTAACAGCGCCCACTGTTAGTACCCTAAACATACTGTACATATGGGTGTACATAGGGACATTGCTGCTCCTTGGAGTGGTTGAGACACTGGAAAAAAAGAAAACTTACCTGATTGGCTTTTTCCAACTCTGACATCACTGTCTCAATGTCTTCAGACCTGGATATGGAAAAACAAAGAGAGAAGAAGAAAAAAAAGTGTTCAATATGGTGATTATAGTTCTAACGATCAAAATTGCAGACAGAGAGAGAGAGAGAGAGAGAGAGAGAGAGAGAGAGAGACAGACAGAGACAGAGAGAGAGAGAGAGAGAGAGATATACTGTACATGTACAGTATCTGTATGCACTGTTATATACTGTATAGTATCCAAGTGACTCTTGACATGGTTTAATTTTACTCTCCCCAAGAGTAAAACAAATCTTTAGTTTTGGCTCTGAGAGAGAAAGGGATGGATTTTTGTTGCATCGATACGGACCACACGTCACCCGCTGCCCGTAAATAAAGCTTTATATAGCACTTTTAAATGTAACAAATGGTCCAGAATTTACTAACCTTTCGAAAGACTAGTGTTTTGGGTGTGTGGTAGAGACAGCATAAGGCAGCAAGGCATCACCAGTGAGGTTATGAACCAGTATAGGACTGAGCATAACAGGCAAAAATAAGTTTGTAGTAAGGCAATCGCATCTGGACCAGGGGTTGGTTGAAAGCTAGCAACGCCCAAACCATACCTACGCATAATGCAACATAGATGTGACCAAAACAACAAATTTAGTGTGGTAATGCCTCTTCCCCAATGATAGATTCCCAAATTATGTGAAACCTGTCAGAGATGGGTGTAATGATTAATACAAAATAATATTAGAGTAGCCTTTTCTCTGTAAAAGTAATACAACAAGATTACATCCTACAAACCAGTAATTATACAACTGTATTAGTTACTTCTAATAATATTACTCGTTTTTGTCATGCTGCTGCGTTCAACAGCATTACGTTGGTGAAGGGAGAAGAGCTAATGTAGCTATACTGTGACCCTCGGACGTACAAAGTCATCTAGTCTAAAAGTTGTGACATTGAGGGGTCAGAAACCGAGCTGCTTGTGCAGATTTTTTTGCAGATAGGGTCGCAAAAGTAACTACTGTAAAATCCCCACCTCGCGTCATGGAACGGTGGGCCCTGGTATAAAAATGGTTGAAAACCACTGACATATATGGATCTAAAACACAGAGGTAGCACAGATGCACACGTCTACCTCAAGCACCTTCTCAAAAGCGTGCCGCGACTAATATTGTCTGATATATGATGCATAAAACACCAAGATGGATGTGTGTTTACATTGCAGCCTTTCAGACGTTCACCATGTTAGGCAGTGAAATGTACTGTCGTGGAGGATAGTCATGGAAAACTCCTACAGCATATTAATGTTTCAATTTGTAAATCAATGGGCTACTTTGTTATACTAGTCGTGACACACAGACGTAGTATTCATCCAATTAGACCTGAGGTCAATAATAAAAAAATGGCTTCTAAATCGATAAGTTCTTCTGAAGAAATGGTGTTTTTGTATCAGTGTATCAGTGGTTTTCAAACGTTTCCATGTCAAGGACCTCAATAATTATGTTTTTATTATAACTGTACAATAATTGGACACTGTCTTAAAATATGTTGCCACATTTTCACTTTTCCAGTCCTGCTGTGTGTGTGTGTGTGTGTGTGTGTGTGTGTGTGCGCGCGCATGCGCGTGCGTGCGTGTGTGCGCAGCCGTGTGCGTGCACGGCGTGTGCGTGTACATTCATGAGAGGCCAATAGAATGGCATCCAATAGTATTACTGTACGTGATTTAATCAATGCCAGTTGATCTGAATGCAGCAGGTGTCAAAACGACTGCAAATAAATAATGTGACCAAAATAAATCTGCATATGCATCCACCTCTGTGCGTACGTGCGTGTGCGCGTACGTACGTGCGCGCCGTGCTTCAGATATAGATGTGTTTCTCAGCGAGTCTTTGAAGGCCTGCTATAGGCCCCATGCTGTGCCGTGCCATAGTGTTACCACGCTACATTTAATTACACATCATTTGGCTTAATGCCGCTAATGACGATAATTGGGCTCCATGTCGACGTCTGCGTGTCTGTAGTCAGCAGGGGATTAATAGAACAATGTGTTGCTGTGAGGGACCGCCGCCGCTGCACGCAGAGGGTGGGATTGTACACATTCACGGAAATAAGAATTATTAAGTACATAATGGCAGTCGTTGCTGTTGGGCACAAAGCCCTCATCTCCATAGATAGCATAATTATGTAGACATACTGTAGCACACATTATCAATATCTAGTATACAGCCCCATCTCGCATATCTTCAACCGTTGTCGGGTCGCGGGGCGACAGCTCCACCACAGAGCTCCAGACATCCCTGTCCCGAGCAACATCAGCAACTTACTCCTGGAGGACCCTGAGACGGTCCAAGGCCAGAGAGTCAATGTACCATAATCCCTCTATCTGGTCCTTGGTCTCCCAGTGGGACATGCATCGAGGACCTCCCTAGGGAGACGCTCGAGAGGCGTCCTAACCAGATGTCTGAACCACCTAAGCCGGCTCTTTTCCAGGCAAAGAAGCAGCACTTCTTACCCCATCTCTAGGGATGATACCAACCACCCATCGGAGAAAAACGTATTACTTGCATGAGTAGAGAGAGGGAAATATTCTGATTGGCCGGTTCAGGTTGATGACTTAATGTGACCAATTAAGAGACCTTTACAACTAATGTCAAGTATTATTGCCTGAAGGAGATTTTGCAAAAGCAATTATTGCTTTCTAAGAGAATATTAAAAATGTGAATTCTTTTGGATTGCTCGCTCTGCTCAGGCAAAAGTAGGCCATGGCATATGCAGTTTCGGCTGCTGACCTTATTTTAGTGTCATTTGAACAGACCTTTGGCTCCTTTGGGTTGTTTATGTACGTGAAGTCAACTCCCTTCATTTATTCTAAATTATAATACGTGATATCGGGTTGGAGCGACATATACAGTATGCTGTGACTCCTTTGTATCTCTGCAGATCTGCCTGTGTGAACACAACACATTATATACTGCATGATCAAACATTGGATGCACGCACATAATGCACTGATGCATCAGTGAACAACTCCAACTCTCTCTACCCTCTCTCTCTCTCTCTCTCATATAATAGTACATCCATTTATGTTTGCCAGGTCACGATACGTAATGTAATGTTTCTACCTTTAATGGTCCATTTAGCACACTGAATACTATAATAATACTTTATAATGCTGCTGCCCTGCACTCCACAAAGCACACCACAGGGGAAAGAGCACTTTGGTCAAAGTCGCGTTACTGTGGCAATTTCTCGCAG
>CM076975.1:43137626-43152626 GCA_039105355.1 Benthosema pterotum | reverse complement strand
CAGCAGGGGTTTTCAATCAGTGGTCCGAGGACCACCAGTGGTCCTTGAGAGGGTTCCAGTGGTCCCCAGGCTGTGTGATGGAAAGTTGGTTAACCAGATGTAACCTCTTGACAATGTAAAAATGAAACCAAATTGGTTTCATGTTCACACTCTCAAGAGTTATTATAGCCTATTCATCATCTGAATTAGCCCAAACCTACACAACTAGAGTTGTGTAGATTTGGGCTAAGTGTATGTTTGCCTCTTATGTTTTTTGAAATCCAGCCTGGAATTGTAGATAAAAACAGAAGAAATCTTCAGTTTTGGGGTCTATGGGGGTAGAATGTCATCAAATGGTGGTCCGTGGCTCAAATGCTGAATAAATGGTGGTCCCTGGTGTAAAAAAAGGTTGAGAACCCCTGGTCTACAGACAGAACATCTAAAAGTAATTATCAGATTTATCAACATGTTCCTGGACACCCTTACTTTGCCACAACTGTTTTCCCATTCCCCCATGATCAAATATACTCACTTTTATTACTCACTTAGATTAAAGCAATACTTACATACTTACATCATTGGTATAATCATAACACAAACTGTTGTTTGATCTATTTAACATATTCACTTTACACTGTACATCATTTGTTGTTCATATATTCACAACGGGTAAGGTCCTAGTTCTAAATAAATCGTGGGCCTGGTGTCAAAAAGGTTTAAAACCACTGATCTACAGTATTAACATGTTTCTGTTTACGTGGTTTATCACTTTTCTCTCCGTATCAGTACTGCATACTGCATATTGTACAATACCACATGTACACGCACGCACGCACACGCACACACACACACACACACACACACACACACACACACACACACACACACACACACACACACACACACACCTCTAGTTTGTGTCACGTTTCCTGTGGCTTTCACATGACCTCCTGTAACATGATGTAACATTTCACTCTCTCTCTCTCTCCTGCACTCAGGGCGTGCGTCTGGCTGCAGCGTAGACAGCGGCTTTCTTCTTCTGTTCTCTCTCTCTCTCTCTCTCTCCGTCTCTCTCTCTCCGTCTCTCTCTCTCCGTCTCTCTCTCTCTCTCTCTTCCTTCATCCCTCTGCTCTCTGTTGGATTTACTTAACCTTTCTGTGACTGCAGAGACTGCAAAATGGCCCCCAGGGCTTCACTCTGTGAAGTGTGTTTGTGTGCATATGTGTGCGTGCGTGCGTGCTTGCGCGTGTGTGTGTGTGTGTGTGTGTGTTGTGTGTGTGTGTGTGTGTGTGTGTGTGTGTGTGTGTGTGTGTGTGTGTGTGTGTGTGTGTGTGTGTGTGTGTGTGTGTGTGTGTGTGTTTGTGTGTGTGTGATAGTAGGATTCCAATCCTCAGCATGGCATTTGGCGTCACATCGCCGCTCTCTGCTTTTATTACTGTTGGTGCGTGGCGAAGCGCGCGCACACACACACACACACACACCTTCCTTGAATTCCAATCATACAAATCTCTTCTGAATATTCCTTTTAATGTTGTTCTCTTCAGACTGTTCTGTCCTGGAGCCTCATATTGTTCCTTTTTATGTCCATAATTTAACCTTTGTGGTTCACTTTTTTCCTCCATAAACACACGCCTTATATTACATACTACAGGGGTTTTCAACCTTTTTGACTCCAGGAACCACCATTTATTCAGCATTTGAGCCACCGACCACCATTTGAGGACATTTTATTCCCACAGACCCAAAACCCAAAGATTTCTTCTTTTTTATCTACAATTCCAGGTTGGATTTCGGAAACATAACAGGCAAACCTAGATCTCTAGTTGTAGACTTGGGCTAATTCAGATGATGAATATTTTAACTCTTGAGAGCGTAAAAATGAAACCAAATGGACCCGCAAGGGTCCATTTGGTTTCATTTTTACGTTCTCAAGAGTTACATCTGGTTAACCAACTTAGCTGGGGACCACCTGGAACCTTCTCAAGGGCCACTAGTGGTCCCCGGACCAGCTGTTGAAAACCCCTGACATACTACACACAACTACAGTGTCACGCTTCAGCAGTTCAAACTTGTAGATCTGCTGTGAGGTTTCCATGTTTTATGGTGGATTTTTAATGGAGTGTTACAGGGATGACATCACCTCACAAATCTTTTTACAATATGCCACTGTGTGTTTAAAAGGGATTTGGAAGGAGTGAATAAACTAACATTTAGGAGATCAACATGCTTTGTTCAACAAAATGATCAAACAGGTCATCAAAATCAACAGAAACAGAGAAAAAAAGGTCCCTTTGTAGAAAACTGCTGACAGCTATGGTGATGGTTCAATAATACAGTACACAAGTTCTATTAAAAATCCATAACAGCTTTGATCCATCCTTCAGCTTCAACAGATTATCTGTAGTCGGGTCGCAGAGGCACATGATGGTCCGAAACGCGTTGGTCGGTTTTTAATCCTTGTTGTTTTTAAACTACCATGAAATACAGGAATATTCTACTCCACAGAGCTGCCTTGGATCCTCTTTAAAACTTTGCCAATTGTTTTGCACCGCTTATTATATTGATTTTGGACTTATTCAGAGGTATTATAGAACTTTTAGTAGAACTTGCATGCTGTACAACACAAACTGAGCTTTGTTGTTGCCTCTATTGCCAAAAGTATTCGCCAGCATTTGCATATAACGCTTTGCCTGTTATGATACATGCACAACGTCAATGTGTGCTTACAGTGCAAGGTAAATGTCAAGCTGTAGGAGTTTTCCCACTAAAACACTGTGGGTTCCCGACAAACAATTCAAAACATGCTAAGGGAAAAAAAGAAATAACATCTTGGTCTGACATGCATGGTATGGTTCACACGCACAGATGCAAAAGATTCTAGAAGATGCAAAGATACGCAGCCAGCATATTTGTCTCTTTGTCGCGCTGTTATCTGTTATGCCATCTGTGTTGCCTGTGCAGCCGTTGACGTCAGCAGGCATGCGGATGTGTGTCGGGGGGTGAGGGGGGGGCGGGGGGGTGCCGTGCACATGCATGTGCACGTTTCCCAAGCAACGTTCACCCTCTGCCCCCAATCTGGCAGCGCAGAGATCTGTGAGCGTCTGTAAGAGACAAGACTGCTTTTACCCCAGGACTGCCTGCAGCCAGAGCGCACGCCGCTGTGTGTGTGTGTGTGTGTGTGTGTGTGTGTGTGTGTGTGTGTGTGTGTGTGTGTGTGTGTGTGTGTGTGTGTGTGTGTGTGTGTGTGTGTGTGTGTGTGTGTGTGTGTGTGTGTGTGCGTGCATGTCTTGCATGTCTGCAAGCCTATAGTCTTTTAGTGAGCTAGTGGTTATAGTATATTTTCTTACAAGCAAGACCTTCCTTGGGTGATAGAGAGAGGGAGAGAGAGATTTGAGGTTTTTTTATTGTTCCCGTGGGGAGAATTCAGCCGCCAGAGGCACAACACAACAGTTTAAGTACACACACGCAGGGGAAGTGCTGTTAAGATAGCAAAACAAATCCCAATAGTGTCTATAAGGAAGAGCGAACAGTATAGTGGTACTAAATATACTGTATAGGACTACTACACAGTATAGCCTATAGCACTACTATGCACAATAAGCACACAGTCATATAGTCACTGTGTCCTTACTGTGTCCTGCTATGTGCAGAGACAAGGCTCATCAACTTTACTACATACAATCACAATGTCACAACTTACGACTTCGAGAGACACTCTGATGCCAATGTACAGTGTGTGTGTGTGTGAGAGAGAGAGAGAGAGAGAGAGAGAGAGAGAGAGAGAGAGAGAGAGAGAGAGAGAGAGAGAGAGAGAGAGAGAAGAGAGACAGACAGACAGACAGACAGACAGACACACAGAGAGCGAGAGAGACAGAGAGAGAGAAGAGATAGAGAGTTGAGGCTCATCAACTTTACTACATATGATCACAATGTCCTTACAACATCAAGACAACACTCCATGTACAGACAGACAGACAGACAGACAGACAGACAGACAGACAGACAGACAGACAGACAGACAGACAGACAGACAGACAGACAGACAGAACAGAACGACAGACAGACAGACAGACAGACAGACAGACAGACAGACAGACAGACAGACAGACAGACAGACAGACAGACAGACAGACAGACAGACAGACAGACAGACAGACAGACAGACAGACAGACAGACATGCCCCGAGGCGTTTGCTGCAGGGTGGGTGTGAGACGTCGCCGCAGACGGCATTCCGCACACTCTTAATAAAGAAAACATACAGTATATAGGCCTATATATCACGCCTGTTGCAGTGACGATTCCTTAGATGTTAACAGATGTATATTTTTACCTAATGCTGCGGTCGTGCATTGTAGACAACCCCAAAACTCTTCTCCCCCTCTGGCCCCCCAAACTATACAATGCACTTCCCATTGCAAATCACAACTGCAGATTTGCTCCCAATCGTCCGCCGCTGTCTGAAAACGTTCCTCTTTAAGACCCCTTCCTCATTCTTAGCACATTGCACTTGCAGTAGTGCATGCCCTAGCCTCGACCTCCTACACGCGTATACAAAAGGCTCTTAGATAGCATTCGCATACAAGGACATAGATAGCAGTATGATATACACAGTTTAATTAGCTTATATAGATGCTTTAATGTTATAATCTTAGCTTAGCTACTACTTTGTAGACATACGATATATTGCATGTCGCTCTGGATTCAGGGCGTCTGATAAATTCCTAAATTATAAATGCTTAATTTGTAGAGCTGCAGTCGTACATTGTAGAGCCCGTAGTTGTTGTTGTTTATATTATTGGCTAGGCCTGGCAAAAACAAATAACACCAATATTTAAAACCAACCAACAACACTTTTTTGTGGTTATTTATCCTACATGGTGTTTCATGAAACATGTGTAGTGTAGGATCAGTGATTTATTTAAGTCCGAAATAATTTAGAAATTTAACTTTCAGAGTTAAATTAATCTGAGGCAGAAGTAATGAGTCTGTAATGCTCTCCGACATACACATGCACACGGCACACACATACTGTACACACTGTAATCTGTGCACTTTTATTACCACAGTACTCATAACTCTTGGGGAAATTCCAATTTCCATTCCACACCATACCTTTCTGGACTGATCTGCTTACAGCACAGAGACCTTGTTGCACGTATGCACACGTGTACACACATGCATGCACACATATACACGCACACACATTCATTATTTCTATACTTGCGAGGATGCAACATTTAATGAGAGTGATGTTGGCAATCGCAAGTATACTGTGCTGTAGTCATAGAATCACGAGCATGCACACACAAACACACACTCCTGTTGGGTGCACGTGTGTGTGTGTGTGTGTGTGTGTGTGTGTGTGTGTGTTGTGTGTGTGTGTGTGTGTGTGTGTGTGTGTGTGTGTGTGTGTGTGCGTGTGTGTGTGTGTGTATTGAGTGCCAGCGTGTTATTGGAGGGCAGATGTTATGATTATGGAAAGAACTGCAGGAGAGGAGGAGGAGGGGGGAGGGGGGGATCACATTTTCCATACGTTTTCATTGCAATTAAGGCCATGTCTTCAACCACAGGGGTGTTCCTCTAATCAACACACAGAGCCTTCCCTTTGAACACACACACACACACACACACACACACACAACACACACCACGCACACGCACACGCATACAGCACAAATCACAGAGACAGACATTTTACAAGCTTCCGTGTGTGTGTGTGTGTGTGTGTGTGTGTGTGTGTGTGTGTGTGTGTGTGTGTGTGTGTGTGTGTGGTGTGTGTTGTGTGTGTGGTGTGTGTGTGTGTGTGTGTGTGTGTGTGTGTGTGTGTGTGTGTGGAACTCACTTTGTTGTGGTGTCGTTGTCAGACTCACTCTTCAGGTCCAGGAGCTCTGCCTGAGTTGCTTCAAGTGCTGCAAGACAAAAAAAAACATTAATTTGGAACACTGTACTGTTGGCCTAACAGTGCATTCATTTATTAGAACACTGTGCTGCTTACAGTACATTTGCTTCTAATACTGTACTGTAAACTAAATTCTATTCATTTACAGCAGGGTTTTCAACCTTTTTTGACACCAGGGACCACCATTTATTCAGGATTTGAGCCACGGACCACGATTTGAGGACATTTTAGCCGCGACAGACCCCAAAAACTAAAGATTTCTTTTGCTTTTGTCCACAATTCCAGGCTGGATTTGGGGAAACAAAACAAGCAAAACATACATTCCAAAATGGTTAATTCAGATGATGAATATTTTAACTCTTGAGAGTGTAAAAATGAAACCAAATGGACCCGCAAGGGTCCATTTGGTTTCATTTTTACGTTCTCAAGAGTTACATCTGGTTAACCAACTTAGCTGGGGACCACCTGGAACCCTCTCAGGGACCACTGGTGGTCCCCGGACCACCTGTTGAAAACCCTGATTTACAACACTGTAGTGTAGCCTACTGTCTATTCATTTACAACACTGTAGTGTAGGCCTAAAGTCTATTCATTTACAACACTGTACTGTAAGCCTAAATTCTATCCGTTTACAACACTGCACTGTAAGCTTACAGTCTACTTAATTACAACATTGTAGTGTAAACTTAAAGTCTATTCATTTACAATGCCGTACTATAAGCCTACAGTCTACTCAATTAGAACATTCTACTGTAAGCCTGAAGTCTGTTAATTTACAACACAATACTGTAAGCCTACAGTCTACTTGTTTACAACAGTGTACTGTAAGTTAATTCATTTACAACACTATACTGTAAGCCTACAGGCCATTCATCTACATCACTCTACTACACCTACAGCTCTCAAGAGCTTGTAGGCGAACTATTTATGTAGCAATTTTTTATTTTTTTTTCAACAGCAAAATACTGCATTCAAGTTTAGGAGAGTTGGAGAAAAGAACCCTGCATTTGGGTAGAGACAGGGAGGCCATTCGTATTCCTCTTGTTTTACAGACCGGTAAATGGGCAGGGGCTTTGATGTCTTATGTGTGCCTGTGGCTGCCAATTAAACATTCTGGACAAAACTGGACCTAAGTTGTCTATAGGCCACATACAAACTCTACAGACTGTGAGTTTGTAGAGCGGATATTCTGTAAAATGCTGCCCTGATTTGGTGTCCTTATTTTGGGCATGTCATTATAGGCGAAAATGTCCGAACGAAATGTTCAAAAATACATTTCAAAGGTTTCCAATTCAAGGGGCTTTACTGGCATGAGAAAACATAGGCTTACAAATCGCCCTGCCAAATCAAACATGAAGCAAACATAAACTATAATAGAACTAAAAATAAAACAAAGGGGAGTACAGAGATGAGCAAACAAAGCAGTGTCTCACTGCATTAGAAAGAAACTTTATCTGGCAAACCCCAGAGGAAAGATGCTTTTTCTGACCCAAATAATCACTGAAATTGCATCAGTCTGTAGAGACCGAAACACCTGTATTGTCTGCTGTTAGGATCAAAGCATATAGGCCTAGATTTTCATCACCGCTAAACAACTTATGGCTTAACTTCTTTGCCTTAAAAAAACAAACAAGCATTTTTAATAATAATAAAATGGACAGTCTTTTTGTGTCAGTGACCCCACAAATGTATTGTATCACGACAGGTGGACTGTCGCAATGATTGGACCGTCGCGCTGGTTATGAAACCGTCGACAGACTGCCATAACGGTCACAACTGTTTCATGACTGTCACGACGGCTTGCTATAGATTAGGTTTAGTAGATGAAATGGTCAACTGTCGTGTAATTGTGATATAAACATCTTAAGATGTCCCCTGTGTTGTTATTTCAGTTGGGTATATTTGCTCCATTCCTGTTAGGGATGGGGGTTCATTTTGTGACTGGCCATTTGTTGACCCGTGTCTAAAGCTGGATTGTCACCTCCTGTTACCATGGGGGTTGGCTTCTAGTTGAGTATAAGTTAACAGTTTCATCCACGTCTATGTGTTGCTTTGGCTACGGGAGGTTTCAGATGTAAGTCATTGTCAAGCCTTATGGTACCATAACAGAAATTACTCATATTTAAGCTCTGGTGTGTTGTCTCGTTATTAATGTGTCTTCTTCTTCTCTGAGTACTATGCCAAATCTGCATCCACGCAACCGTTTCAAAATCGCTGTCACGCCTGTTATGCAAAACGTCCGCGACCGTTAGGAAACCACATTTATAACCGTTGCGACGTACAGTACGTCGTGAACGCACATTGATTTGGCTGTCTCTCTGGCTTTCTGAATGCTCAGCTCTTGGGCTGGGCTGGGCTGATGACACCACCATGTACCGTAGTCTTCTCTTCCAGCACAGTATGGAAGGAGATAGTGACAGGACATGAGCAGCGCCCTGCCTGCACTTTACGCAAGGTGACAGCACCCTGTCAGCCTGCATGACGCAGCCCACAGCACTGCTAGCACCTGATATAACACACACATGGATCACATGAGCGTGTGTGTGTGTGTGTGTGTGTGTACGTGCGCGTGTGTGCGTGTGTCTGTCAGGGGCGGATCTAGGCATGGGCATTGGGGGGCAATGCCCCCCTAAATACCCAGTCTGCCCCCCCAAACATGATGCCATGCAAAACAACCCAAGATATTTCAAATTAAAGTGCTTGTATTTAAAATGATGTGAAACAGCACTACTGCTACTAACTAACTATAGCTGTGTCACCACTGAACCAACAGCATTTCATCATTGAAAACAGAAAACTCTCTGAGTCAGACCTTTAGCTTTATGCATGCTGCGTGCCTGATGTTATTATTGATGCTTTACTTGACTAATAAAAGTCCTGTAACCGAAAATGGGACTTTTATTATACATACCATTTTCTCTTGCCCCTCCAACATGTTCTCTTGCCCCCCCCCCCCCCCCCAAATGGGACATGTTACATCAGCCCCTGGTGTCTGTATGTGCGTTGGTGAGAGAGAACGAGAGAGAGCGAAAGAGAGCGAAAGAGAGAGAGAGAGCATGAGACACGGGGAGCTGACAACTCCACTTGCCATGGCGTAGCGTATACACGCGACACAACAGAACAGAACAGTGCCGTGCTGCTGCTGTACTCATCCAGCATGAAGCTACTGTACGCTGACACTACAGACACGCAGACAGCCCAGGGGTGGATGTAACATGTCCCATTTGGGGGGGGCAAGAGAACATGTTGGAGGGGCAAGAGAAAATGGTATGGGGACGGCTTCATCGCCCGCGTCGCTTCGCGCCACAGGCGATGAAGTCGCACCCATACCATTTTCTGTTACAGGACTTTTATTAGTCAAGTAAAGCATCAATAATAACATCAGTTGTTGTTGAAGTTGCAACAGACACACGCAGCAATGCATAAAGCTAAAGGTCTGACTCAGAGAGTTTTCTGTTTTCAATGATGAAATGCTGTTGGTTTAGTGGTGACACAGCTGTAGTTAGTAGCAGTAGTACTGTTTCAAATTATTTTAAATATAAGCACTTTAATTTGAAATATCTTGGGTTGTTTTGCATGGCCTCATGTTTGGGGGGGCAGACTGGGTATTTAGGGGGGCATTGCCCCCCCATGCCCATGCCTAGATCCGCCCCTGAGACAGCCTCTCCTCGCTGCACGGCGCAGGCCCTGCTGATCATTAGCCGCACGTTCAATCCCACTAGCTGATCCTCTAGTCCAGGACACACTGCTGCGGTTGTCCTCGCACAGACGTACGTCTCGCTCTGTGTGCGCTCACAACCTCACACACGTGACACTCACACACACACACACGTGTCACTCCATCGCTACGTCCCTCTCAGCATATATGAGAACACTTCCGTCTCTTGCAATTTGTCCTCCCGCAGGTTCTTCGCGTTTTGAGATTGAACGGCGGTATGCAGACTGATTCCTCCTCACCACGCACGTGTCGTGTGTTGTCACTGCCGCTGTGCCTTTTACCCAATCGCCCGCCAGCGAGGAGCCCCCACCGGGAGGAGGTTTTCACCCCACTTCTCCCACCTGCTTTCCACCGTTATTAAGCGATAATTCCCAGGATGCTGCTTATTAAGCAGAGTTCCTCGTCTAGGAGCCGACTGACACAATTGCATTGATGAGATAAAAACCCGGAAATCCTTGATCACCGTGGCCGGTGCACGCACCAAGAATGGAATCGTTTTAATTTCTCAACTCAATTGATTTGCTTCCTCATTTTACTCTGAAAGCAGTGCTTGGTGAGGATCGTAGAACAGGAAACTGAGCTTTAATAATGCAGTTTTGAACGCATGCAATTTCATATTTGTGTTTATCTTGCTATAAAGGGACATTCCTGATTTTTGAAGGAAAATTATTTTTCCAGAGACGTCCTCGTAAATCCTTGAAACACAGTCCGGCGGGTCCGGCCCTCGACTTCAACCGACCAATTTTTCTATTTTGGCCCGCCACGTATTTGAGTTTGATGTCCCTGTCTTAAGCCCTGTGTCAGCGTGGCGACGTGCTTGTGGACTGCACCGTGAAACACTTGTGGTGCAGTCGGGGGCGGGGCTTGGGGACGGGGATGAAGACGCTTAACAAGTCGGTCGGCTGGCAGCCAACATGCCTGTTCGAGGAACGCGGCTTAATAAGCAGCCTACTGGGAATATACTGGAAATACTCGCTTGATTTCCGGTAGAATCCGCTGCTCCTCCCAGCCCACCCAACACCCCCTGCGTGTTCGGCCCGTCTGACAAGCTCAGCTCACAGCTATCTCTAAATCAACCTGGTGCCTGTTGTGGCCCTGGTTGGAAACCCATCAGTGAGTCATGGGATGTGTGCTGTACACCACCGGGGTGCTGCTGAGGGTTTTGACACCAGCGAGCTGTGACAACAACAGGACAGCCAGGCCGTCTTTTTTTTTTCGTTCCGCCGTTGAAAACCCAGCAGGATCTCGACAACATGAGGCAGCTAGGCCGACTCGTATACTTCAAAACATATCTACGCCTGGTACATGAGCCATATTTAGATGTGGACGTGACAGAAATGTCCCGTTAGGGCTCCATCCATCGTCGCAAACCCGACTGTACAGCACTGGGCATATCCGCACACGCAGTAGAGTCATACTTGTCAACACACGGTAAATATACTGCAGCAGTACAAGTCCAGACACTATAGTGCAATAAGGGCGCAAGCCCCAAAAAAGAATCCTATTTGAAATGGGGACAACCCCGCAAAAATATTCTTAATTTAACTGGAGAACCCCAAAATAATCCTATTTGAACCAGAGGCGTATTGTCAATAAGGCTGTGAAGGGTGTAGCCAACCTAAATCTCAATCTAGCCTACGCTGATTCAAGAGAAAGAAAGACAACATTGCCACAATATGAAGAGAGCATGTTGCTGTGACTTGATCGTTCATTCACAGTGAGTGACTCCTCCATGTCCATTATGAGGTGACACTCCAGACACCTGCAAAGTCAACACCTTTGTCTTCAAGTTTTGTATTGATGTTCCAATCACCCCTTGCCGCTAGCAGGGGCAGGGTGGTGGGGAACTGATTTGAGTGGACGCCCCCCTCAAGTGATACCGGCACGAGTAGGCCATGGCCTATTTGTGCGCAACGCCCAAGTTTGCACTCTACCAGTGCTGATCTAGGTTATGTAGCAGTGGAATACAGTATACAGTTCATACCTGTGTTACAGTACATCTGTAGGGCTTGGGTTTTGGAGTCTTCCTCCAACGGGTTGCACATGGATGAGTCCTGTGTCTCGCTGGGATCACTGTCAACGGAGAGAAAACACAGGTTAGTGTTGGGTAAAAGGCATGATACTTTCTGTTCTGTTTGCACCAGAGAGCACGAACGGCAGGTTGCAGCTATACTGTAGTTGCTGCTCACTAGCCATGACCACACGCGGTATAGGCGCGGCCGCGGCCAGTAGTCGCGACCGGTAATAAACGGGTTGCGACCACATTGCGGCCAGGTGTGTGTCGCTAGCGCTGAGTTACGCAACCACCACTGAAGTAATCTATCTAATCCTATCTAATCTATAAAATGCAAGTCTCTGTGTGTTATATCTGTAATCCACACAACTCAATGCACCCCACCGACTTCACATTTGACGCACACATTCCACATCTTTTACAGAGAGTACAGTACACTGCCCGCTGTCAAATCCATCGGATACACAGTTGTCCAGAACAAGAACAAAAGTCTCTGCCCCAGTTCTGGACCTGATCACTCCTATACCTCTCATTTCTAACATCACAATGATGTACTGAAATCTACACAATATTTGTCTCAATATGTGTGCATACTCCATATATGGACATAAAAGGGACACAGCCATAATAACTGGGTGGAGCATGATTTTATTTCCAAATTGCATCATTCCAAGTAAGGTAGATTTGAAAACGGATGAGGGTGGCTTCTATAAATGGTTGAACCAATTTATAGGCAGGGCAATGAGTGCAACACTCCTGTACAGTTGGGTGTAAGGTGACTGGTGCATTTGTAATTCCATCACACCATGCTTTCCATGGGGATCCAGTCCTTGCTAAAGGATTCTAAAGGACTCCAGGCTTCAAGCGTCTCACATGTAGTATGCAGACAATGAACATGTGTGTGCGGTTGAGAATACACTCGTGCACTTTAACAGTCTAATGTAAATCCGCTCCCTTCGCACAATGGTGCAACGCACTCTTCAAGTTGTTTCACATGGCTCTGCTCTTAACGCGAATGTCATTCGGCAGATAAAGTGACTTGTCCCGTCGCAGCGTTGGGAAAAATCTGCCCGTGTACGACCCCGAAGTGGATGTGGGGGAGTTTACAAAGTTAAAATCCAGGTAAAAAAAAGAAAAAAAAAAAAAAAAAAGGAGAAAGAGGGATATAACCACATTACATACGAACAGGAGGACTCATCTACGAAGGAAAGCAAAGCCACAGAGGCACACATTTTCTAATGAACAACAAACTAAACTCAACCAAACTAAGTATAAAAAAAATGACTTGAGAACAGCAGGGAAAGTTCAGACAAACTGTATAATCTCCAAATAAGAGATTTATCTAATAACACCCTGAGGTATCCACTGTGATTCTCTAAGTTAGAGCAAACACAATGTAGTGCAGTTAAAAATGCATTATCTGCACAACAACAAACCCTTCAAAGATGCTACAGACAGACAGACAGACAGACAGACAGACAGACAGACAGACAGACAGACAGACAGACAGACAGACAGACAGACAGACAGACAGACAGACAGACAGACAGACAGACAGACAGACAGATACTATTAGTTTGAACAACTAAAATAGTAAAAAGACAAATGCTCAACAGCTATTATTACAGCTATTATTCAACTAAAAAGAGCCTCAACAGTGAAACACTACAGCTAAAGTGTGTTTACTAAAGTGCTGTACTTACATACAACTTTCACTATACTACTATACTATTACTATACTAACATCCAAGCGAGCATGCTCCACTTTTGGAACTTTTTATACATGCATTTCGACGCCAATACTTTTGTAGTTTATCTCCAGCAGGAATTGGAATACAGGATTGTTCACTTTTAACAAAGAATCTGTATAATAATCTCGCTTTTGGGGTGGAAAAAACCTCATTATGTCCAAAAACGGTTTACTTTTCTGGAGTCAAATTCAAAAATAGCAAAAAGTCATGGATCGAACAGCTCAAAATGTGACCAGAGCTTGTTTTCGACAAAGGCATCAATGCATCCGGAGGGCGATAATATACGGAAACAAACATACACACAAAAAGTTATAATATGGAAATAGATGGAGAGGTTTCTGCCCGACAACAGTGAATTCCAGTACCTCTTCCATCAGTGCTGTAAAGACTAGAATATAAAGTCCTACATGCATGTTAAGGACAGACAAAAACCTGTCCGTTGACTCGTGGGGAAACTCGCGGCTATAGTTCGCTCAAAGTGGTGTATTTTTAGGGTAACAAAAGCAGGTGTGTAGCCTATTCTGCTCCGCTCTGTTCTGTTGGTGAGGTTATTATTAATACGGGAACATCTGGGCCACCCAAGGGGCATCGTTCATCACCGTGCCAGGAGCGCTGCCACCTCCGCAGCCGGAGCCATCAATTCAACTCACACAGAGTTAAAGGGAGCCAAGAGCAGCGGTGAGGCAGGGGAATTAGACGCGCTCTTCTGTGACCGTTATTGTTACACCTGCTTTTTTTTCTCTGTACAGGGATCACACAGGCTGCTGCTATACCACCTCCGCTGCCAATACAATATACAAAAGGCACAGCGCCGCGTATACTCCTCTCCCTCCGACCCTCCCAACTTTTACCTCGTTTGGCAAACTTTTTCAGGCCGCCGGCCGTCCCCCAAAAATAGTCAATTTTGAACTGGGGACGGACCGCCCCGCCCCGCACCTCTCCACTCCCACCCCTATACGGACAAGCACTTGGAATTGTACGCAATTAGCGTTTAGTTTGACTTGGTACCCCATGCAATCCCATGCATTCGAATGCCGTTATCTCAAATTCTGACACTCAACGTCCGTGTTCTCGGCAAATCAGCCATTTCCAATCATGAACCAGAAGTTCTTTAGAGGGCAGAATGGTCAAGACACCAGAAACACCATGATGTCATCATATATCCGGTTTTAATCCTCGTGTTCGGTGCGAAGATGGCCTAAAAGGTCTTCAATTGTCATTTTAGAAATGTGCAAATAGTGTTTTCTTTTTGTTTTGTTTTGCTTAGTGCCTTTGTTGATAGTCACAGGTAAGACGGGGTGAGACACGCAACAGAGCAACACGCGACATGCAAGCCTATATGTGGCATGTGCCTGCACCATTAGGCTATAGGACGCCCAACGTGTGCAAATATACTGTTGTTGTGCTGTCTGTTGAGAATTACAGTGCTTGGATGAGGAGTCATCATTGATGTTGTTGTGTGTGTTACTCGCCCCTATTCTGGTAAGGTCTTTCAGCAGAAACTCGTCACAACTACACAAGCTTGTGACTCTACAAAGAGATTTGGTGTACAGAGTGTAAAAAGGAGCAGATCAAGTATACAGACCCCTTGGGGGACCACCAGCCAGATGGTACAAGTGGTTAATGACTTCAACAGGT
>CM076975.1:43120126-43132626 GCA_039105355.1 Benthosema pterotum | reverse complement strand
CATTGCTGGTCTTTGTTGCATCTTTATAGTTGTAGTACAAATAAACACGGCTGCTATTTGGAGATCCTACAGGAAGCTATTGAATGTCACCTCCCACCCTATAATCACAGTGTCCAAGCCTGACCGTATAGACCAGCCTCTGATATGAACCATTAACCAGATGAACCCTGGTGGTGCTATTTCAGGCATGTCGTTATAGTATCCAAAATAGCAGATAGGCAATCTCAGAATGTGCTGCGAAGCGTCGTGCTGCGAAGAGCCGTGCTGCAAAGTGCCGTGCTGCGAAGCGCCTTGCCGCAAAGCGTCTTGCCGCAAAGCGCCTTGCCGCAAAGCGCCTTGCCGCAAAGCGTCTTGCCGCAAAGCTGCGTGCTGCAAAGCTGCGTGCTGCAAAGCGCCTTGCCGCAAAGCGCCTTGCCGCAAAGCTGCGTGCTGCAAAGCGCCGCGCCGCAAAGCGACATGCTGCAAAGCGACGTGCTGTAAAGCGACGTGCTGCAAAGCAATGTGTCGCAGCAGCTTTGTAGCTTGTAGATCTGCTATTTACATGGCATGGCTGGGTGAATTTGACAGTGAGGTCGGTGTGCTATTTTCACCACTGTGGACCGTTAAACTGTCTCTAGCTGACAATAACATTTCAATATTAAGTAAGACAAGCAATCTGGTTCAGTCCTAAGGGGTTAATCCATCCATCCCTCTCCACCTCTCCTCTCCATCTCTCTTTCTCTCTCTCTCCCCCTAAAGCAGTACTTAGCAATCTCCATTGTTGACAGGAATAGGGCCAGTGAGGACACGTCATATACACAGAGAGATGCATTGTGGGCCGGTTCTAAGATGATCCATCTTGCACACTGCATTACCACTCAGGATGCAACCACTTAAACCCTACTGTATTTAACCCCCCCACCCCCCCACAGGGACTTTCCCTCTACATCAAATCCCTTCGCCTAAAATAGCCGATCTGCGATTTTGCGACGCATTGTGGGAGCTTATTACTGTACACTGAGTTCACATGGGCTGAGGCAGAAGATACAATGCAAAGCTACTCTCCATACTTGTAGCTTTGTATCTTTCTAGCTGATGTTGGTCACAAACCAGCTCAACTATTTTTTTGTAGCTTTGACATGTTCATGCTGCTGGCTTCCATTGACAGTGAAAGTTGGACTGTATCTTTGCATCTGAACGTGTGAGTGCAGCGCACGATGAGGACACACAGAGGTCCATGTGTTTGTTGCGAGTGAGACGTGGTTTTCAAGCAGCGGTTCACCTAGTAGCGCCCAGGGTCCAATAAACGGCTCCAGAGGGGGATTCCAAATGCTGCGTTCACACTGGCAGCTACCAAGATAGACAGGCTGCCTTTTCTTTGTAATAGAAGCCAGTGATACCAGTTTAGAGCTGACATTTACTGTAGATGCTGCAAAGCTTTCAGCTACAAAGAGAAAGAGCGCTACAAGCAAGCTGTGTCGCTTTATATCTGTTAGTATGAATGCGCCATTACATATCTTTTGTACGAACGGGTCCATTTGGTTATAGGAGACATTAAAATTTTATAGTTGTGTGTATCTGTGAAAAAGGAAGAAGGGAAGTCCTCTCAACAGCTTCTGTTGTAATGCAACAACAGTGTTTTTACTGCAATGCAATTGCAATTCTGCTGAATGCTGCCTTCAACTATATGGCATATGGAAAGGAGTAGCATTTGCATTTCTTTAACCATAGTAAATCCTGCATTAGTGGTCTGGAAAAGGCCGTTGTTTTAGGTAAAAGGGCAGGGGCTGAACCCCCCTTGATGTCTATGTGTGCACATCCCTGCTGCTTACCTCTGTTCTTCCTCATGGCCGTCACTGAGCCGTTGTTGTTCCTCTTTCACCTCCTCCTCCTTGTCCTCCTCCTTCTCCTCTGTCTTGTCCCCGTCGTCCTTCTCCTGCTCCTTCTGCTCCTCCTGCTGCTGCGTCTGCTCCTGCTGCTCCTCTGGCGTCTCCTCCTGGCCCAGTTCCTTGGCCTGACGCTTCAGCGTCTTCTCATACTCCTCAATCTGCTGCTTAAGTGCTTTAATTGTCATTTCTGACACATGCACACACACAAACAGAGAGAGAGAGAGAGAGGGAGATATATATTTTTTACTTATAATATGATGTACATATGCATCAGGGGAGCATTTAGACTTTCTGTTTTGGCTATTTTGGGCCTTCTGTTGTTTTTTTTACTACATTTCCCATGATGCATTTCGGCAGTCAAGGCAAGCGAACTGACACACCCAGTACAGTCTATACTGATAACTTACACTCGACATTTGGGTTGTCCCGATCCCAAAAAGTCATTTTCAAAAAACGATCGGAAGCAAGACAATATTATATCCCTATAATGATAATAATAGACTAGATAATGGGGTGTAACAATATAGTAATGTATCGAAATATCAATTTGAATTTTTTTTTTTTACAAATTTGTTTATTGGTTTTTCACAGAAGCATTAAAATGATCACGTTGGTAAAAAAATAAAAACAATGGCTTCTCTTCATAAACCCGGGCAGCATAAAGAAGATTAAAAATAACTGAATTTTAAAAAATCAGAGTATATTGTTATATGAACAGAAAATATCGTATCATATCGTTTTACTTTGTATCATCGATTTGCAATGGAAAGATGTGGAAAACACATTATGTGTTCAATTCAAAATCAGATGGAAGCAAAAAAAAGGATTCATGTTTTCTGAAGTGAAGATCACTCAGTTTGCCCAAAAAGCAGTGAAAAATTCGGTCTATGTGGTGTAATTAAACATTTTCAACACAACTTTGACTGCATTCTGGAAAAAAAAGACAAAGGCAAAGACACAGTCAGTGGCTAGCCTTACAATGGTAATGAGATTATGATGAAAAAATCCCTTCATCCTTTCAAATACTCCATAATATGGACGATTATAGCGTCACGGTTTGGAAGCGATTTCCTTGGTATCAACATGGCAGCCAGCCCTGGCGCTGCGGTGGCTCTGTGAGTTCACACATTCTGCGGTCGCCTCACTTCTCCTGTTCCACCGCGACCATGATGTGAGGAAATGTGTGTGAGCAACGCAGCAGCGTTCTGCCTGCCTGCCTGGGGTCGGTGTCAGGTTCCATGTGAAAATGGAACAAATCTGAATTCTAAATTTGCGTTTCCACATATCCATTTTTTTTCATGCCTGTCTCGTCTGCCTAACCCACTGAGAATCGTCTTTAGACATCTAGGGTGGTCTAAAAATGAATGTTTTTAGCGGTCTAGGCTAAGATTAGACTGTGAAACAACATTGTACAACACGGCAGGAGACTACGGAACAAAAATCTGATATCTACAGTATATAATATGTTACCACTTTTTCGAGTCACATGTTCAAATGCTGGATTGCGATTGGCTTTGCCTTGTGACACAACCCTGAAACAGTGGGTAAATCAGCCAACAACCCGCTCTCTTTCATGGGAAATTCCATACATTTTGAGTTGTAGTCTTGTTAGGATGTTGTTTACATGTGAGCTGTGGCAGAGGTTCGATATGTCATCAGTCTGGCATTTGATCCCAACTCCAGTGGCCACGTATGGACACATATCACCCTGAACCAAGATTGGTTTATAGTGCAATGTCTCCCGTCTCCCTTCTGGAATGCTGTCCAACAGGGGAAGCGATTTCACCAGGTTATAGGAGAAGTATACTTTTGGGGATCAAGCAATCAGCTCTGTATGAACAGCCACAGTGGAGTAAAAAGTACAATTCTTGGATCCATAGAGTAATTGGATCAGAGATGCAGCAGAGTATAAGTAGAGGTACTTAAGTACAGTACTTTTACAGTTACTTTCACCCCCTGGATGATGTATGTACTGTAAAAACAAGTGGTTCCTCCCAAACACTTTCATGTCAAGGACCCCTCAAATTAACTCTAATGAGCCTGCAAACCCGCATTTGAAGAGATATGCCAGGGACCCACCTAAGAGATGTTTATGGCTCAAGTGATTCTCAACCCAGGACCCCCCAGTTTGAAGTGAATTAGTCTACAAACCCCTATGACATTTCTATCATTGAGACCCATGATTCATATTGTATAACCAAAGTCCTGATAGCATCCGTTGGGGTCCATTTCCACACTCTCACGGTCACACAATAAAGCGACCAATTGGTTCCAAACTGTCAATTAGCTGCAGGACCACCTGGAACTCCCTGGAGGACCCGTGGGGGGTCCCCAGGCACCGCTTTGGGAGCCGGTGCTGTAAAGTGAGTACATTGTACTGTACATTAGTGTGCCTGTAGCTGTCTGGCTGGCTGCCAGCAGACGTGGGCGTTGTGTAGCTTCTGTATACATCACATCACTGTGGGTCACGTCCCTGGTGGGTGGAATAATGCCCTGAACACTTAATACTCCATTTATGCCTCATCTGCATACATTTTATATGCATATACACTTTACGAAACAAGCAGCCCCCCCTCCTCAATGAAAAAAAAAAAAAGAACATAAACAAGCCTGAAGTTGCTTACAATAAGCAGATATGGCAGCCAGATCATCTTGATCTCAACCATTTTACCGTTTTTGTAAAACAGCCGCGACCGTTTACAGGTCGGGCGACCGTTTGGGAAACCGTCGCAACCTTTTTTTATCAGTCGCAACTAAACCTAAACCTAACCCTAACCCTAGGCCTAAACTCAGTAAAACCTATGCCTATGCGTTTTTAAGCGGTCGCAAGCCTTTTTCAAAACGGTCGCGACCGTTTTAGGAATGTTGTTACCGATTTACAAATTGGCCAGGGGGAGGGAGGAGTTCTCCCCAAAAGGTCAGAGCTAGTGGAAAAAAGGTAGAGGTGTAACAATATAGTAACTGTATCGAAATATCAATTTTAATGTTAAAAAATTGAAGTATATCTTTATGTAGACAGAAAACATCATATTGTATCGTCTAGGTACAATATAGGTACTTATTACATTGTATTTAGCAATTTTAAGAATAAAAACTGATTGTGTTCAAATACAATTTCCACATAATGCCAGATCACTGTTTTATTTATTAATAGCCATTATAACATAATATGTTATAATACATTTAAGGGAAAATATTATTTTCCCTTAAAAAAAAACCTGCAGTATCCACAGTTCACACATATTTAATGTATTTGCTAAATAGTTACTGTATCGATTTTAGATCATTGAATCGAATCACATTGGATCGGCAGAATGAATATCGTCCATGTGTCGTATTGTAAACAATGTATCGTGATGCGTATCGAATCGCTGTTAGAATGTATCAAGACCCCTAGGAAAAGGGTTAGCGGCTTTCTTATTCCATATGGCTGCTACCTTTTGTAATGTGACGCACATGTGCCTGTGTACGTGTGTGTGTGTGTGTGTGAGTATGTGTGTGCGTGCGTTCGTGCGTGGTTGTGTAAAACAATAAAAATGTCATCCGTAACATTTGAAATGACTTCAAGTATAGTTATACAAACGTGCAAGTGTGTGCATGTGTGTGTGTTCATATCAGATACTTCCAACTCACTAATAGCAAATCAGAGTATATTACTGACAGAAAGAAAGCTTGCACATTTTTCTCTCTCTGTCTCTCTCTCTCACTCTCTCTCTTCTATGGTGATTTAAACTGCAGCGATCCAGTCCTGACACATAATCAATGCCAACGAGTCCCCCGGGAGCCCTTTTCTCCCCTTAACTGTTAAATTGAACTTCAAACATTTAGGTTGCGGTTGAATCGATAGAGGCCCCCCCGGCTGGTGGGGGGAGATAGAGAGAGAGAGGGAGAGGGAGAGGTGGTGAGCACGGGATCGAGAGAGAGAGAAAATCAATGGTGAAATAAAATATTGCCGCTTCTGAACTGAGTCAATTAGGGTCTTGGCGTGAAGGGGATTCCGGGGAGTGCGAGGGCAGAACCTTAGCGCTCTCTCCCCCCCCACACACACACACACCCACCTCCTCCTCCTCCACCTCCCCTCCTCCCCCTCCTCCCTGACAGTCTCCCACAGTAAAACAGAGAGATACTGATGGAGACAGACAGTGAAGATACATATACTGTATCGCCGCTGTTGGGCAGGAAACCTCCTATTCTAACATTTTGTCCCAAGATTTTGCAACCCATTTTTTCACCCAGTCTAGTATTCCCCATCGTGTCACTATATTTCCACACTCACTCAGAGGGGCCACATTGCATGTACTGTCGTATAAAAAAAAGGTGATCTACAAGCTTTTTGCTATATTTGAATTGAAATCCTTATTTTATTATTATTGTTTTATTATATTTTTTTAATTCGATAAAGATCCTCATCATTTTCCAACCGTGTTGTCAGCGTGTTTTCTCCATGCATGGCAATACTTCTCAAATGCACAATTTAGATCTGGTCACCCGACTTATGCGGTGTCGGGTCACGGGGGCAACAGCACCACCACAGAGCTCCAGACTTCCCCTGTCCCACGCAACACAACGCGCGACTTTCTCCTGGGGGATCCCCAGACGTTAAAACATTGTGTACATTTTGTGTAACGTTGTGTCTGTGTATTTTGTTTTGTCTTTGTGATGTTTTATGTGTGGCTGTAGTAGTTGGTGTCTAGGCCCAAGACAAATGTCTCTTGTGGACAAATAAAGTTGACCTTCACCTTGACTGAACTTCTCACCACTCATCTGTAAAGGAGTTGCTACCCGTTGGAGAAAACTCTTTTCGGGCGCGTGTGGCCTCATTCTTTCAGTCATGACCAGGGCCGGATTTAAAGGGGGGCAGGGGTGGGCAGAATGTGCATCCTGCCCACCCAATGAAAGGTAATATCAGTGGTTTTCATCAGTGGTCCGGGGACCACCAGTGGTTGAGAGAGGTCCAAGTGGTCCCCAGGCTAAATGGTGGAAAGTTGGTTAACCAGATGTAACTCTTTGAGAGCGTAAAAATGAAACCAAATGGACCCTTGCGGGTCCATTTGGTTTCATGTTTACACTCTTAAGAGTTATAATATTCATCATCTGAATTAGCTCAAGTCTACACAACTAGAAAATGTAGAAGATTAATGGTCATTTTGATCTGTATGTTTGGCAGTTTTGTCTCCCAAATCCAGCCTGGTATTGTGGACAAAAGCAAAAGAAATCTTTAGTTTTGGGGTCTGTGGGGATAAAAATGACATCAAATAGTGGTCCGTGGCTAAAATGCTGAATAAATAGTGGGCCCTGGTGTCAAAAAGGTTGAAAACCACTGGAGTTGCCCACCCTACCATTCTTCCAGCCCACCCTAGTAGGGTTGGCTAAATCCGGCCCTGGTCATGACCCATACTTCATGACCACAGGTGAGAGCAGGAACCGAGGAGCTCGGTAGACAGGGTGTTTTCAGTTTTTTTGTGGAATATAAAGGACAACTTTAGCTTTTTTCAACCAGGGTTCATGTTGAAGGCTGTGAAGTTTACATTCCTTGCTTTCTTTAGTTTTAGGGATTTTATATCTGGCCACAAATGATCTACTGAATGTGACAAACTGCCATATTGAGCCTCTGGGTCAGACATGCACAAATATGTGTATGTCTGACCCAGTGTGGTGTGCTGCCTCCTACACATTCAGTAGATCCTGTGAACTTCCACGGCCAGTTATAATTTCCCGGGGTTTATTAGGACTGTAGTAGATCATAAAAAAGTAAATCCCAGGAACTGCTCATTGAAAATGAATTGTGAAGCTGCTCAGAGAGAGCAATCATGTTTTACTAGTGTGAACGAGGCCTACAACAGGCTGGTAAAACATTTTCCGTAGTAGTGGACTAGTAGAGGCTATAAAGTACTGACCGTGGCTGTGGATCTGGGCCTTGTCCTGCGCGCAGGCCTCCAGGGCCTGCCGGAGGTTCTGGTTCTCTGTCTCCACGTCGTGCATCTTCTGCACGCTCAGCGTGAGCTGCTGGTGAGCCTCCAACACCGGCATGGGGTCTGCAGAGAGAGAGAGAATGTTATATTAACCCAACACGTTAACACCCAACCCAACATGGGGTCTGCAGAGAGAGAGAGAATGTTATATTAACCCAATACGTTAACACCCAACCCAACATGGGGTCTGCAGAGAGAGAGAGAATGTTATATTAACCCAATACGTTAACACCCAACCCAAACAGGGGGTCTGCATTACCAGAGAGAGAGAACGTTACACTAACCCAGGGGTCGGCAACCCAAGATGTTGAAAGAGCCATTTTCCTCCCAAAATTAAATTCAAAATCTGTCTGGAGCCGCATTTTATTATTTTTTTTCCTGAGAGTGTGCAAATGTGAACCAAATGGACCCTGGCGGGTCCATTTGGTTCCATTTGCACACTCTCCCCCTCCCTGACAGAGTTTTACAGAACTCCATTTCTAGTCCACACAACATCTCTAAGGTATATTAATAATATAGTAAACTGTTGAAAATGGGTGGTTCAGATTGAAAGCTCCATCTCTGATAACTGCTGGGCTTTTTTGACATGGCCAACATGTGCTACTTTAACTGGCAATTGTCAGACAGCGCAACGCGTTTTGGGTGACTGAAATGTTTATATTATTTTGGTGTGGATCACCCCAGTGTGTGTATGTAATAATGCTACAGCCACTGGGGCTGTGTTCTAGAGCCGCATGTGGCTCCTGAGCCGCAGGTTGCTGACCCTCAACCCAACATGGGGTCTGCATTATGGGGGAGAACACAGAGAGAGAGAGAGAGAGAGAGAGAGAGAGAGAGAGAGAGAGAGAGAGAGAGAGAGAGAGAGAGAGAGAGAGAGAGAGAGAGAATGTTACATTAACCCAACATGTTAACACCCTAACCCAGAGATGAACCCAAGATGTTGAAAGAGCCATTTTCGACCCAAAATTAAATTCAAAATCTGTCTGGAGACGCATTTTATTTTTTTTCCTGAGAGTGTGCAAATGTGAACCAAATGGACCCTGGCAGGTCCATTTGGTTCCATTTGCACACTCTCAAAAAAAAAGGTCGTCAAAGAAAAATCATTAACATGGTGAAACACAACCTTTCTTTAGAAATGTTTCTAAAAAAAATAAAGGAGTTTTACAGAACTCCATTTCTAGTCCACACAACATCTCTAAGGTACAGTATATTAATGACATAGTAAACTGAGTAAACTGTTGACAATGGGTGGTTCAGATTGAAAGCTCCACCTCTGATAACTGCTGGGCTTTTTTGACATGGCCAAGTGCTACTTTAACTGGCAACTGTCAGACAGCGCAACGCGTTTTGGGTGACTGAAATGTTTATACATACACCCAACCCAACATGGGGTCTGCATAGTGGGAAAAACAGAGTGGACATTGCATTAACAGTTGCATAACTCATCTTGAACGCCTTTTAATCCACTAAGATTCTCGTCACCAGACCCGCGCGGGCACAGATTCCGCGATTTTATATACCCCCCGTCGCCAAACCTGGACAGGTTTGCTGGGCAGATTACCAGTCCTCGTCTTGCGCCCCGGAACATCTTGTCCTATCCATAGCAATTCATTGACAACAAAAACTTTTTATGCTGTTTTCTAAAAAAAACATTCTTTTGTGGAAAAAACACTCTCCATTTAGATGCTTAATGTGATTTTTGAGTGCATCGCAAGAAAATACCACCGATTGGAGTGAGAGCAGACAGATCAGTGCTGCTGCTGCTCCAATCTTGTTTACTTCCTGACTTCCCTTCCATGAAATGCCAGGATGGGTCTAAAAAATCGTACCCTAAGATGGTGCTGTATTAACCCGATCTGACCAACAAGGTGACTCCAAGAGTGTTAAATGTTGCTACATAATACGTTCAACCCAACATTTGTTACTTGCACGAGCAAAGCAAGTTAGGTGATCGGTTCGGTATCTCTATAGGTTATCTCAGGTCGCTCGCTCTGCTTGCACACAAGTAGGCCATGGCTGGTTAAAACGTATCATGGCACCCGCCCTGTAGCGCTCTGCGGTTTACGCCTGGCCCAGGAAGCTCATCAGATGCCGCAACAAGACGGCTAATTGCTCTGTCGCTAATTAATGCACGCCCCAATTCAACCCAACTGTGTTTCATCAGACAGCTGGCGCTGTTATGCAATCATAGCATCCATTAAAACCATTGGTCCATAGAGACAGGGAGATCAGTAGGGGGAGGGAAGGGGGGGGGGGCAGAATAACGTAGTGAGGGTAAATTGTAGATCAGGCTATTTTCAGTCAAGCCACAGTGTAACAGGACCGAGCATTTTGATTACAACACCCAGGAGAAACAACACCCTGTAAATGATCCTGTAGCACAGTGGTTTTCAACCTTTTTCATACCCATGAAACCAAATGGACCCGTAAGTGTCCATTTTGAGTATTTTAAATGTTCAATTCTAGTTATAGAGGAAAAGTCAAATGTATTTATCCATATGAAGCTTAGCCTGGGATGTTGCCTTTTAAAGCATGTCTGGTTTCATGTTCACACTCTCAAGAGTTAAAATAGTCATCATCTGAATTAGCCCAAGTCTACACAACTAGAAGATTAATGGTCATTTTGATCTGTATGTTTGACTGTTTTGGGGGGTCTGTGGGGCTAAAATGTCCTCAAATGGTGGTTGGTGGCTCAAATGCTGAATAAATAGTGGGCCCTGGTATCAAATAGGTTGAAAACCACTGCACTACAGTTCCACGTACACAAAAGTAGCAGATCAGTATAGTAAAATCTCTTTTTTATCATTTGGGAATGGTTGTCTCGATATACAAGTGAGACTATACTGCTTTTAGAACACAGACTGCAACAAGCAACAAGACTCTCACACTTTGAAGCAGAAATCCGTAGTTGCCAACATGTTGCTAACATGTTGCGTGACATCCGTAGTTGCCAACATGTTGCTAACATGTTGCGTGGCCTTGGGTTGTCATCAAAGGGGAAAACTTCAATGCCATCCAGCGGGAGGTTCCAGTTTGACCGTGTTATTAACACAATGCAATTAAATATTAATTAACATGTGCATGCGCGTGCACATATACACACGCGCATGCATGTGTCCTCTCACCTGGGGCATCAATTAATCTCTTGTAGACATTAAGGAAGGCAGTCTCTGATTCTTTACTTCTTTTACTAACAGCGTCAATCTGAAAAGAGAAGACACACACACACACACACACACACACACACACACACACACACACACACACACACACACACACACACACACACACACACACACACCCCCCAGCACAAAAGATCAACAATATAATATGAGAATGTACAACGTATGCGTTTCCGACATATCCAACCTAAGATTGTGGAACCTCAAATAAGTACCAAAGTTAGAACATATACTCCTTTTGCACACTGCCCCAGTTCACACATTTTCAAACGTATAAAATGTAATCAAAACATTGGTTATTATTGCAAAATAGCATCGCAAATGGGTAGTATGTTTTGCAAACTCCCACCGTAGCTTCGACAGACAGCCTCTGTAGACAAATGCAGCTCAAGACCTACTTCTACACAACTTGTAGAAGTATATTTGAGTAAATGTACCAACGGTAGTTTACACCAGGGGTGGTCAACAGGTGTCCAGGGACCACCAGTGGTCCTTAAGAGGGTTACAGGTTTTCCACAGGCTAAATGGACCCTTGCGGGTCCATTTGGTTTCACGTTTACACTCTCAAGAGTTAAAATATTCATCATGTGAATTATCCCCAAGCCTACACAACTAGAAAATGTAGCAGCTTAATGGTAATTTTTGATATGTATGTTTGACTGTTTTGTTTCCCAAATCCAGCCTGGAATTGTGGACAAAAATTAAAAGAAACCTTTAGTTTTGGGGTCTGTGGGGCTAAAATGTCATGCAAACGGTGGTCCGCGGCTCAATTTCTGAATAAATAGTGGGCCCTGGTATTAAAAAGGTTAAAAACCACTGCTTTACACCACTGATATCCATTCCCTCTGATAAGAATCAGAGAGGAATGCCGCTGCCAGTTTAGCTAAATCCTTTTTCCAGGATTGCTGCGGTGTGTCTATCTACCTTATCTGTGACAGAAATTAGCTCAGAGATTCTCCATTCCAGACTTTCTTTTTTTTTTCTTGGTTCGCAACGTAGCCGACGTAGAGTTCACTCATCGAGTATAAACGCTTTAGCGACTTTAAAGCAATTTCCTGTGTTTAGCGCGGGGGCAGCTAGCACTGCCTTTCAAGTCTGGGCTGCACCCCATGGAGGGAGAGAGAGAGGGAGAGAGAGAGAGAGAGAGAGAGAGAGAGAGAGAGAGAGAGAGAGAGAGAGAGAGAGAGACAGAGACAGAGACAGAGACAGAGACAGACAGAGAGAGAGAGAGGGAGAGAGAGACAGAGACAGACAGAGAGAGAGAGAGAGAGAGAGGAGGGAGAGAGAGACAGAGACAGACAGAGAGAGAGAGGAGGGAGAGAGAGACAGAGACAGACAGAGAGAGAGAGAGGAGGGAGAGAGAGAGAGAGAGAGAGAGAGAGAGAGAGGGAGAGACAGACAGAGAGAGAGAGAGGAGGGAGAGAGAGACAGAGATAGAGACAGACAGACAGAGAGAGAGAGAGGAGGGAGAGAGAGAC
>CM076975.1:43055126-43115126 GCA_039105355.1 Benthosema pterotum | reverse complement strand
GGGATTAAACATTTTCAGATGGGCTTCGGCCGGAAAACATCTGGATGGACTAGGTCTGGGCCAAACCCACCCCCGTTACCCCCCCCCCCCCCCCCCTCTCTCCCCCTCCGTCTCTCATCTTTTTTTTACTGTACACACACACCACACACACACACACACACACACACACACAACACACACACACACACACACACACACACACACACACACACACACACTACACTGTACACGCTAACAGCTGTTCGCATTCCCAGACTGCCAAAGTACAGAACAGAGAGAGAGAGAGAGAGAGAGAGAGAGAGAGAGAGAGAGAGGAGAGGGAGAGGGAGAGGGAGAGGGAGAGGGAGAGGAGAGAGGGAGAGAGAGAGAGAGAGAGAGAGAGAGAGAGAGAGAGAGAGAGAGAGAGAGAGAGAGAGAGGGAGAGGGAGAGGGGTTGGGGTTGGGGGTTTGCAGGCTAGACATAGTGTCAACAGTGCCTGTTTCTGACTGTGGCTGATAGAAAAGCTTCCACTCTGGGCTGGGAGGAGGCGTGACGTTGCTGCATGTGTAAAAGGCTTATAACCAGCCTTATTTACACGTCAGCTGTAGGGGCAGTGTTGGGCAGTATTAAATGAATTATACATATTACAGTAGGCAACCAGACCAGAGGCGGATCTAGGCATGGGCATGGGGGGGGGGGGCAATGCCCCCCTAAATGCCCAGTCTGCCCCACCAAACACGATGACATGCAAAACAACCCAAGATAATTCAAATTATCCCAAGATAATTCAAAGTGCTTATAATTACAATGATTTGAAACACTACTACTGTTACTAACTAACTACATCTGTGTTCATCATTGAAAACAGAAAAAGTCTCTGTGTCAGACCTTTGGCTTTATGCATGCTGCGTGTCTGTTGCAACTTCAACAACAACTGATGGTATTATTGATGCTTTACTTGCCTAATAAAAGTCCTGTAACCAAAAATCACACCATTTTCTCTTGCCCCCCCCAATTGGAAAATGTTAGATACTTCATCCTTTTTTTTTTCCGCCAAACGGTCGGCACACTAGTCCGCCCAGAGTTTTTGCTGAATGCACCCGAGCGATGTGTCAAATCGACCGGCTTCCTTGGGAGCTTGTATATGCTTGTATTTTCATTCATTTCATTGTATTTCATTGTACATTCATTCCTAGGAGTCTGTGGGAGCAAGTGAGAGATTTTTGAGATGTCATGAGATAATACTCATGACAATACTTTGCCGCGGCAACCTGACTATTGAATGTAGTAGTGTTTAGTGTTTTAGTGTTTATTTATTGGCAGATATAAAAAGATAAAAACAAGATACAAAATTTGAAAATAATGTGCAGGAGAAGTTGGAAGCCAAGAGGCCTTTCAAGAACTTCCCCTAAAATGAATCAAATTTAAGAATACATTTTCATATATAAAGATGAATGTCAGAAATACATCCAACAATGAAATACAATAGTAATAGTAATCGATTAATGAGATCGCCAAATAATCCCTGGAGTTATGCCCCCCTAAATGCCCAGTCTGCTCCACCAAACATGCAAAACAACCCAAGATATTTCAAATTAAAGTGCTTATATTTAAAATGATATGAAACACTACTACTACTGCTAACTAACTACAGCTGTGTCACCACTAAACCAACAGCATTTCATCATTGAAAACAGAAAACTCTCTGAGTCAGACCTTTAGCTTTATGCACGCTGTGTGTCTGTTGCAACTTCAACAACAACTGATGTTATTATTGATGCTTAATTGCCTAATATACTCTAAGTCCTGTAACTGAAAATGGTATTGGACGAAGTCCCCCCCATACCATTTTCTCCTGCACCCCCCCCCATTGGGAAATGTTACATCCGCACCTGCACATGAATGCTGTGGTGCATGCACGTGAGCACGTATGTGTGCGTGCATGCATGTGAGGTGCACGCTTTCTTTTTGGATAGGAGGCGATTAGTGGCTTTAGAAGGATTTGACAGCAAAGTGCAGAGGATAGCTATAGAGCTACACTTATACACACATGCACATGCGTGCGCGCACACACACACACACACGTGCGCACGCACATACACACGCACACTCACTGACCTCGAAATGCACGTGGCAACTGTCCCAAAATGACACAATGAGTGTTAAGAAAAGAGGATGTTGTTAAGTGATGGGAGAATCTAGTGTAGGCTGACCGCATTCACACACACGCACGCACACGCACACGCACACACACACACACACACACACACACACACACACACACACACACACACACACACACACACACACACACACACCACACACACACACACACACGATATAGCATGTGACTAGATCAGCACTTGGTAGAGTGCATACTTGTGCATTGTGCACAAGTAGGCTATGGCTCACTCATGCGTGAGCGGTGTGAGCCAATACTCATGACTTATGTCACCATTACATCATCACCTAGCCTGAAATGATTTTGGCCTTGGTGGGGCTGGGGTGCCGTCCGAATTTGGACGGCAGACGAGCTGATCTGATTTGATCTCACCAACGTGTCGTCATCCGGTCATATCATTTGCAGCCACGCCCACCCCAAAAGGTTGACTCCCACTTCTAGGCCACCGTGGCAAACAAATTAGCCCAGGCTTTTTGTTTCCGTGCAACACAGACATAAACAAGAGTTGTGCCCCTACGGGGCACAGGTCTCCACCGTCCGGGCTCAAGAATTGATGATATTATTCTAATTTATATAAAATATTATTGTCTTTTCTGAATTTGAAATTTCTATTTAATTTCAGTTGGAAATAAAAAATCATTCAAATTCTATGGAAGAGTTCAAGAAAAAAAAATATCTGTCGTCAGGTTTGGACTATGCGATCCATAGTCACCACCTTACGGTGGAGATAATCATGTATATTTCTAAAATGATGTTGATATTAAATATGTACTGTATATTTGGATGCATCAGTCTATGGTTGCGGAAGGACAGGACACGAAATAGAGTTGTGCCCCTACGGGGCACAGGTCTCCACCGTCCGGCTCAGCTATGAGATCTATGACGTCATCATTACATCATCCTATACATGGATATGATGGCGGACAGACACGGACGGAATGACGGGGTACGATCCATAGTCACCAACCTTACGGACATGATGGCGGACAGACACGGACGGAATGACGGGGTACGATCCATAGTCACCAACCTTACGGACATGATGGCGGACAGACACGGACGGAATGACGGGGTACGATCCATAGTCACCAACCTTACGGACATGATGGCGGACAGACACGGACGGAATGACGGGGTGCGATCCATAGTCACCACCTTACGGTGGAGACAATAAAAGGCCTGGGCGTCGAGGATGGCGCAAGTACGAATACAACCTTTTTGGACACCATCATGTTTGGTGCAGTAGTCAGGCCCTAGTAGCAGGCCCATGCAGAGAGAGACATACAGCATGTTGGGATGCACCTAACGATTATTTTCAGAATCGATTAGTCGGCCGATTATTTACCGATTCATCGATTAATCAGATTGTGACTCTTACTTAGCCATCACCTTAAAGGGGCATTTCATCCATTTTCAAGAGTGTACAAGAGTGAACCAAATGGGCCCCAACGGGTCCATTTGGTTCCATTTGTACACTCTCAGAAAAACAAAGGTCCTAGAATAAAAATCATTAACATGGTGAAACTCAACTTGATGATGTCATCAAGTTGTGTCTCACCGTGTTAATGACTTTTTTCAGACCTCCATTTCTAGGAAACACAGAATCCTGTCCACACAACATCTCTAAGGTATATTAATTAATGCCAGTGATTCTTTTTTTTTCTTACACTGGAACACTGGGAAAAACTGGTTAAAGGTAGGGGAAGTGATTTCACTTTTGTCAGATATCACCCAAAAAATATTTTTTTCTGTTAAAATGCTCTATTATAAGGTGTGGAAACCATATATGGAGTTTCCCCCTCCCCCACGTTAGCAGAGGAGCTAGTAAAAGTTCTTCAGGTGGTGGCGAATTCTCCTCCAAATCAGGATCGAGCAGCAGGTTCACATAGTGTAGCTACTGTTTGGCGCCCCTAGTGCACCAGGCTGGTACTACAGGATGAATTTCAAATCACTTACCCTACCTTTAAGTGGGAAAACGGGTGAAAACTTCAGTGATTAGTTGACAAACCGATAAATCGATTACTAAAATAGTTGACAACTATTGAATAATCGATTCAATTACGATTAATCGATTCATTGTTGCACCCCTAGTGGCATGTACCTGCATGGACCACATGGGCAGTGTGCACCTAGCCTGGGTTCGTGTGCACCCTCTCCACGGCCCTTGGCGGGGACCACCAATATCAACGCTGTACGATGATGTACATTGATTCGGAAACACTGCCATATACAGTAGCAACATAATTATGTGGTTTTCAGTACTGAGAGGAGAAGGAGGAGGAGGAGACGGATCATGTTGAACCAACACATCTCATCGCCTGGCCCCCGAAAACCCAGAGAGAAGATCTTAACAACATTTTGTCTTGTATGTTCTCCAGCCAGAGACCATGAGCCCCTCCCCTCCCGAGGAATGGTTTATCAGACTTGACACCCAGGGGCGGATGTAACATTTTCCAATTGGGGGGTCAGGAGAAAATGGTATGGGGGCGGCTTCATGGTTTGGGGGCGATGAAGCCGCCCCCAAACCATCGGTTACAGGACTTTTATTAGTCAAGTACAGCATCAATAATAACATCAGTTGTTGTTGAAGTTGCAACAGCCAGTCACGCAGCACACATAAAGCTAAAGGTCTGACTCAGAGAGTTTTCTGTTTTTAATGATGAAATGCTGTTGGTTTAGTGGTGCCACAGCTGTAGTTAGTTAGTAGTAGTAGTAGTAGTGGTTCAAATCATTTTAAATATAAGCACTTTAATTTGATATCTTGGTTGGATTGTTTTGCATGCGATCGTGTTTGGTGGGGCAGTCGGGGCATTTAGAGGGGCATTGCCCCCCCCCCCCCCCCCCCCATGCCCATGCCTAGATCCGCCCCTGATGACACCACTGAGGGGAGGGGGTAGCAAACACCATCACCACCGCGAGGAGGAGGGTGGATGGCTGACTGGCTGGGTGGGTGGGTTTATGGGAGGTTATCAAACATGCCTCTGGGTGGGTGGGTTGTCTCAGTGTGGGCGCCACGTGCTGACTTCTGCCTCCCATTGTCTGCTCATTTCCTCACAGGAAGAGAGGAGGAGGAGAGGAGGGGGGAGAGTAGGGTGACCAGATGTGGGACAACAGTGCGAGGGACAGTCCCTCATTTCCCAAGACTTTTTAGAAGTGTCCACACAAATTGAGCCCCTGTCCCACATGTGATCAGTGTTCTAGTATGGCCTAATCGTTAGCTTTCTGTTGTCTCTGTTCCTGCTATACCGTAGCTGTGTTTTAAGTAAAATAACCCAAGAAGTATTTCCACACTCACTCCTGAGAAGCCACACTACATGTAAGTGTCGTATGTACCAAAAATAGTTGTCCATATATTTCTGCCATCTCCAACATGCATACTACAATATCACAACATGAGCCCCTCTCTCTCCGTCCCTGTTTTCCCCATTTCTATCGTCTCGCTCCCTCACTGTAAACAATGACAAACTTGCCTCCTATGGTATCCCCTAAAGATGGAGGACAGCACAGCGTAACCATAGCAACCTGAAACTCCTGCATTAATGTAACATTACATCCCCCTGGCCAGCACAGTAGAGGCTCCTGACTGCTCCTTCAAACACTTTAATATGACGAACTAAAATTGTGTTGACAGTGGAAGTCAGATAATATGAAATAAATAACACACACACACACACACACACACACACACACACCCCCCACACCCCCACACCCACACACCCCACACACCCACACACTCACACACACCCCACACACACCCCCACACACACACACACACACACACACCCCTGTTTGTAAACGTGTTTTGTGGGTACCAACAGCAGGGCCATCACATATGGGGACACCACTTTCCAGTGGTCGTAGAGGCATGAAAAAAATCAGGCAAGCTTAAAAAAAAATCCTTAACATGAATATCACCTCAGATTCTGGATTGGATGAAGTGATGTCCTGGACATGAATTGTGGGGACCGATATTTATCCATGGTTCATGGGGACTTCATTTGCATACACACATATCTGTGCATGAAGTCATGGTTCATGGGGACCTCGATTAACATATCATTTAAATAACACACACACCATAATGGGGACTCAATATCTGTGTACATTTTTCACACCATAATGGGGACTCAATGTCCTGTGGACATTTAATCAGTTTCACACAGAATTTTATGCAGGAAGCTTGGCCTACAGAAACAGACTTGTCCAGAAAGCAAGTCAGGATTCATAGTGGGTTCTGTAATCCCAAGTCTCAACCTGTCTGAGGCTGTCTCACAGGAAAAGCTAGAGAAGACAGCAGGGAACGCACAAGGAAACTGGATGCTTTAAGGAAAGAGCATATAATGTTCACTATACTTTAGCCCGATTTAGCCCCGATTTTGGACTCACGACAAAATTCCTCTGTCATCTCCCGACAATTTGATGGCCGTCTTTTCGTCTTGTAGTGTGACATCTCACAAAGAGAAAAAATCGGGCCGAATCTGCCGTCGAGACCCCCCGACAAAACATCGGCAATATTAAACAATTTTGATTTTTCCAGCATTTTATCGTCGAGTGTGATATAGATTCTGACAACCCCACAACGTTTGCACTGTGCTGGCAAATGTAAAACTTGCACTGAAATGCCAGCCGGCTGGGCAGCCACTGTCTCCTGCATGGACGCACCACTCCATAGGCTATTAAAATAATTCTGATAGATCCAAAGCATTATAGCGCAGCAAACATATAAGCGCATCAAACATAGTGTAATTTGACCATCTCTCTCTCTCTCTCTCTCTCTCTCTCTCTCTCTCTCTCTCTCTCTCTCTCTCTCTCTCTCTCTTTCTCTCGCGTAAAAGTTGGTCTCACCAGCAGACTTTGACTTGTACCTTTTGTCAGGGACAGCATTCTGCAACATGTGTCGAATGATTTATGCATTGTCTATATTTTGTAGCCTACTCGCTGTAGCCTACAGATCATGCAGGCAAACTAACTTGGGTATGTGTTGCGCAATTGAGTGAAAGTGGACGATGGGAAGGGAACAATGCCGGCGGTCATTGATTGATTGAATGATACAGCCTTTGAACCCACGTCCATAAAATAAAATAAAAAACATACTACAAGGTGGCTGCTTCTCCTATAACGGGTTTTTTCAACAGGTGGTCCGGGCAATTCCCAATCATTGCTGCTCATATTAAGGAATACTTGACTTTGTTTCCCTAATGACTTGTTCCCCTCACAGACTCAGAGACTAAGATCTCACAAGGAGACAGTCCATGGAATAGGACTGTGGTACCATAAAAAAAAACATTCATACGAGTCATATGATGCCACCACCACGGATTACCTCCTGAACATTCACTATATCATACTGTTTGTTTGTCCTATTCATTCATACAACCATTCATCCGTGACTTATCTGCCATGAAAATATTACATCCACAGTACAATAAATGTTGAAATTGCAGATTGTAAAAGATCTAAGCTAGGAACATGTGCATGCTTACATCCACGCATTCCTAAGAAGACTCTGCATCACAACAAACAAGAATGCATGCTGAGAGTGCATGTTGAAAGAGCCATCAGAGACAACCTGTCTCCAACATGCAACCAAGGATCTCCACATGGTAACTGAGATGTAGTGTGACGCAAATGACACAAACGTATATAAGAGGTAGTGAAGAGGACAAGATTCAGAGTTTGGGTGGTCGTGAGATGGGAAACCAATCAACAAACGAGAACCGACAAAAGGGACCTCGCGGTCTCTAGAAGCAGAGGAGGGAGAGATGAGAGAAGGCACCAGAGAAGGAAGAACCAGAGGGAACCGACAGGATGACATCGCACCCAAACGTGCCGTCCCCACACTCTGACCTAAGTGTGACCCCCAGAGGTGATCCAGCTCCGGCCCTGCCGTACCAACCTAGTGGTCCCAGGTGAACCAATTAGGCTCGTGGTCCCAGACAACAACTAACAGCCGGGGTTCCAGACACCCGACCTGCCACTTGCAGCCTCCACCACCGACCGGCCCTGCTCTCTCAAACCTCAACCTCAAGACTCAACCTCAAAAGACCACCAAAAGTCTACCTCTCGCAAAGCTCCCAAAGGAAAATCTCAGGTTGTTTCGCATTACATCTGTTACCAACTCATGGCAAAGGACATTATCGATTAGTATCTCTCCTATTTGTATTTTGCATGAACACTTGTTTAATTATTCTGATCCATTTTTATTGAGTTTGTCTTATAGGTGTGATCAATAAAAGGCCTAATAATTCTTACAGACAAGTTTGTTCATTGCTCACCATTTGAATTATTGGTTAATGACACATGCAAAATAAGGGGGCTATGAATTAAAAGATCTTTTCCCTTCAGATTTCCTGTAGATTTGTTAAGATAAAAATAATAATTGATTATTTATTTCATAATCTTCCCATTGTTTTATCAGTGGTTTAAAGTTAAGGTTTAAATATAAATCGATCTTGTGCTTATTCCTATGGTCATTTCAATGGTGCCCTGATGATTGATTTTGACTCTTAATCTTGAAAACTCATAATTATGAATAATTTATTATTGAGCCATAATTATTAATATCACTGATCTAAAATCTACAAGTTAACTCTCCATATACACTACACGGGTCCATTTGGTTTCATGTTTACACTCTCAAAATTTAAAATGGCCTATTCATCATGTGAATTAGCCCAAGTCCACACAACTAGAGAATGTAGAAGATTAGGCTAATCGTCATTTTGATCTGTATGTTTGAAATGTTTTCTCCGAAATCCAACCTGGAATTGTGGACAAAACCGAAATCTTTAGTTTTGCGTTCTATGGGGCAAAATGTCATCAAATGGTGGTCCTTGGCTCAAAATTTGAGCCAAATTCTGAATAAATAGAGGACTCTGGTATGAAAAAGGATGCAAACCACTGAAAAGATGACAAATGGTTACTACTGACCTTATTGGCTCCATCATCTCTCTCTCTCTCGCAACAGCCAAAAACCATATCATTCCCACGCCATGCATGCAATAATAAACCCATACCAGCAGATATGGGTTATACAATTAAAAAGGAGGGGATCCCCTTCCTCCCCGCGCGTAAAACTGACAACTTTTTATTAAAGTGTGACAGATCAGATGCATGGCAAGACACACATAGGTGATTGGCGATTGGCTCAGATATTACACAATATAACAATCTTTGGTATTGTGGTTATGCATTTATTTATTTAATGCATCACTTTGTAATGTAATCAGGCAGCAGCAAGCTGCACAATGTAAACAAAAGGACCGATCGTTCCACAACGCCGTGCGTTTAAGGGGCATTCCACCAATTTAAAACGTTTCCCCAGATCAGCTATTTAATCACCATGTTAATGTTAATAATAAACATTAACATGGTGATCACATCTTGATGACAGCGTCAATATGTATTTCACCATGTTAATGTTTATAATGGCACATTGGGGTCCATTTGGTTACATTTGTGCCTACTGGCACGGATCCACCTGTCTGTGTGTCTGTCTTCACCAAACACCATACGGATGACTTTTATGGGGCATAGTGAAACAACATTGCTGTGACACTAGTCAGATAATAATACAGAGACGGGCGCAAGGTAGCCCACCCCGACTTTACATCGGTGGTAATATTTTCGTGAGCACCGCCCCCGCCGTCAATACGTTGGGGACGTGCTGTGTGAACACAAGCAAGACAAACGATCGTCAATGAATTATGCTATTTTAATCGCATAGTGTGACAGGCACGTCATGCACAACGTTGTGAAAGTCCCAAAAAAGCGCGCAGTGTGTACTAGCCTTTACTCCCCATAAGTATATCGTGGCTCTGCTCCTAGCACACACAGTCCAACGTCCCCTGGAGCAGTCTGTGCTTGCACATGCTTAGTATATCTTCTATACTTATGGAGAACGCGACACGTTTTGAGCTTGTAGATCAGCTATTTTTGATACGGCTCCACTGGAGATAAAAACTAAGATTTTAGCGCACATTTGACAGATAAAACCCAAGATTCTAGATAAAAAACCACATAAGAAGTATATGTGGTTTATTCAATTAAATGGTGAACACTGACAAAGCTCTTTCCTGAACAAGATTTCTATTCCTGTTTCAATACTTGTATTATTTCCCTTGACATACCACCATATGGAATGGTTTGACATTCAGAATCAAATATAGGACTATGGTGATAGTACCTATAATAGAACTACTATTAAATGAACCATTTACTGGACGATACTACCAGTACCTACAAACAATACACCTGGCAATATAACTGGACACTGTACAGTTATATTTGAGCCCTCTGATTTGATTGTGAGGGCAAGAATAACATAACAAGAATAACGTTACTTATCAATGTATTTTCCTCCAAACAAAGCCAACTACTGCAGTTTTTAAAATATACAGGCACTATAGGTACAATAATGAATGGATACAATAAATGAATCCAGAAATATTGTTTCTCAGTGTCACTGAGAAACTAGCAAACATCACAGTAGACTATCAGAATCGCTTTTCACTGGCTTCACCCATGAATCAACTAATTCATGAATAAATAGCCTACTATTTCGTGCACAGCAGTGCCCAACCAATAAAGCCACATAGGCTGCCCAAACATGAAATACTAAGCATGTCAACACACCTGACTACACTATTTTAGAAAACAAGCCCAAACTATCGCCTGAAGGGGGATAGTCCTCATAATGTAACTGCAGGTAACACACACACATATGACATGAAAACGTGCATTGTGGGACTAGCTAACTAGCTCAGGAACCTCTCCCCTGCCTCCTGAGCGATTTCCGTTATGGGGACTAGTGTGTATGTCCCCATACTGTCCGAGGTCCCCTGGACAAGGGTGTGTATGGCAATACAGCACTACAAACGCACATACACACACACAGTCCACACAAAAACGTGAACTATAACGTTTATAAAGCATGATGGCACGACTGAAGTCTTATATTTATGGGATATTGCCGATGTACAAACTCACAACACGCCAGCTAATGCTTCAACAATGATTATGATGATTGCAACACTTTCAAAACATCAAGTGCCGTTGTCAAGTTTCACTGTAATTCACACTCGACAGAGAACAATTCATATTCCAATGGCCAATCGCACTCATTATGCAAATGCACCAGGTTGTTACAATTGCCAAAAGAACTCTACTCAGAACAACAGCTGGAGATGATGATTTTACCAATAAAAATCATTACTTATCAATGTATTTTCCTCCAAACAAAGCCAACTACTGCAGTTTTTAAATATACAGGCACTATAGGTACAATAATGAATGGATACAATAAATGAATCCAGAAATATTGTTTCTCAGTGTCACTGAGAAACTAGCAAACATCACAGTAGACTATCAGAATCGCTTTTCACTGGCTTCACCCATGAATCAACTAATTCATGAATAAATAGCCTACTATTTCGTGCACAGCAGTGCCCAACCAATAAAGCCACATAGGCTACCCAAACATGAAATACTAAGCATGTCAACACACCTGACTACACTATTTTAGAAAACAAGCCCAAACTATCGCCTGAAGGGGATAGTCTAGCTAGCTAGCTAGCTAGCTAACTAGCTAACTAGCTCAGGAACCTCTCTCCTGCCTCCTGAGCGATTTTATTTATGGGGACTAGTGTGTATGTCCCCATACTGTCCGAGGTCCCCTGGACGAGGGTGTGTATCAGTATGCTTAGTCCCCATATAGCACGACAAACGCACACACACACACACACACACTGACTCTCACTCTCAGTCATTCACACAGACAGCCCTCAACACACCAATAGCATCATCACAGTCCACACAAAAACGTGAACTTTAACGTTTATAAAGCATGATGGCACAGCTGAAGTCTTATATTTATGGGATATTGCCGATGTACAAACTCACAACACGCCAGCTAATGCTTCAACAATGATTATGATGATTGCAACACTTTCAAAACATCAATTGCCGTTGTCAAGTTTCACTGTAATTCACACTCAGCAGAGAACAATTCATATTCCAATGGCCAATTGCACTCATTATGCAAATGCACCAGGTCATTACATTTACGTAAAGAACTCTACTCAGAACAACAAAGCTGGAGATGATGATTTTAACGTGAAACTTAATACAATGAATTAAACACTTACCTAATAAATTGCCACAGAGCCGAGATCTACCATGTAATCCCAAAAGTGTGCACCCTACGTCGTTTACATATGTTTAATTTATCCCATTCAACTACTCTAAGGATTCACACATCAGCACGGAGCCTACTTTCAACTCACAGCTCACCAGGCTTTGGAAGAGATACAAGCAACCTTATACGAAAACAAGCCCAAAAGAAACCTGACTAGACTATTTAGAAATCAAGCCCAAAGTCGCTTATAATCAGCGGACATGGCAACACAGCTAGTGGTTGTAAATCCAAAGGTCTAATGGTAAAGTTGCTGTGGACACACACTTTCAGTTTTTTACCCACTTACAGGGGACCTCGCATGCAAATCTCTGGCCTGTGATTGGCTAGCAGTGTGTTAGCTCATTCTTACACACTCTCACACACACACTGCAGTTACCAACTAACGCCTGAAGGGGGATAGTCCCCATAATGTAATTGAAGGTAACACACACACATATGACATGAAAACGTGCATTATGGACAATTTTTAAAAAATTCACCAGGCACCTCAGGAACCTCACCCCTGCCTCCTGAGCGATTTTGAGCGATTTGCATTATGGGGACTAGTGTGTAAGTCCCCATACTGTTCGAGGTCCCCTGGACGAGGTTGTGTATCAGTAAGCTTAGTCCCCATATGTGACCACTACAAACGCACACACACACACACACACACACACACACACACACACACACACACACACACACACACACACACACACACACACACACACACACACACACATTTATTAAAACATGATCTGTGGGTCAGCTCCTAAAATGAGTTCCACACCGCCCTGAAAACAACTGAAAACAAACATCCACTCACAGACTCCAGGACACGACCAAATATCACCCGGGATTGGTGTTTAAGACAGTCAAAGGGACAGAACCATTCCCTAAATACCCCTCATACCTCATGGCTAATTCTGACTCCTTCAAAATCGCCAGTGTTTGGAACGTTCTATTACACTCACAATTTTCCAAAAGAAACTATAGTTACTGTTTCCACAAGGCTTGATGGTGGTACTGATTGAGTGGTTATTAACATTCTTCGTAGCAAACACAATGTCACGTCTGAAACCCTTATTTTGTAGGGCCAGATCTCCGAAACCGGATGTATGATGTTCGTGTTTCTGCTGTCTTGACCTGACCATCTTGCCCTCTAACCCTCTGTGCAAAAATATCCAGGGGTCACGAGTCCCGGATGTATCTGCTGTCTCTCTTTGAAATTGTGCCAAAAGAATGGACATTGAAGGGTAGAATCCCCCCCCCCCCCGCCCAAAACGGCCATATCCATTTTGTCCCCAAAGAAATGCAAGCAAACGACGATCAAACAATGCATTCGGATCAAAAGATGATTCATTTGGTTGCATTTGTACACTCTCAGAAAAAAAATGTTGAAAATGGGTGGAATTCCCCTTTAACTTGCGGCCGCTCACGCGATTAATTATTAATTAACATTTGGTTGATTAGAAAAAAAGGCCCTGGTTATTATCTCATTATGGTCATATTATGGTCAATTACTGCGTGGAAAGTCGGAGCAATTGGTGCAACCAGTGAGGAGCTACGGCGGTTTCAGCCAGACAGACAGACACTTAATTATAGCATGGATGTTTTGTGGGGGGACCTAACTGACACACACACAAAAAAAAAAAAAAAACGTTTGAGAATGACAGGTTTAGAAGGCATTAGAACGGGTTAGTAAGTTCATCCCCCACAATGCAACAGTGCCAGTGTTCAGTTCACTTCTGTCCAGGGAGATACAATACAAGCTGCAGGAGGAAGCAGCTCATCAAAGTTAAATAGCTCTTCAGCCCGTTTAATTATACAGCAGTTGCTTTTAGTCACTTAAACTACTGTAGGTCCATGTATTGGGAGATGCCATGCATGCCGAAGCAATGTGGACTGCCCTTCTTTTAGAAGGGAGGGGGAAATTGCTCTGTTCTTTTCATTTCAGGACATTTCTGTCCAGTGGTGAAAATAAGTACAGTACGTGTGCTTCAGTACAGTATTTAAAGGAGAATTCCGTGCTAGAAGGCTTTCTTATTTTCATATGCAGTCCAATAATAGCCAACAAAAAGTGTCCCAGTTGTTATTTTGTGAAGAAAAAAAAAACCTTAATGGCTGTTTCACCTAGCCTATCATATACAGTAAGCTTAGAATGGGGTTAGGGGATGTTGTTCGAATTTTGCTTATTTCCATCGCTCCAAAATGCAATTCTTTGTTATATATCCTTCTCTCTTTGCCGCTTATGAACTGAAACAGTGTTGCCATGTTTCAGTCGTAAGCAATGAACGTACGACTATCACACGATACTTCGCAAATCACAGCAACGCAGTTACAAAGTGGGGATTCACACACGCAGATTAAACACACCCACAACAGACCGGCATGCGGAAAGAGCCGCAGTCAGAGCCGCAGTCGGACAAGTGCTGCTCCAGTGCTTGTGGCTATGGTTAGGTCTAAGTTGGGTTTTGTGGTATGTTGTCAGGCCAATAGTATGTCTAAACTAAAGCCTGTACTCAGACCAACAGATTGTGTACTGTATACAGTACACGCAGTTCAGTACGCAGTAATACACTATAGTGGTCTTCTTGTCCCTTTTATATTATTATAAGCAACTGGGCACACAATCTGTGTTTGTAAACAGAATTGAATCTAACTCCACCTCACCTCTGGCTAAAACGACGCCTCACTCCCCCTGCAACTACCCTCCCACCAAACACTAGCACTCCAACAGAAAAATCCTATCAGATTTTGGAACAAATCCTATTGGATAGGACCAGACCGACCCGACATTTTAGGGCCGGGTTGGGCACAAAATCGGGCCTGATCAGTTAGGGCCCAGTTAGGGGCCATCATGACGTAATTCTCACGTCCGTTGAGTAACTCTAGTAACCACTTCTATTCAGTTTATTTTTTTATTTCTTTAGGAAGGGGCGGGGAGGAGGGGGTTCTGCAACTTCTAGCACACTTCTGTCTTCCTGAATTAACACACTGTCCCCGTCTGTGTGCTTCCTATTCAGGGCTTCTTTCCTGTATGACATACTGTGCCCATCTGTGTTCTTCCTACTCCGTCCTTCCTGGGTTGGACCACAGGCTGCTATATTTGGGTCCGTCCACACGCAGCAGCCAGCCAGCCTTGGGTTCGAAAACCAGCCGGTGAGCCATCAGTGAATCACTGCATGCACCGGCATGCAGCACACTGTACCGCTGGGATTGTTCTTTTTTAGCTTATTGTTTTATTTATACACACGCACGCTCTCTCGCGCACACGCACACACACGCGTGCACACACACACACACGCACACACACACACACACACACACACACACACACACACACACGCACAGACTGTATTCTGTATGTCTGCCTTTCATAAGCTGGGAGATGGTCCACAGTATATCACAACCGCTAAAACACAGAAAACTTTGAGGCTTCGAGACTGATTTTACAATATAAATTGGGGGTCCCAGATAAAAAAAAAATGCCATTAAATGGGTTCCACTTTGTGGACGGAATCATGTCATACTGGGGGCGTCTTTGAAATTAATCTGATTGAGAATCACTGAGACGTAATAAATAAATAAATAAATAAACTATATGGTCCAATTACAGCTAAGCATAATGTGATTTGACAAATGTCTCCACCAATAGTTTTACCGATAAAACATTATTTTTTAAAACTTCATAAAAGTTCAAAAGTGTTCATAGTGCATGTCTTGTTGATGGATTTGGAAGAGATCTGGTTCCAAAAATGAACCAATATTTAATGTGTAAAATCCATTGCATTTACACTGGGATGAATGACTCTGACTGGAAAGTGTCCAAACCATGGCTGGACACTGGGGAGAGGGCGGAGCTTACTGCAAGGTCTATTATTGAATGGTGAAAGAAATGCAAATTCCAATACTTTCCTTCCATACCATGTCGGAATGCAGCATTCAGGAGAATTGCTTTTTTGCCCCACTCTTCTGAACTACAAGCTCTCAAGACTTTGCAGAGCAGCGTGTTGAGAGCTTGCAAATCTGCTATTTTCGCTAAGATTTTTGGCCGTCTCTCTGTAAGTCCCTTCAGAACAGCGCCCCACAGACATGCAGCTCAAGCTCCAAACATGGCATCATCACATCACATCAAAAAGCAAAACCGTTTAGCTGTGCGTTTACATCGAGGGGTGGGGGGAGTGTACAAGAAAAAATATTTTTGGCTCATGAATAAATGAGTGTGAAACCTCTAACATGTTCAGAATTAAAATGTACTCTCACAGGGTTAGCACTATAAAACACCAACACGCCCCCATAATCTCTCTCAAAATTAAATATTTAGCTCGCTAAACAGACAACATCGCAGAGGAGGAGGAGGAGGAGGAGGAGGAGGAGGGCTCCGTTGCCGTTGCCGCTGTGCTTATTATGCAGCCGTCTCTGTGAGCGTCTGACAGCTTTATGGATGCGACAGACGTTTTTTTTCTCTTCCTTCTTGTGTATGAAGCAGTGCCGCCTGTCACGAATTAACATCCTCCCCGGCTAACATAAACAGTGACATGTACATCGCCCGCGCGTAAATCATCGGCCTCCCATTAGCACTAATTCAATCCAGGCTGTTTAAACTGCCACAATGAATTTTAAATGGGAGCTTCTTTCCAACTTGTTTGCGCTGATGTCAGATTGATGGCAGGCAGCGCTCTAGCTCGCACGTTTGCTCCCTGCGTTTTTTGCCTTATATATATATGCGCCTAGGAGATAAGGGTGTCGTCAATCACCCCCCAGGCATGGTGGAACAGGGGTCGCTCCACAGGTCAATGTATAGATACCAGCAACATGTTGAACAATCGTTTCTGTAAGATTATTATTGTAATTTTGTACATGTGTGGGTGTTGTTTGTTTTTATTTACCCCCATGGTGTCAGGGAATACCTGGCAATAGTATCAAGCAGTGCTGGACTGGGACAAAAATTCGGCCTGGTCATTTTATGCGTGAACAACCAGCGTGCAGATATCCCCACTCTGTCATCCCACACACAAACAAGCAAGCCATAACGCCACCATTTTTACACAACAACATAAATGATATAAACCAGCAGACACCTACCATTTGTTGCTTTCACTAGAATGAAGCTGGCAAAAAGATCCAAGATTTAATCACTGATACAGGTACACTGTCCATGTATCAATCACTGATACATGGCCAGTCCAACCGTGGTATCAAGTCAACTACTGCCATTGTTCAATGTCAGTTTTATTTGCAGATACCAATATTGAGCGATAACAGCAAATACCGTCCGATACCGATATGCAGAGGCCGATCGGTGCATCCCGAATAATCATTGCTACAGGCTGAATGCTTAAGTAAGAGAACTCTCTGTCTCGTTCGCTAACTCGATTACTGGCGATAACATTGCCTTTTGACACCTGGTTCAAACACCCTCTGTGGCTAGTTTGCCTATGGACGCTTATTTTAATACAAATTGATTACGGTTCACACTCAGCTTGCGGTGCAATGAAAACGTTTAGAAATGACAATTCTGCTGGCTTATTCCGTCTATTGGAACACAAAAGCAAGTCGTTAGAAATGGCCTTTATGTGTGGAGTTTGCATATTCTCCCCATGTCTCCTAGAGTCACAAAAACATGCTGTAATCCTGGGCTCTAGACTGCCTCCCACTGGCCAGCCGGGGCTCCTGATGGAGGGGACAGGAACTGGTTGGAATAACCTGTTCCTTCCATGTCCAACCAGGGAACCTCCCCCTGTCAGGTGAAAAGAAGGCAGCTTGGACTCCTCATGCATTGAAGGAAGCATGAGGCCAGTCCACTGCCTCCAGAGGTTGGTGGAGGGTGTGTAGAACCCATGATCACATTAGGAATTGGCACTGGGTGAAAAATGGCTTACAAAAGATAAGATAGAAATTCATAAAAAGAATCATATTATCAGATTCTTGTACCAAAACTAGCTGGGTTTGGACCTCTTTCTGAAAATGATTATCAAACCCCGTAACAAAATGTACAGTATGTTTTGGGTGAATTAAATAGCATTTGCAGTCCCTTGTAGAGTATAGCGATTATTCATTTCCTAATCTAAGGGACGTGGATGATTCAACTGATCAACTCTGATGGAAAAGGATCCTAAGGGTCTTTTACTTTTCATTTTTGCTTTCCACTTTCAGGGTAATATTGCCGTTAGTGATTTTGCAGTGTGCTGGAAGGAGGAGGAGGAGGAGGAGGAGGGTAGACTCTCTGGGTTCTGTTAGACTGTTTAGATGCTCTCTCTCCATTATAGCCTTTATTTACTGCTGCAAGTGGCACTTGAAAAGGAGGAGGAATCAGAGCCGTGGCGCCAGAGGATGCATGCTCTCTGCCTCTGCGACATGCCTGGCTGCCTCCAGCCTCACACAGCCTGGATTATTAGCATTAAGAGGCTCCTAAATCACCGCCACCACCGCTATACCCAGACTGGACCCAGAGCAGCACCCAGCATGGTGGTGGTGGTGGTGGTTTGGGTTGAGCCTCTACATGGGACAAAGGAAAAAAACAAGAAGGTTCCCGGAAAATCATGTCTTACTGAAGCTTATTTAAAACCCATTAAGAGCAGAGGCTGAGTCTATAAATCTGTAGTTGTTACACGTTCAAGATTAAAGGTAATAGAGGCAACTTTAGTGTGTACAAACACTGTGTTTGTAAATAGATTAGTTTAAAAACAGAGAATCTAACTCCACCTCACCTCCACTCTATTGGCTCATTATTAATCTACTGGAGACTGTTGTTGCTGTGATTGGCTAGAACGCTGCCTCACCCCACACAACCCCCTCCCTCTCTCACATTAGCACCGCCTTCCCTGAGCCAGACGAATGTTTTTGTTTTCATGATTTGTTGACAACAACAAAGTTCTGGACCGTCTGCGGGACGAAGCAATTAAGGTCCTGTCTGCAGGGAAACTGCTGCAGCATCAAAGTAGAAGCAACATAGCGGGGAAAAAATATAGCTTGCTATACATCTATTTTGACTTTTTGGAGAGAAAGTTGCCTCTAATACATTTAAGTATTAAAAACAATTTTAAGAATGTATGTAATTTGCGCTTTAAAAAGACTATTCTCTATTCTCTCCGTGTGCCAGTGATCACCTTTCACTGTGGCAATGCTGGCACCCGTGCCTAAGGTTGCCTACCCTGGCTCTAGGTCACGAGAAAGTACACAGAGATGCTCAGTGACACAAAACAAAGCGCCCAAACGTTGCTGTCTATGAGGACACAGTGCCGGCAACACGTTTTTTTTTTTCCCCGTCAGGGTGTGTTTGGTGGACGTTCTCTCTCTTGCGATTACCTTCCAAATTTGGGGCGCAGCATCATCATCAACCCTAATGTGGTGTAATTCGTAACATGGCCGCTGAGCCATGTGTCCCCACAGGCCAGCATGCAGGCCACTGTCTACTGTCTGTTAGCCTGATGTGCCAGCAGTACTCCCTCCCTCCCCCCTGGACATGACGCTAGTATGTCGCAGGGAGTTATCCCCAATACAAGCCTTGATGCTGAGTGCCAAGCAGGCTGGGAGGCTACTGGGGTCCTTTGTTTTACCTTTTTTAACACAATCCACTGCCAGTCCAATAACCTTTCGCTTTTTGCGTCATATAAGCATAGACAGATCTTGAAATTATGGGCCCCTGGGCAGCCGCCAGCCAAACGGCTCCCTCCTACACCGGAGCATATTTCTTCCCGGCGGGGTGCACCAGCATTTCAGCAGGATTTACAGCATGGGATTACTTGAAAATAATAAACACTGAAAGTAACAAAGCCAAATAAATGCAAGATGTTTAAACACAGTAGTGATGTGCCATATCATCGTGGTTTAGCACTTTTGGGGTTATTTTATTGACACAAAATTAATAAACCTATTGCTAATAACAGTGACAAGGAATGTGTGCACCACTGTTATTCACTGTTACCCAGGGGCGTAGCTAGCAATTCTGGGCCCCCTGCAAAGCTTTTCCACATGGGCCCCCCTTTCCCAGCGGCGTCAAAGGGGAATTTCACCCATTTTCAACGTTTTTTTCTGAGAGCGTACAAATGCAACCAAATGAACCCTAGCGGGTTCATTTGGTTCCATTTGGGGGGAAAAAAAATTATCATGTCCACCCAGCACCTCTAGGTTATACTAATGACATATTAGAATGTTGAAAATGGGTGGAATTCCCCTTTAAAATGCTTCAATCTGGTGCACTTTGAGATCAAATATTTTTCATAATATAATCAATACAAATAAAACCTTATTAATGCAAGCTTTCAGTGGGCCCCCCTGACTTTGCCCCCCCCCCCCTACAATTGTCCCCCTTTTCCCCACGTGTCTACGCCCGTGCTGTTGCCCCTTTTGTGTCAGGGCCCTGAGCTTGAACCTCTTAGTGATCACACAGACACTCAGGGGCCCCCCTAGCTCAGGGGACCCCCGGGCCTGGGTCCAACACACCCGTTGGATAATCCTTAGTGTCAACCCCTGATATAAGCTTTATTATTGGCTGCAGCCTGCGGGGTGGCTCCTCCTGGGTCCTAAGTGGCAGTGGTATTTGGGTTAATCATCTTTGGCTATAGATGACAACCTGCCCCGAGGGGAATCAAACCCCAGCACCCCCCAACCTTCAAGCCTCAGGACTGACTCCCTGTAGCCTACCGAGCAGGTTAGTAATTCATAGGGTGTGGAATTAATAATGAATATAGTCCTGACCAAAAAGGAGTTCAAAAGTGCAAAAGAAGGTTATAATATTTGACATGTGTTTTTTTGACATTTTGGGACCGTGTGCAGAACGCTATGGGACTATTTTGGGTCCAGCCTGTGGCCAGCACTGCTGTCAGTGTCAGCACACAACGGTCAAATGGTAAAATTGTGCATTTATATAGAGCCTTTATCCAAGGTGCTTTAAATAGAATATGGATCCCATTCACCCATTCACACACACACACCAATGGCGGTAAGTTGTCTTGCTCAGGGACACATCGACACTAACTCGCGGGTAGCCTGGGTTTGAAACGGTAACCTTGTGGTTACCACTGCTGCCCCTCAATGCTGCAATATAGAAAGTAAAAGATGTGTGCAAGCATGTGAATGCACACTACGCACATAAATTGCCTTGACATTAACCAACCAGCACCAACTGCATGCATGCACACACAAGCGCACACGCGCACACACACACACACACACACACACACACACACCACACACACACACACACACACACACACACACACACACACACACACACACACAACACACACACACACACACACACACACACACACACACACACACACACACCAAGAAACCCAAATACATTATGAAAGAACATGGGAAGTTGGACATCCTGTTTCCCTGCAGTCTCATCACAAAATAACATTCACCGGGTCAACAAAGCGTTGCGTCGGTCAGTCTGTCTGTCTGTCTGTCCATCTGTCTGTCTGTCTGTCCTCAGAGCAGGGGGGGGGCAAAAGACACAGAATAACATGACACATGGTGTTGTTGTTCTTGTGTCTGTGTTGCATCATCATCATCCTCATCCTCATCACTCCGGTCAGGGCCGGGTCACTGCTGTCATCCTGGGTATACAACGTGGTTTCTGGGAGTTGAAACCACGGCGACCAACCAACCAATGAACCGTCCAACCACTACAAGGAAATATGAACTACAAATGCACTCACAGAGAGATGCTAACACAGCTCAGCTTTGATCCTTGACCTGTATGTGTCTGTGTGTGTGTGTGTGTGTGTGTGTGTGTGTGTGTGTGTGTGTGTGTGTGTGTGTGTGTGTGTGTGTGTGTGTGTGTGTGTGTGTGTGCGTGTATAGGTAGCATGATGTGCACATGCACACACTCTACAGTGAGGGGAAGTACAACATGCCAACAACACATACACTAAGGCCCAACCCCACTCGATCCTGATTGGAGGAAGGCACACTCTCATCCTGATTGGACGAAAGGCTTTTAACCCAAAGCCCAAACTGAAACTAGGGTTTATTGACCCCAGGGCACGAGGGGACTCTTTATATGGTCACCACACTCTGTAGTATACGGAGGATTAGCCACAAAATAAGAAAACTATACCTTTAACTCAAGAACTGTTGCCCCAGCGACTTACAATAAGCATGTTCGACACCCCCACAGGGAGTGCAGTGCCCGACCTCGAGTCTGGGACACACACCGTTGTCCGGAAACACCACAAAAGGCTCAACCATTTTTTTGCCTCGATCATCAATCAGCCAAAGGCACTTTACCTGTGCAATTTCCAGCCTCCGCAAATCAGCAAATTGGTTGCTGCCAATTGATTACTTAGCCATGCAGTCCACTTTTCACAGTCAATTTTGCAGCACTCTTCAGACACAGGCAGACACCCGGATACAGACATCTCCATACAAAAGGGACAGATAGTTTAAGGTCTCAGCCAATCAAATAATCGCAATGGGGTACAGACACACACACAGACACACAAAGCTGGCCATAGGAGGGGACAGCGCCCCTCAACGTAAGAGAAAAACAGTGGGAAAGAGTTTTTTTTGCTGTATAAGCCTGTGTACAAGAGATCCATCACTGATCGGTCTAGCTGTCTTTTTGGCTAGATTAGGTGCAGACGCACGCGCGCACGCACACACACACACACACACGCAGCCTCCGAGAGCCATAAAATCCAATCGCTCGGGTCAGTGACTTGCCCAAGTTCTCCCAAACCTTTTAATTTAAGGCCCCCTATAGAAATATAGTGTACACATCCGTACACTAGTACCAGGGGTTCACTTTGGAGCCCCTAGCTGTCCCTTTACTTCTGGACCGTGCTTTGATCCAAAGAAAAACGACAAAACAACCCCAGTGATTTCAAACAACACAGCCTCTAACCCTATAGTCAACGGATGCAATAAATAGCATGGAGAGTATAGAACAAGCAAAAAGCATAACAGTCTGCTCAAAAATATGCTTTTCATTTGTTTCCTTAAACCAGGCATTTTGAACTGAGAACTGATTCCACAAATGTCTTGTGGGATCACATCTGTCACTTTGACCAGTAACAACGCGACATTTTCACCATTCTTTCAAAAACAGACCTACGAGCTCACAGTGTGCCACAGAGTGGCACGCTGTGAGCTCGTAGGTCTGCTGTTGTTCAGTAGCTAACCGATTCGGCCGACAGCAGCATATCGGACAACGGTCGAAAAAGTGGGCGTGGCAACGTCGGCCGAAAAGATAAAAATTGCTGAGCTTTTCGGCCAAATCGGCCGATGCTTGGCTAGGGATAGCCAATCAGAGCCAAGTGCTGCTTTTTCCCCCCCTCGACCCCGAACCATTCGGCGCAGTTTGGTTCCTAGTTCCGCCCCACTTCCTCCTCCACCATACTTTTTTTTCAGTGCACCACAGCACCGTCGTTTACGGCGCTTAGAATGCATGCCATTCTAAGCGAGAATTTACGGTAATGACCGTCGGCGTCGCTGATATCGGCCGCCGTTGTCTGTCCATCGCCCGCTGTTAAAACGTACTGTAATGCTTCGAACACATTCCAACCCGCAAAACGGGTTAACTTCCCCTATTCTTCCCCTATTAGTTGGTCCCTGCCAGAAATGACGACACACTTTAGTGTTTTGTCTGTAGAAGCCTGTAGCCCCCCTTGCATCATGTGGTGACACATGGCCGTGAGGGGCGAGAGAAGTCTGCTTCAGCAAGCACTTTTTGAGACTCTCTCTCTCTCTTTCTCTCTCTCTCTCTCTCTCTCTCTCTCTCTCTTTCTCTCTCTCTCTCTCTCTCTCTCTCTCTCTCCCAGGGATGCAATTTAAACATGGCTGTGAGCAACTGAGCCTCATGAAAGGACACAAATAATGGAGGTCCCCTGAGAGAGAGAGAGAGAGAGAGAGAGAGAGAGAGAGAGAGAGAGAGAGAGAGAGAGAGAGAGAGAGAGGTGGGGGGGGGGTAGTGTTGCCATGTCTGCTTATTATAAGAGACTTTATATATATATATATATATATATATATATATATTTATATATATATATATATATATAAAGTCGCTTGTAAATACATCGGTATATGGGCAGCCTCGACACCCAGGCTTTCATTTTCGTCTGCGTTGCGTGAAAACGTAAAGCCTGGACTAATTTGTTAGCCGGGGTGGCCTAGAAGTGGGAGTCAAGATTTCGGGGTGGGTGCACATTTGGAACTGAAGACTGAAGAAGTGGAGGAATTATACAAAGCAGGGTGTACTGACGACATCATTATGATGCCAAAAATCAAACAAGCCGTTTGGCAAATTCCTGGTAATTATTTTTTTCCGAATCCGGGAAAAACTAAACCCTAATTCCATAGTGCTATAGGCCATAATAGACATACAACATCATACACTATCGAGTGGAAAAACTGCCTATTTATTCATTGAAGAAATAAAATATTTAAAGTGGGGGTGCCGTGATTTTTGAATTTTTTCCAATTTTGTACATGTTTAAGAGGTGACAGTATGTAAATAGACCCCTTGGTGTGTTTTTTATGTGCAATGATGTCTTCCCTTTGTATTTAGGGTTTCTTCCTGTGGGCTGAACCTTTCCAGTCAAACGTGCCAATAAAAAAAAAACTGCAATACAGTGACATCATGTGCTCAGCCCCTCCCCTAACTCCTCCCCTTTTATCATGCAACTAAAGCTGTGGGTGTGGCTTCAGTTCAGGTGGATCTCCACCCATCACCACCCACCAGGCAAACCAGGCATACTTAATGAACTGGCTGGGTGGAATCATAAAAAGGTCAGTTTAACAAACACTGTACACTTTTTGGGAAAAAAATCTTACTTTTCATATAAGATTAATACCTGATGATCCTGTTTTAGGGTAGAAAAAATTCATGGCACTGCATCTTTAACATATTTTTATTTGTTTATTTTAGTAAGAGTTTAACCTTTTAACGCATATTTATCTTATTAGCCAGGGATCCTTTTATAATGTTTTCCCATCATTATTTTTTTTTTCACCATGCATACTGTATACAGTAATGGTCTTAAAATGATTGCGTGTTAGTGGCTTGTTTTCCTCCACAGACCTGGCTGCTGCTGCTGCTGGTTGTTGTTGTTGTTCCCCTAGCAACACCCTGGCTGAACCGTACAGCCACAGGGACCAGGAAAAGGTTTCCTCCTCCTCCTCCTCCTCCTCAGGTGCTGATCTAGGCATAGGCATGGGGGGGCAATGCCCCTCTAAATGCCCTGACTGCCCCACCAAAGACAATGGCATGCAAAACAACCCAAGATATTTCAAATTGCTGGTTTCAAATTTAAAATGATGGGAAACACTACTACTGCTACTAACTAACTACAGCTGTGGCACCACTAAACCAACAGCATTTCATCATAGGAAACAGAAAACTCTCTGAGTCAGACCTTTAGCTTTATGCATGCTGCGTGTCTGTTGCAACTTCAACAACAACTGGCGTTATTACTGATGCTTTACTTGCCTAATAAAAGTCCTGAAGCCGAAAATGGTATGGGTGCGCCCTCATACTATGGTATGGGTGCGCCCTCATACCATTTTATCTTGCCCCCCACCCCCACCCCCCACCCCCCAATTGGGAAATATTACATCCGCCCCTGCTCCTCCTCCTCCTCCTCCTCCTCCTCCTCCTCACATAGACAGCTTTAACACGCTCTCAGGGAGGCACGGTGGAGCCTATAGCCGCCAGACAGCACATGTCAGGCTTTACGAGGTGTGTGGAGGGAGGTTAAGGGTGTGGGGGGGTGGGGCTGTCATCTCAGCGGGGATAAACATAAAAACAAAATGGCCACCACCACCACCACCACTACCTTCATTCACCACCACCTCCCCCACCTCCCTCCCTCCCGTTACAGCATGCATGTGTGAGAGTGTTCACTGTAGCTCCTCTCTTATAACCGCCTCAGTCGGAAGCAGAGACCAGGTTGTGTACAGTATGCGTTTCACTGAATCAAGGACGGTCTGTTTAACGCATTTAGACAGCCAGGAAGAACACTTCTCCAAAGTGTTTTCTGGAAGGAATGTCATGTTTTATGTCAGTTGTGATTCTCAAAGTTTTTCATTTCAAGGAAGGACCCCCCACAAAATGATGTGCGGTTATACTATTTAGCCAACAACAACCATCTCCAAATTCTGTATGTTGCTCCAGGGAACCCCCATGCGAAGATTTGAGTTAACACTCATGACGCCCCGGTTGGTCATATGAGGTACTGTACCTGAGCCATGATAAACATTCAGATAACTTCCAGTGTTTTCCTCTCATAGTGGAACAGGAAGTAAAAAAAAAATACGGCTACTCTAGGAGTTACCCTGATTTGTTTGCTCTCGTATCAATCGGCAGACTTTTGCCCGCATTCAGTCAAAAATCACTAATGGATTATTTAGAGAAAACAATGTGGATTTTTTTTTGTTTTTCAATGGATCACAATGGAGTGGACATTATGGGATACAAGACGAACAATCTCAGCAATCTCCATAACAACCGTGACGTTGCGTTCGTGAGTCGGGCTGCTGGCCGCTAGTTCATATACATACAGTAACTACTAGATGCACATATACAGTACAGTATATGCGGCTCTGGCGTCAGCTGGACAGTGGGCTGGGGCTGTCGTCTCATGGGGGGTAAACATAAAAACAAAACTGCCACCACCACCTTCATTCACTCCCTCACCCTGCTGTTATACTGTAGCATGCATGTGAGAGTGTTCACTGTAGCTCCGTTCTTATAACCGCCTCACTCAGAAGCAGAGAAGGTTGTTTATACTACGTTTCATTGAATCAAGGAAGGTCTGTTTGATGTGTCACTACAGGTACAAGCAGCGAAATGCGAATGTGTGTGGAATATTTTAATGTTTTATATTGTGTGCATACTTTGTCAAGGAACCTCAACATTACAGGTGTTGGCTGCAGAAAACACGGCTTGTGAAAACAATATTTTGTTTTCTCCGAGACACCCAAAAGCAAAGATTTGAGTAAACAGAAATGTATAGAATGTTTGCTTTAAGAATACAGAGCGGGTTAATGGGTTATTTAAATAACATGAATATGTTTTGCATCTTTTTATTTCTACTCACCTCTGCCTGGAAGCCCTTCAACAACGGAGCTACCTGCTTACGCAGATCCTGCAACACACACACACACACACACACACACACACACACACACACACACACACACACACACACACACACACACACACACACACACACACACACACACACACACACACACACACACACACAGGGAGAGAGAGAGAAAACAATGCTGTGGTCAGTGTTCGTCTGTGAGGAAATGTGTCACACGGTGAGAGACTAAACATGTCACAACAATGACATCGTCCTCCGCTCACCTCCAACCCCACAGCGTTTCATCTCATGTTGAGGAAACCACACTCTACCGTACGCATGTAAATTATGAGGCCAATCTATTTTGCATAACATCCATGAGGCATGAAAGACCGAGGCTGTTATTTAGGCTAATTGGGAAACCAGCAACAAACAACAAATTCAACTTGAAATAAATTATTTCACAAAGCGCATGCCCAAGCTCACAAAATTCATCCTTCTGCATGTTCAGCTTTGAAAATCTATCAGATATTTCCAGTTATTTCTCTCTTAATAAAGAGACAACAGGATCTGAGAGATGCAGAGTTAACTTGCTCCAATATATTGGGTTATCTACAAAAACAATATAGCGAATACACTATCCTATATGTTATAGTAGTGTGGTGTTCATCTATGCCACTGAAATAGCCTCCATCCAGCTTATTTCAAAGATTCCTCATGACATAATATTGTATATTAGGAGAAAAAAAATACATTTACATAGCGCTAATATGACACTAAGGTGCTACAACAATGACGGGGGAGACCTGAGCCACACATGTTTTAGGACTTAGTAGTATTAGTAGTACTAGAAGACTAGAAGATTGTACTGACATTGTACTGTTCCCTACACTGAATTAGTACAGGTACAATCGACAGTACTGGAACACATTCTGCTGCATGTTCTCTACAGTATATTGAATTACTACATGTAAAATCGACAGTGTTAGAACACATTCTACTGTGTGTTCCTTACTGAATTAGTACATGTATTGTACAATCAGCGTTACCGTGTATTTCCCACAGTATCAGTGTGTACAATCTTACAGCACCAGCGCACATTCTACTGCGTTCCTTCCCTACAGTATTAGTAAAGCATTCACGCTGTTGCATGCATGCTCATGCAACAGCATTAGTGCACGTTCTACCAGAAAACATGGAGGAAAAAAAATGAGCCAGAGTGAGAGAGAGAGACAGAGACAGAGAGAGTGTGAAAAGTACCTCCTCAAGCGCTCGACAGAGGATGAAAATGAGCAGCTAATGTGAATTGACATCATGATAAACAGGGACGTTATGAGTGCTGCCTGCCGCTCCCCGGCGGCCCGACAGACGATCACCTACAAAGAGCCGATTGGCTGCCTGGCCGTCCTGACTGCATGCGCACGTTAAAGGCGATCTGATTACGGCGCTACGCTGCTCAATGCCGCCTTTCATTTGGGGGCCAGAGGCCCAAGCCGTGTTTGATCCTCCAAAATGTCATTAAAAAAAAGACCCTCCACTCCCCCCACCACCACCACCACCGCAGCCCCGCCAAATTCATCTCAGCTGGACTAAATGAGGCCTTTCTACATGAGGCCGGCACTCCCAGGAATGCCAGGCATGCTGTGTGGACGCGGCCGGCCCGGACCGACCGCTAAAAGCCAGTGATAAAAAGGAACTGGAGCGCCATTGTTTCGATCAGCATCTCTGATGGCTTTAAAAGCTACCGATTAAATCCACCGCTTTCGGTTTGTCTCCCCCCCTGACCGGCTTTATAATGAATCATATTATATACGTCCCTAGAGAAGGGTTTTCTCAGAGTGGCTGCCATGATGCAAGTCCAGCGAGTGTTGCAGAATGCTTTGATGATGTTTTTTTGAAAGTATACTATCAATGTTGCTTCAGTTTAAAAGCAGCAATACAGAACCATGTCTGATCTGTATGGTAGAGTATGTTAATACAGCTAGCACAATCTGGGTGGTTGTATTTTGTCTATAAGGCAGCAAAAAAAGTTAATGATCTTTCTAGGAAACCCAGAATGGAGGTAGCCTGGCCTCCGCCAGCCCCAGCTACGTCATCACAACAAATTGTGCTTTTGGCATGAGCCAGGCTAGATTCATTGCCACACAACCAGATACAAGATTCAAGATTCAAGAACTTTATTGCCATGTCAACAGAGTTGATAGGAATTTGTCTCGGTTCATGCTCAACATATACAGACAATATACGTACATACAGAGGACCACAAAAGACAGAACAGTGCACAGACCAGCATGGAAAACATATGGTTGCTTAAAGTGCTATATGCATTGCATATTGCTACATACATGCAAAGTTACGGCTGTAAACTAGCACGCCAAGTTCAAATGTCTAATAGCTAAAGGGTAAGTGCTATCTCTGAAACGAGATGTTGAGCAATTAATACTTCTGTACCTCCTGCCTGATGGTAGGAGATTGAAGAGGTGATTTGCGGGGTGAGAATTATCAGCTATTATATCCTATTGAAGGCTACGAAGGCTGTGGCCTACTCAGATCTCAGTCTAGCCTATTCAGATGTCAGTCTAACCTACTCAGAGCTCAGTCTAGCCTATTCAGATGTCAGTCTAACCTACTCAGATCTCAGTCTAGCCTACTCAGATGTCAGTCTAACCTACTCAGATCTCAGTCTAGCCTACTCAGATCTCAGTCTAGCCTACTCAGATCTCAGTCTAGCCTACTCAGATGTCAGTCTAACCTACTCAGATCTCAGTCTAGCCTACTCAGATCTCAGTCTAGCCTACTCAGATCTCAGTCTAGCCTACTCAGATCTCAGTCTAACCTACTCAGATGTCAGTCTAACCTACTCAGATCTCAGTCTAACCTACTCAGATCTCAGTTTAACCAAGAGAATTAATAGGGATAAATAGGGAACAATAGGGATGAGGGACAGTTACCGGTACATGTTCATTCACACCTCGTCCAAGCATTCACAGGGTGGCATGTTCACTACGACACAACCCTCCCATAAAGACTAATGGCAAATACAATGGCTTTGTGTACTAGGGGATTATAAATTAGCCATCTCAATCTGTAATTCCAGCATACGCCGCACACAACACCTCTAAGGTATATTAATGACACAGTAAAATGTTGAAAATGGGTGGAATTGCCCTTTAAGCCTGGCTTCCCAGAGAGAGAGAGTGCAGGGTTTAGAGAGCAGCTGCATGAGGCTGGCTGGATGATCTGCTGTCAGCACTGTGTGCTACTGTACTACATGACATGTGGAGGAGCAGCCAGAGAGAGAGAGAGAGAGAGAGAGAGAGAGAGAGAGAGAGAGAGAGAGAGAGAGAGAGAGAGAGAGAGAGAGAGACCACCACCACCATGTGACCAGGAGGAAACATCCCCTCCAAACATCTGGTTTTATACATACAGTAACAAGCCTACCCCCACCCTCTCTCTCTCTCTCTCTCTCTTTTTCTCTCTCTCTCTCTCTCTCTCTCCGTCTCTCCCTCTCGGCCAACACAATTCCCTCCCTCAAGAGTCTGTGTCTGCAGTTTCTGCCTGATGCGAACTTGCGCGCGCGCGCACACACACACACACACACACACACACACACACACACACACACACACACACACACACACACACACACACACACACACACACACACACACACACACACACACACACACACACACACACACACACACACACACAACATATACAAACATCCAAAAGTACAGTTTGTGATGTTCCTGCTACAGGAAAAGTGGCATGACACTTTCGACTATCCACTGATGAAGGCTGTTGGTGCAGCCAGACCGTCTCGTCACATCAGCTTGTAGAGCAGATATTTGTCGGTGCATGACACCGGTCGCAGTATAATTTAAGTATGTATAATATCATGCAAAATTCCAGGTTTCAACCACAAACCCCTAAACCTACAGCATAACCACTAAATATCTGATTCTGTTGCCAAGGACGACGTTACAACAGCGTGACACCGTGAAAAATGCACTGGAGGGTGAACTCCAAGGCCACAGCGTATACAGTATATGTCCCTGGCCTCTGGGGCCAGAAGGATTCACAAGGTTACAACACTTTTACTTTAAGCCACAAGGATTAGGCACTCTGGACCCACGTCCTGTAGGAGCAGTCACATCTAGCCTGGCATAACCTGTAGCTGTGCTGCATCACATCATTTGGACTTCCTCCCACCCCGAAAGGTTAACTCCTCCCTCTAGACCAGGGGTTTTCAACCTTTTTCATCCCAGGGTCCACCATTTATTCATAATTTGAGCCACGGACCACCATTTCATTACATTTGCACAGCAAAGACCTAAAATTAAAGATTTCTCTTGGTTTTGTCCACAATTCCAGGCTGGATTTTGCAAACAAAAACGGTGTAAACGTCCTAATTAAGTGCTGCTGATTTAAATGGCGAATATTTTAACTCTTGAGAGTGTAAAAATGAAACCAAATGGACCCGCAAGGGTCCATTTGGTTTCATTTTTACGCTCTCAAGAGTTAACATCTGTTAAGCAACTTAGCTGGGGACCACCTGGAACCCTCTCAAGGACCAGTGGTGGTCCCCGGACCACCTGTTGAAAACCCCTGCTCTAGACCATCGTGGCTAACAAATTAGTCCCGGCTTTCCGTTTTCGCACAACGTGGACGAAAATGAAAGCCTGGGTGTCGAGGCTACATCTATAGGCTGATAGTCAGTCATTAGGCCCAAGTTACAATAACCGTGAGACTTGGGCCACGTTCATTAAGCACGAGTCATAATGACCGTGAGACTTGGGACACATCAGTCCAATTCTATGACAATGTTTTTTTTTTCACGGCCATAATTCAACCGTGTTGAGGACCAGGAAGAAACATCTCACAATGTCCAAGTATGCTCACGGCACACACGCACGCACGCACACACACGCGCACACACACACACACACACACACACACACACACACCTCTGTAAATGCGATTGTAGGGCTGGTGGACTGATGCGGAGGGAAGCTCAGACTTCATCTTCATGTCTGTCTGACGGACAGATGAATGATAGCACTGAAGAAACCTAAACCATGAACCTCATGAGCAATAAAAGAGTCCATGCTACACTGATCCTACCTTCCTCTGTGTGTGTGTGTGTGTGTGTGTGTGTGTGTGTGTGTGTGTGTGTGTGTGCGTGTGCGTGTGCGTGTGCGTGTGCGTGTGCGTGTGTGTGTGTGTGTGTGTGTGTGCGCGCAATAGCTAAAATATCCCTTGACTACCGATATTCCACTAGACAAATACTAAATGGAGACTAAATAAAAACTAAGCTATCAAAACTGACAATTACAATTGACAACAGTTTAAAAACTCGACTAAAATAAAATATTAGAAAGGTGATATAGCGGACTAGAGATACAATACAAAAGTAATTTTTCAAGTGTATATTGAAAATTGACCGATCTAAAGCCTAAAAATAGCATAAATAGCATAAAAATAGCAATTGCGGCATCATACATTTCACGGCAAAATACATTTTAGTGGACTAAATCAACTGTAAATCAACTAAAATGTTATGACATTAGTCGACTAAAACTAGACTAACACTAAGACATTCTAGGTGACAGCTTGGAATCACCAATTGGGCGGTCTTACAAAATCATATGAATCAAAATTATGATTCTTTAACATCCTCTAACAGTGTACAGTCCTGGTAAATGAAGTAGTTCAGATAATTAACAGTCATGTAACTCCTGAGGGCGTATAATCATTTTCCAGATTTATAAAGAGGCCATTTGGTTTACTGACTCTCCACCGTCATTAGCTGGGGACCACTTGGAACTCCCTCAAGGCCCGCTGATTGAAAACCACTGAGCTACTGAGTCGATGACCTATTTTTTATTTATTTATTTTTGAGGAAACACTTGAAAACGTCTTCCTCTTCTGTCCAGGATTTGAACCTGGTTTTGTGCTGACATATTGTTTTACCGTGAAGGTAACAGAGCCTGTCGGCATGCTCACGGAATAAATTGAATCATTTTTTTGTGTGTGTGAAAGTGGCACATGCACAGTGCCGCTCTAAGTGGTGAAAGGTAGCGGTTATAGGATTAAGTTATGGCAATTAAGGTTTAGGTGTGAGGTCGTAGCTAAGGTTAAATGCAGGCTAGACGTGTGGGGATGAGGTTAGGGGTAGAGGGGGTGTGGGGGGTGGTGTGGGGTGGGGGGGTCGGCAGTTTGTACAACATCACTAGGGGGAACTTCCTGTCTTGGAGAGAAGCCCAGAACTCCAGGGCAGCTAGCCTGGAGGTCCCCTTGTTCAAATGTGCGTGCACACGCGCGCACAGACACACACATAGCCTACACACTCACACGCTGGGACACTACCAAATAGTGTTTTTATTTGTGCAGATCAGGGGCGGATGTAGCATTTCCCAATTGGGGGGCAGGAGCAAATGGTACGGGGGCGACTTCATCGCCCGTGTCGCAATTTCCCAATTGGGGGGCAGGAGAAAATGGAGAAAATGTCCTGTAACCATTTATGGTTACAGGACTTTTATTAGGCAAGTAAAGCATCAATAATAACATTGGCTGTTGTTGAAGTTGCAACAGACATGCAGCATGCATGAAGCTAAAGGTCTGACTCAGGGAGTTTTCTGTTTTCAGTGATGAAATGTTGTTGGTTTAGTGGTGACACAGCTGTAGTTAGTTAGTAGCAGTAGTAGTGTTTCAAATCATTTAAAATATAAGCCCTTTATTTTGAAATATCTTTGGTTGTTTTGCATGCCATCGTGTTTGGTGGGGCAGATTGGGCATTTAGGGGGGCATTGCCCCCCTCCATGCCCATGCCTAGATCCGCCCCTGGTGCAGATACAGTACCGCTTCAACATAGCTGGTCACCATGGATACAACCTGACCCTAGACAGAGTAAAGCATTCAGAGGTCTTTCTGTTTGAAGTCACACTCAGTCGCCTGCATTGCTCTCCCAAACACTATGAATGTGCTCTCCTCCTCCTCCTCCACCTCCACCTCTCCTCTCCACCCTCACCCTCACCTAAACAGGGACTACATACTGTATATGGTGCATTTATGCAGCACTTTTATCCACAGCTTTAAGCTTTAGGTGAGGGCATTTTATCATATATTTCACCAATCAGGGAACTAAGGGCTCCATTTTCGTTACCGCTAAACCCCTTATCCCTTAAATTCTTTGCCTTTTTAAACTATTTAAATTAACTATTTTTCAGTAGTTCAAATGGCCAGCCTACAAACTCACAACGTGTTATAGATTGGCATGTTGGAATATTCCAAGAAGTCTTTCAAAATAGTAAAAACGAAATAAGGGATATGGGATAAGGGGTTTAGCATGTAACGAAAATGGAGCCCCGGAAATTTCTTCACCAACGTGTTTCTAATGGTACTAACATTTTGAAATTCAACGTGCGTGGAAAACCTCATAAAAATCAGGCCAAAGTCGGGGTACTAGGCAAACCTATAGAAGGCAAAACATGCAAAACGTCATCATGCTTTATGTATTTATGTATCATGTGATATGTCTAACTAGGAGGTTTCCATGATGCTGAATCCATTCCATGCATTAGAGCTGAAATCGCCCATAGTGCTCGCCAAAATATGTTGAATAAGCACATCTCAGAAAACATGCTTGGAATGGATTTAGCATTGTGAACTACCCTAGTTTAACATATCACATGCTATATAAGGCGTGATGGCATTTTGCATTCTTTGCCTTCTATAGGTTGTGACTAGTACCCCGACGTTGACCCTAACCCTAACATTTTATGTCATCAGACGCCTTTAGAAACACATTGGTGAAAAAAAGAATTCTTGGTAAAGATTTAGTTCCATGATTTTCCTAAATTGCCCTAACTATATTGTGTAAAACAATTCTCTCCATTGACTTGGTGACTTTGGATGACGTAAAACTGAGGGAGATCAGCCACAGTCTCCTGAGCTCCGTCTTCAATTAATTAATCTCTGTCTTTCTGATTAATCTCCGTTCTCCGCAGCACTAGTTTCGGGACTCTTTACGAGGGCGGAAATCTCCATCCTGGCAGCTCATGGTGTTAAGTGCAGTACTTATGTCGCTACCGGTACTTAATTACCTCACATTAGACCAGTGTTATAAAGAACATCACAATGCTGTTCCAGACAGACAGAAATAGACCGAGGAGGAGAAGAAAGAAGAAAAAAAAAAAAAAACACCTAACCCGTTGAGAACGCCAACGTCAGACTGAAGTGGATGCGACACACAGATGTCTGTGTGGAAGGGGACTTCACAGCTACGCTTTTCCACAGGGTAACATTTTCCTTTGTGTCGTCCCGTGCAGCAGCAGCCATGTGATGTGACTGTGTCACTGCCACCACCCTGTCACGTATATATACAGTACCTCACCCTGACGCTTCACTGCCACACAGACACATGCAGCGCTTCTCTAACTTTAAAGGGGAACTCCACCCATTTTCAACATTTTAATAATGTCATTAATACACCTTAGAGATGTTGTGTGGACATGATAAAAAGGTTCCCCCAATTCTGTATTTCCTAAAAATGGAGGTCTGAAAAATTCATTAACATGGTGAAATACATCTGATGACATCATCAAGATGTATTTCACCATGTTGATTGATTTTTCTTCCAGACCCCTTTTTCCTGAGAGGGTACAAATGGAACCAAATGGACCCTATAGCGGGTCCATTTGGTTCACATTTGTACCCTCTCAGGAACATTTTGAAAATGGGTGGAATTCCCATTTAAGGACATTTAAAGTTTGCCCGACACTGAAAGCCCTCCCCACAAAATATAATCTGGGGAGTTTATGGGATTGTCAAAGCGTGAGTCTTCAGAGATTGGTTCATACCGTCCAATCAGAATAGTAGGATAGCAGGTGATGTTGGTGTCAGTCATGTGGCTAATGGGCTAGCCTGTTTGCTAACCAAACAACACAGCCAACGAGTGCTTTTAGGGCCATGGTCAAATGCCCCCGCCCCCCTTGTCAAAAATAGCTAAAATGGCTAAAACTAAAGGAAGCAGCAAATGCAAAACAATTAACACCCATCTATTATTTTGTCTAATAACAGCCTAAAACATGAACCTTGCTTGAGAAAAAAGCGAAGTTTCCCTTTGAGCGATTTTACTGTGTATGTCACTGTTTTGCACTTCAAATGACATTTACAAAAACGCGGCTTTTATGCCTGGCTGACAGGCCATGCGGTCAGAGATGGGGATGGACGCACTGCAAATAAAGGCCGTTGTGTTCGGGACTTGAACTCGCAACGCGTTACATGGTAGACTATAGGTGTGCCGGACCGTCTGCGACGCCAGCGATCCGGGCCTTAAAACTTCACAACAGTCACTCTTAACTTCAAGATGCAAACGGGTCATGTTTTGTCTGTTTACAGTTCCAGCCTACGCTGCATGCTGTGGGTGTGTTGGCCAGATCACTGCTGTGTGACCTTGTCACCGCGTTGGCCGCCGTCACACGGCGCCACGGGTCCAGCAGCGCCAAGTCGTCCTTGGCCAAACGACACCAACGCAAGACACGAGACACACATTCGTCCTTCCTGTTGTGAAAATGCTAACGGCCGAGAGTCTCTCCTTATGCTCAGTTCACACACATACAGTACATGTGATGTCTGCCTCCTCCTCTGTATCTCTACAGACATCCACACTCACTTCTCCTCCCTCTTCTCCTCCACTGTCCCTCCAGACATAAATTTACAATTACAACTTTAGGCATTTAGGCAGACGCTCTTAATCCAGAGCAACTTCTATTGAATGGAAATACGTCGTACCTACATACAAAGGCTAGCATGAATCATATGTAGGCTAAGAACGTAACAGTGGACCATCTATAAAATTAAACCAGCATAATATAGAATGGCATATAGTGCCTTCATTCAAGGCACTTCACATAGATTGTGGATCCCATTCACTCATTCACACACCAATGGTGGTGGAAACCATGCAAGGTACCAGCGCATCGGGGTTCAACTCGACTGGGAATTGAACCCCGGACTCCCAGCTTCAGGGCGGACACTCTAACCACAAGGCCACTGTCTGGACCATCATTGCACTATATCACAACACTAGTTGCTACCGACATAAGGAAGACGATTAGGACATTGTGTTCGTTGGTAGGCACGTAGGCACAGGAATAGGGTCCAGATATAAAGTGCGTATCCCACCTCAGGCTCTAACTATAGGCCATGAGTCAGCGTTCCAGAGCCTGGTGGTGTGTTGCATGTAAACACAGCATAAATGTCATTAGCAGGTTGTATCCCTCCTCCTCCTCCTCCCTGTGGGGACAGATCGTCTCGTTCTGTGGTTTGGGTGCCTAGTAGCGCCTCTCCATAACAACTCCTGTATGTTAGTTAGATTATTATATCCTCCCTGGCAGGTGGGGACCTCATTACGTCCAAAACTGTTAACTTTTCAGGATTCAACTTACCCCCCCAAAAAAATGAAGAAAAAAAAAAAGTAACAGCTCTATTTTGGTGTGAGGCTGTAGTAATGATCGAGTTGGGTGTCAATCTAGAAAATATAAAGAAAAACACAAAATGTTCAAATATATGGAGCTGAGAGCTTTTTGTTGCACTATTCACATTCTGTAAAAAAGTTAACACAAACTAGTTGAATTTTGTCACGACAATTTAAAAGCAGCGTGTAAACTTTTTCCGCTGCATTGTTTTGTACTCTAGCATTCCTTCATGTTACTAGTTTTCCGTAAATTAAAAGCAATATAGGCAACTTTGGTGTGTACAAATACTGTGTTTGTAAACACATTTGTTTAAAAACAGAATTTAACTCCACCTCACCTCCGCTCTATTGGCTCATTATGGTTTGTTGATAACAACAAAGTTTTGGACCATCTGCAGGACGAAGCAAGTGTCTGTCTGCAGGGAAACAGCTGCAGCATCAAAGTACAGTATAAGCAACATAGAGCAGAAAAAACAAATAATATACTGTAGCTATCTATTTTGAATATATCATGAATTCAATTGACACTAACAAACGTGATGGATGACTTTGGGTGTTTACCTTTCAGTTTTTTGGGGGAAAGCGAAAAGAAGACATTTCTACTTCTGTTTGTAACTGGGAGCGACAGCGTACAAATGTTACAAACATGTCCAAATAATAAGTGGCTCCATTTGGACCCACACTGGTTCATATGCAAACTCGTAGTTCAATGAACAATGAGGATTTTAACTCCTGTGTGCTGTGTGTTGCTAGGCATCACGGTCCATGGAAAAAACAGCCAACATCCCAAAACATGATGAATAAAACCAGGATGTGAGTCAGTATTCCAGCGTGACACGCGTAAACACAGACGATGGCATTAGCAGGTGTCATGGCTGTCCCTTCAGCAGGGACAGGTCTGGTCACTTACACACACACACACACACACACGTGTACACACACACGTGCGCACGCACGCTCGCCCACACACACAAATAACAGATTTAATTTCAGGCATTAAAAGGTTGCTTTCATAACAGTGATCGGGACGGTGGGGGGGGATTGTTTTATATCTATTCATTGACGGCTATCATTGGATATGGTAGATCTTGTGTTCAATTAACTAACATTGTGTTTGAGCGACTGACGTCACTGTTGTTATGGTAGTAAGTGGAGCTACCAAACACCCTGGGCGCAGGCTGCATTAACGGTAGTTGCGGAAGTTACTGTAGTCTCCAGTAAAACAACCATGTTCAGAACTCATTATACGACTTGACTTGTTCAATTATTTTCAGAAAAAAAAATATTTCAACAAACAAAGCAGTTATGGATCTGTACACAAGTGCACACTATTCCATATTTTAAACCCGTTGTGCTTTGAAAGCTCAAAGGGAGAAATAAAATGTTTCCCTGTGGTATACATATTCGCATTTTCGGGAGCACTGCGATTGCTAAAAAATGTAAACTTCCGTGGGAAGTCAACAAATCGGAAGTCCCACCTTTTGGTAGTCTCTCTGGGGTACCGTGTCTCCAGGTTTTGATTTCGCAGCGCAGATGTAAGCCTGGAGATCGAGGCTAAGCTACCAATGCATTTCCGCTAATTGCACACATACAGTATGTCTCAAGTACATGGGCCTGAACATGTGTATTTCATTGCTGTCCAGTAGAAACTACCTTTTTTCATTCATAATTCATAAATCATTACAATTGGACTCTCCTTTACATCTTCGACAAAAAACCTCCCCAGTCCTCCTGGAGCCATATGGGTGTTTTTCATTTTCCTGAAATATACTGTATATCTCAGAGGCTTGTGTTGACCTGTTTTCATTGCTCTCCCTCTCTCCCTCTCTCTGTTGTCCCCTTTATTTTCTCTAGCTTGCACAAAAACTCATTTCAACCCCCTTCTTTAGGCCTGTGCAAAACCTGCGACGCTAAGAAACGCTATACGAAACGCTGTGCAATTGATTCCCATTCTGATGAAATCTGGGGGCAAGAGACGCTTATAATGTCTGCCTGGTAAAGCAAGTAAGTAGGTCAAAGTATCTCATTGTCCGCTTATTATCTGCTGAGCGACGCGGTAATTTAATTAATTCGGCCGGTCGAAGGTCTGTCGAGTTGTATTACATTACCTAGATCAATGGCTCTCAGGGGGTTTGCATGCACCCTCACCATTCCATCCTGTTTGCAGACAATTCACATTTCTCTCAAAGAAATGTACGCATATAACTGCAGTAGATCTCTTGATATGCAACAAAGGTCTCCGATGCGATATGTGGGCGTCCGTTCCAAGGTTCTGGCCGGTAAACGAGGTCCTTGACATGAAAACATTTGCAAACAAATATATTGGTGTAAACCCCTGTGCCATTTTTGAAAAAAAACATGGAAAAAGTGCTGCATATCTTTCAATATGTTCTTTCAAAGCGAAGGTTTTTAACCCCTGACTTTGCTTCTTGGAATTTTTTCAGAAGGCAGTCAGTCCCTGCGGGTCCTTGACATTAAAAGTTTGTTTGAGAACAACTGACAGAAACATAGGAAAACCTTTTTGAAAACCTTTTTGAAGACACTCACGGTTTCTCAAAATGGGTTGAGAAACCCTGTTCGGCATGTACCAATGAATGTATCAATCACTGTTATGTCTCAGGGTATAAAACTACGGAAAAATATGACACACACACACACACACACACACACACACACACACACACACACACACAAACACGCACACGCACGCACACGCACACGCACACGCACACGCACACGCACACGCACACGCACACACACACACTAACCTGTGCCCTGCAACATATGGCCTTATATCTTCTCAGACTTACAGGAGAGTCAGAACCAGTGGGCGCTGTGACTGCATTCATTATCACAGTAATTCACCCATTTCCTTCGCACATGTCAAATTAATATGCTAGAATGAATTCACCTTTCCATAATTAACTCCTCTCTTAGCAAATGAAAGGGAAAGATACACTAAAAATGCTCACCTTACTGTGAGCAAAAACATGTTTCAAATTTCAACTTTCAATACTACTAGTAAGATGCGCAAGTGTGTCTTACATAGCTTGCAAAATGCAAAATATATGAGTCTGCCCATGGAGTCAGGCATGTCCAAATATAGAGTGTGTGACACAGACACAGAGTCATTCTCCCTGGCTTTCATATAAGGGCTCAATAATTAAACCCCCCTCCTTCCCCTCCACCATGTCAGTGTGACTCGGGGCAGAGACCCCTGACACAGAGCCAATCATTTTATAATGATCTGACACTGACTTTCACCTCTGCCTCCCCCTGCTTGCCCCAGAGTCGCCTGCAAACACACTCCAGTCCTTTCTCCACCATCTGCGTGCGCACACACACACTCACACACTCACACACACACACACACTTCTGCGCTGCCTTGGGGATCAGGGGTCAAAGGCTATTAGGGGCCAGACACCGTAGAGGAAGAGGAGGAGGGGTCCCTCACCCCCACCCTGCACTCCTGAAGTTTGAATATAATGCATTTGCACTCTGCAAATCCACACGTGACGTGACGCGGAATGTTTTCCGCTACGCTTCGTTGACTGGGGAAAAAAGGGACGGGCGAGCGCACCTGTGTTCTGCATGACGCGAGACAAAGGTGACTGAAGGGTTCACGGACAGGGAGACCACCAGACGACCCTCCTCCTCCTCCTCCTCCCCCACGGCCTGCAGAGAGGGACCCCCAGACACCCCCACCCCACAGCCAGCAGCCAGACCCACCCCTGGCCTGCACCCCACCCACTGGGGGCTCTCAACCCCCCTCCCTCCTCCATGTGCATGATGCCTGTCTGGGAATGAGGTCACATTTCTCCCATGTAGTCCCAAAACACACACACACACGCGCACACACACACACACACACACACACACACACACACACACACACGCAAGCAAGCAATCACGCAATCACTCAAGCATCCACAAACGCACAAGCACACACACACACACACACACATTTTTACACTACACTCTAGTCACTTATGAGGACATCAATGTTTTAGGAAGTTTGTGACATTTTTAACTGCTAAACCGTGAAAATATATTGGCTGTGCGACACTGATGTTGTGCAACTGTACCGGTAAGTATAAATCATGCATAACTCCAACCACTAACACTTAAACCTGACCCTGACCTAAAAATATCAAATCCGAACCCATATATATATATATATATATATATATATATATATATATATATATATATATATATATATATATATATATATATATATAATATATATAACCTAAACCTCAATATTTTCCTGTATATCCGTGAGTTATGTTCACAATTCCAGGTTCTGTACTGTGTAATAATACAGTAATAATGCACTACAGAATGTTCTGTATGTATAATAATTGTTGAAATTACTTTAAACACAGTCCGGGGACTCCAGCCCTCGTTTTATTTTGGCCCGCAGTGTATACATGTATATGAAGTTTACATCCCTGCTCTGGAAGAATAATAAATTGTTACGATTAATCTAATAATATGAGTACACCCCCCAAATCCACACACACACACACACACACACACACACACACACACACACACACACACACACACACACACACACACACACACACACACACACACACACTCTCTGAAAGCCTCTCCCAGACCAATGTGAAGACAATGGAGGTGCCGATAGGGGATTTGGGGACTCTTCCTCTATAGCCCACCCACCCCCATGCAGCAACGAGAATGATCAATCACCACCTCCACTGAACACTGTCTGCTGCCCAGTCCCAGGAGAGAGAGAGACAGAGAGAGAGAGAGAGAGAGAGAGAGAGAGAAAGAGAGAGAGAGAGAGAGAGAGAGAGAGAGAGAGAGAGAGAGAGGGAGAGAGCAGGGGCTGATGTAGGCATGGGCATGGGGGGCAATGCTCCCCTAGATACCCAGTCTGCCCCCCAAACACGATGCCATGCAAAACAACCCAAGAAATTTCAAATTAAAGTGCTTATATTAAAAATGATTTGAAACACTACTACTGCTACTAACTAACTACAGCTTTGGCACCACTAAACCAACAGCATTTCATCATTGAAAACAGAAAACTCTCTGAGTCAGACCTTTAGCTTTATGCATGCTGCGTGTCTGTTGCAACTTCAACAACAACTGGTGTTGTTATTGATGCTTATACTTGACTAATAAAAGTCCTGTAACTGAAAATGGTATGGGTGCGGCCTCATCGCCCGTGGCGCGAAGCGACACGGGCGATGAAGCCGACCCCATGCCATTTTCTCTTGCCCCTCCAACATGTTCTCTTGCCCCCCCAAATGGGACATGTTACATCCGTCCCCTGAGAGAGAGAGAGAGAGAGAGAGAGAGAGAGAGAGAGAAGGGGGTATTAGAGGAGATAGAAAGAGAAAGAAAGCATCAACTTTTCTGTTGCCATTAGTGTAGCTGAGCAGTAGGATGCAGGCAGGCAGGCAGGCAGCATGGCCGTTCCAATCCACGCACTATTTTTAGACCGTGGCTTCAGGAGCTGGAACCTGCGATGCAGCCAGGCGCACGGCTTTCAAAGTGAAGGGCGAGCGAGCCGTGTGTGTGTGTGTGTGTGTGTGTGTGTGTGTGTGTGTGTGTGTGTGTGTGTGTGTGTGTGTGTGTGTGTGTGTGTGTGTGTGTGTGTGTGCAGTGAGACCCACTCATTCATTTAAATGAGCACTCCATTTTTTTTTTTCTGCTGTGTGCGCGCTGACTTTATACACAACAACGACGTACCAGCAATAGTTTGTTGTTCCCGAGATGCTGCCTGCCTGCCTGCGTGCCTGGGCTCTGAAAATGAGGACTTCTAAACACTGATGAAAGTTTTTTGGAATCCCAGACGTCCTCGATCACGTGAAAAAAAAGCAAAGAAAAAACCCAATAGACCCACTTTAGGTTGGACTGACATTAAGCCGGTTATTGGGTTGTGAAAACGCAGGTAATGTAAGGACACCCCCTCCCCTCTCCTTACACACACACACACACACGCGCGCGCGCGCGCGCACACACATGCACACACACACAAAACAAAACTTTGTAGAAAACCAAAACCACAAGAAAGCGCATAAGGCTGAACGCAAAAGTCAATAGCTCTACGATGTACAGTAGGACCTACTGTAAGAGGAGCACAGAGGATGCTCATTGTCACTAGTTTGTAGATCAGCTATAACTTTCAAGGACCGATCGAGCGAGCGACACCTCCGATCGGGGCGAACGAAGCACAGATCATCAGCCTCATATTGAGCCGAAAGCCAGCCAAGACTACAGTAGCTCCATCTATATACACGGTAATTTGTTATAGCGCTGGAGAAACCATCTGTTTTCTGCGGCAGCCATGTGTCCTCATGAGTGCAAAGGCAGCACACTGCTCTCCCTCCCGCCAACAACATTAAACATCCATTACGGCCATCATCGGCTATGCAAAGGATTTCAAATGGCGTCTATCGGACGCGTCGACGGACGCACAGGCAACAGACGGCCCGGCCGGGACAGGAACAACAAGGAGCTATTCTAATGTTTAACTGATGGTGCTCACAGTTCAGTTCCCTTCCTAGAGCTGTAATGAGCTCTCAGTAGAGAGGCCGGGGTCTGCATGGTGTTTTTTAATCAATGTTTAGGCGCCTCTCGCTGTGGTTTTTAGTTTAAACTTTTGTGGGGGTTCATTAAAATAAAAAAGTGCCAAATGTGCAGGAAACCACAGCATTCCCTTGGTTGAAAGGTAACAGCTTTATCTATAGCTTTTAGAAAGTACTAAGATGTAATAATATTACCGCATTTTACGGACTATACTGTAAGGTGCACTTAAAAGCCTTTAATTTACCCAAAGAACAACAGTATGCCTTATAATCTTTATAGTTCTGTGCGTGTTATAGTGCAGAAAATACATTAATATTATAACATCATTACTTTCTAAAAGCTATAAAGCTGTTACCTTTCAACCAACGGAGCGATACAAAGTAATAGGACTGGTTGTTAAAATAGGACTGGTAGTTAAAACATATTATAACAACCAGTCCAATCTTATTTCTTATGTATACATAAGTTTATATGAATTTGATTTTGCCTTGTTAATAGTATCAAGTGAGGACAGACAGAGGGATAGAAGTGGCGAGACATGCAGTAAAGGTGTTCATGAATGGGACTCGAACATGCAACACGCTGTCCAGGCATGCGCTTGGAAAACTTGACCACGAGTCCTATTGATAATCATATGCCATATACTTTTTCCCGCTCTGTACATACAGTTTTTTTTATTTTTATGGATGGATATATAGAGATTTCTTTATGGTTATTCATCATGTCAACACCACAAGGATCCCTTTTGGAATGTGCGTTTGACTGCACACACTGTTTTTTACATTTACATCTAATAAACTGGTAATCAATCAATCAAAACAGAAGCATGCGCAAAAATAATGATTTAGACAGATCAGACAGTAACCCATTGTGTCCTGACCCTCGATTGGAGTTTCTGACACCAGATTATACAGTAGTTCCTGACACTAGATTATAGCTGCAGCAACATTCTAGTTTTTGACGCTAGATTCTACTGTAGTTTCCGACACTAGATTCTAGTTATTGACACTAAATTATAGTTTCTGATGATAGGATCTACTTTTGACACTAGAATTTAGTTTCTGACGCTAGAATCAGGTTTTTGACACTAGATTCTATAGTCTCTGACATTAGATTCTAGTTTTTCTGAAAAATCTGTGTTCCTGTGTCCAAGGCCAAGCCAAGGACCACCAGAATTATCCATATTTGGCTGCAGACCGCCATCTGAAAACATGTTGTTCTAGGGATCCCCCAGATGCAAAAATTTGAGTTAAAAATGTTTGCTTCCAAAATAACATTCAGAGATTTGCAGCACATTTTCACAATTTTTCAAAAATAGCAGAACAACAAGCTCATGTCGCGCCACTCGGTGGCGCGACATGAGCTTGTTGATCTGCTATTTTTCAACAGATAAAACACCAAAGGGTTAAGATGAAGTTGAAGGTCACAGTCGCTGGTCGTCAATATGTCCTTCACTCTTCTCTAACGCTATAGCATGCCACTGACGCCTGCTGTAAATTCAAATACAAGCCCAGCTATACGCTGCACTCACAGGCTTACAGACTGGAACCTTCTCACAATGTGTCATGCGTGAAGAAATATAGAGCTTAAGTGGTTCAGAACATTTTTCTCCCGGCCAACTTTTTTTTTTTTTTTTTCTAATAAAATGGAACCTGCACCACCCAGTGCGCCCAGTAGCATGGATTAGAAGTGGTTCATTGTGATGGAGGGAGAGAGAGGGAGAGAGAGATGGAGAGAGAGAGAGAGAGAGAGAGAGAGAGAGAGAGAGAGAGAGAGAGAGAGAGAGAGAGAGGGATAGGGAGAGGGAGAGAGAGAGGTCATACTCACTCTGCTGTTTGGAGACCATTAAAACCATAAAAAGGACCATTGCTAACGGAAAACTTGGTGTAAATCTTTCACCTCCACCTGCAGAGACCTTCCTGGCCCAGCTTTGTGTGTGTGTGTGTGTGTGTGTGTGTGTGTGTGTGTGTGTGTGTGTGTGTGTGTGTGTGTGTGTGTGTGTGTGTGTGTGTGTGTGTGTGTGCGTGCGTGCATGTGTGTCCCAGGGTGACAGAGTGTGGAGGACTGACTGCCAGCTCCTTTTCATGAACGATTCGATTTATGATCTTATGACACCGAGTTGAGCTTATTCTTGGCATAAGAAACCTGGACCTGGTGTGTTTGGAGAAAAGACTGATCTGTGTGTGTGTGTGTGTGTGTGTGTGTGTGTGTGTGTGTGTGTGTGTGTGTGTGTGTGTGTGTGTGTGTGTGTGTGTGTACACTGTATGCGTGTGTGTGTACTGTATGCGTGTGTGCGTATGTATGCGTGTCGATATCCATACTGAATCACCAGATTCAAAATTCATTTATTTATTTTTATATTTATGTATTTGTTCATGTCAGTAAGGCTAACTGAGGGTCATCTGGCTGCATGTAAGTGTATAATTGAACTTTTCATGGCCTGTATTGTTTAGAATTACTTTAAAATAGTATAATAGTATAGTACATTGTGTAATAAAAGCAATTTGGAAAGCAAAGGAAAAATCACAATATATCAAATACAGTATATAAAATTGAATCACAACATACATAGATTTGGCACCCTAAATATCGACATCGCATCGTGAGGTAAGTGAATCGTCCCACCCCTCGTACCATACCGGGTCGTTGTTCTCGCTTCCTCAGAGGGCATAGAGGGTATAGCTGCATTTACAATTTTAAATGCCAGTGCTAATTTTAGTTGCCATTTTCTAAACAAAGCCACGCTAGACTATCGAAGTGAGGAGTAGTTCACTGAAAAAAAAAACTAGATCCAATCACGTTGGGGCAAGTTGAACGTGATTGGATCTAGTGCTGCAAAAGGAAATCATTCAGGTGGAACCAATGTCCATGTTTGAATCACGTAATCTCAACAGTTATTTTTTGAGTGTTGAATTACTTTGTTTTGGGAGGTTTGGAGCTTGGTCTTTAGTGTCGTACAGACATTTGAGAACCAGGAGGTGCTAACATAGTCACTATGCTAGAGTCTGGAGAAAAAAAGAGGGTACCAAGTACAATCTATAATCGGTATACCATATAGAGAGTTTCTATCAAAGCAGGGCGACTTGAAAGTGATCATGTGGGATGATAGGAAACAGGCCTGGACTCGCCACGGAGACACACTTTATACTTCATATCACCCCACCGCCACCCACACACACACACACACACACACACACACACACACACACACACACACACACACGCACACACACTTCACAATGTCTTCCTGAAGCCCAAACCACACCAGTTGCTCAACTCCTCCTTGCAAACAAAATCATTTTAAGGTCAACCACACCAATGCAACTCGGTGAGTTGACTTCAACAGCTTGTTTTAGGTTGGTCACTTTGGTGGAGGTTAGTGGTGGTCGTGGAGAGAGAGTAGAGAGAGAGAGAGAGAGAGAGAGTGTGTCACGGCCCAGTAGAACAAACAGTGTAAACACATTAATGTCACTCGTCACATCCACGCACAGCTGCATTCACAGACACTGACTCATTAGGCTCAGTAATGAGAGAGAGAGAGAGAGAGAGAGAGAGAGAGAGAGACAGGGAGAGAGAGAGAGCAGGGGCGGATCTAGGCATGGGCATGGGGGGGGCAATGCCCCCCTAAATGCCCTGACTGCCCCACCAAAACAACCCAAGATATTTCCCAAGATATAAGGTGCTTATAATTAAAATGAATTGAAACACTATTACTGCTACTAACTATAGTAGTTGTGTCACCACTAAACCAACAGCATTTTAGCATTGAATACAGAAAACTCTCTGATTCAGACCTTTAGCTTTATGCATGCTGTGTGTCTGTTGCAACTTCAACAACAACTGATGTTATTATTGATTTTTTACTTGCCTAATAAAATTCCTGTAGGCCCAACCGAAAATGGTATGGGGGGCGGCTTCATCGCCCGTGACGCTTCGCGCCACGGGCGATGAAGCCGCCCCCATACCATTTTCCCCTGCCTCCCCAATTTGGGAATGTTACATCCGCCCCTGGGAGAGAGAGAGACAGAGAGAGAGAGAGAGAGAGAGAGAGGGCGGGGCAGAGGTGAGGACTTATACAGTAGAGTCTTTATGGACACAGCGTCTCGTCTTCCTTGCACACGCCTGTCTGTCTGTAAAGACTGGAATTAATCCTTGTATTGAAACGGACACATTTCAGGAAAACCGGGGGAAAAAAACAACCCGCGTTCCTGTTGAATGGATCCAGTGTAGCTGTTCTCTCTCGTTTGATACTTTCGGTTCGCATAGAATAAGTAGAATACCACAGACCCGTGCACTTGAACCTCTCTAAAGGGAATTTTCGCCGAAATTAAACCTCGTCTGTATGGTTATACTATCGTGCATCTGTGCTCCTGTGTCCGTGTCTCAGCGCATACTTAGTGGAACACCAGAGGAGGGGGTTCCAGACGGTTTACCACCTACGTCACTGCCCTAATTGTGACGTAGGTGGTAAACATTTCCCAGAGCACTGAACACTAAAGGAGGCAGAGGGGAGCAGCAAGGCACGCACAGAATATACTTTCTCTGGCGCCACCGTGTGGCTTTTTTTTTACATGTATATATTTTTTCCACGATGCCGTTGTACAGCATTTAAAGGCATTCCGTATCGGCGAAGCACTCCTTTAAGAGTATAGCCAATCTGCAAGCTCACGACGATCTCATTCATTCGAATCACACCCGTGTAAAGTGAGGGCCACTATTATCATTTCATCATTTCCGGGCCAATCGCGTTTTGCGTCCTCAGCATTGTCTTCAATGTTTGTCCTTATTGCAAATGAAATGAGTGAGATTACCATGAAACCAGGCAGAAATGTCTGTCGGTCTGTCTGCCTGTCTATGCGTCACACTCCATATTTGTGCAGGAGAAAGTCAGATTTGCAGCATCTTACTTGTGCAATGTTTGAGTTTAGACAAACACTCACAAAGCTGGCCTTCCATTGTCAAAGGCATGCAATGTTTGTGCCCTCAAAACTGTACGCAGGAGGCGCCCTGCACTCCTCAAAAACAGCATAAAAGCTGGAATACAGAGATACGAGGTGTCTGCACGACAGCAACAATAATTTGCCACGCACTCTAACCTTATAGCGTACACTTGAGTCTAACAAAGAGCCCATATGTCTGCATTCCTCAACTAAACCCCTACCACAGGAAGGTGCACCTCCCCCTCTCACACACACACACACACACACACACACACACACACACACACACACACACACACACACACACACACACACACACACACACACACACACACACACACACACACACACACACACACACACACACACACACACACACACACACAGTAGTAAATAATAGCATAGACAATCTGGTGTAACCTACTTGGGAAAGTGCTGTGGTGCTGTTAAGAATAGAAAAAACCTGATTACGAGTATACGGCACACCTGCTTGTACAGTGCATTACACACAGACGGCGTACTGTAGTCTATGCACTACAGCAGTGTTGTTTTTGTCGACTAAGACTAAGACTAAAGACTAAGTCGACTAAGGTTTTTGATATTTAGTCGACTAAGACTAGACTAACAAAAATGATTTTCAAAAGACTAATTGGGACTAAAAGATGTGTGTTTTCAAAAGACTAAGACTAAGACGAAGACTAAATCATAACCTAAGACTAATGGAAATAGGAAACATTTTTAACTTTTTTTTTTCGTTCTTGTGAACATATCTGCAGTATAGATTGCATACGTTTTCAGGAAAGGGACTTATTACTAATGCAGTCATTTTATACAAAGAAATAAAACAAGACATCTTTCATACTAAAAACTATGAATCTGTATAACATATATAAACCTACAATGCATGTGTATGTAAGACTAAACTACTAAAACTAAGACTGAAAGACTAAGACTAAAAAAAGACTAAGACTAAATAAAGACTAAGACTGAGACTAAGACTAAATCAATGTTGATATTTCGTCGACTAGACTAAGACTAAAAAAATGAATTTCAGAAGACTAAATGGGACTAAAAGACTAAATGTGTGTTACTCAAAAGACTAAGACTAAGACTAAGCCAAAATATTCTCAAACAAACAACACTGCACTACAGTGTGCACTGTATGAACCACAGACAGACAGACAGACAGACAGACAGACAGACAGACAGACAGACAGACAGACAGACAGACAGACAGACAGACAGACAGACAGACAGACAGACAGACAGACAGAAATCTCGCATTCTAGCGGCTAGCTAAAGGAGTTCCTTACCCATTTTCAACCTTACAGTATCTTAGAATTGGTCTTCACCAACCCTCATTATAGGCCAGGGGTTTTCAACCTTTTTCATCTCAGAGACCACCATTTATTCAAGATTTGAGCCACAGATCACCATTTGAGGATATTTTAGTCCCACAGACCCAAATCTAAAGATTTATTTTGCTTTTGTCCACAATTCCAGGCTGGATTTGGGGAAACAAAACAAGCAAAACATACATTCCAAAATGGCTAATTCAGATGATGAATATTTTAACTCTTGAGAGTGTAAAAATGAAACCAAATGGACCCGCAAGGGTCCATTTGGTTTTATTTTTACACTCTCAAGAGTTACATCTGGTTAACCAACTTAGCTGAGGACCACCTGGAACCCTCTCAAGGACCACTGGTGGTCCCCGGACCACTGGTTGAAAACCCCTGTTATAGGCTAACACATGGCCACATTTCTGTCAACTCTATCTGCGTCTAAACGTTGGCCGTGTGGACAGTTTAGAAACTACTGTGTGGACATTGTTGGGTTCAAAGCGGAGAGTAACTACAGTCTACAGTCTCTTTGCGAGTAAAGTTAGCATGCAGAAAATAGAAGCCATTCTTGTTGCATTACCACAACAACAACAACAACAAAACGAGTGCCTATCCAACCGAGAAGCAATGCTGTCACTGGTAGTCACGTTTCTGACTACCTGTTCTGAGCATGCATACTGTAGCACGGACGTCAAACTCAAATATTTGTACACAGCGAGCCAAAATGGGGGGAAAAAAACGGCACAAGTCGAGGACCGGAGCCGTCAGACTATGTTTCAACACACGGCACATGGTTTACGAGGACGTCCCAGGAAAACAGGCGGAAAAAAATCTATGCCCATTGATACATGCATTAAAACGGAAAGCACTGAAGCATTAAAGCTCATTTTCCTGTTCTATGATCCTCACCAAGGACTGCTTTCATACTGTAGTAAAATGAGAAAGTAAATCAACTCAGTTGAGAGAGTAAAACAATGCGTTGCACTGTGCAATACACCAGAGGGCCATTTCTAATAGTCATAAAACATCACCACGCGGACCAAAGATAATTCATTCACGGGCCTGATTTGGCCCCCAGGCCTTGAAGTTTGATGTACAGTATACTGTATGCTGTAGAGAGTGGACAATGTTTCTGAACTGTCCACAGATCAAAATTATCTTTCTCTTGTCATTCATTCCGTAACTACCAGTGTTGTAGTGGGACTTGTAGAAGGGGAATTTCACCCATTTTCAATTTTTTTCTGAGTGTGTACAAATGTGAACCAAATGGACCCTAGCGGGTCCATTTGGTTCCATTTGTACACACTCAGAAAAAAGGAAACTCATTAACATGTTGAAACACATCTTGATGATGTCATCAAGATGTATTTCACCATGTTAATGATTTTTTTCAGACCTCCATTTCTAGGAAACACAGAATGGGGGGAACTTTTTTATCATGTCCACACAACATCTCTAAGGTATATTAATGAGAGTAAAATATTGAAAATGAGTGGAATTCCCTTTTAAGACACGTGCAGACACGTGCACCTGCGCAACACACACAGACACGCTCTGAAAACAAGTATAGCATATTGAGAAAGATTGTTTTACAATGCCTAATTGTGTCCATAAAAGTAAATGAGTAACATAGGCCTACTTATGCCCCAAAAATAGTTTAGATGTGAGAAGTGGGGGGACGCCCCCCGCGCCCGCCCTTCCACTACACCCCTGGTAACTACATTACATCACTTTCTATAGTAAACAGTGAAAAAGTCTTTTTCCTGCTTTTAGTGCATGTCATTGTGTATTTAAGTGAACGTTTCGTGAAGATTTTTGTAAACCATGTTTTTTCTGTTCTATGAACCCTATGGAACATGAAAAAAGTGGTTTACATTTTTTATTTTTGCCCAGAAAATATTTACCCATAAAATCCCATATAATGTAATAATTAAAAATATAATAAATCTTTAAGAAGCACATGTGACATGTCAAACTAGGGGTTTTTCATGCTTCCGGATCCATCCCAAGCATTACTTTTGCCCAAAAAACATCCCTTGGCCTAAAAACGGCCATAGATACTTGCCCAAATGTGCTGACCTCATCACATTTTCCATGATTTCTATGGCCGATTTTAACCCAGGGAATGTTTTTGGGAAGAAAAAAAAACTAATGCTTGGGATGGATTCAGAAGCATGAAAAACCCCTAGTTTGACATGTCACATGTGCTTCTTAAAGTATGATTATATTTTTAATTATTACATTATATGGGATGTTATGGGTAAATATTTTCTGGGCAAAGAAAAAAAAATGTAAACCACTTTTTTCATGTTTCATAGGGTTCATAGAACAGAAAAAACATGGTTTACAAAAATCTTCACGAAACATTCAGTAAACTAGATTCTGCTACTTAAAGGTAGGGGAAGTGATTTCACCCCCCAAAAAATTTTTTTTCTGTTAAAATGCTCTATTATAAGGTGTGGAAACCACATATGGAGTTTCCCCCTCCCCCACGTTAGCAGAGGAGCTAATAAAAGTTCCCCAGGTCACAACAATTCTCCTCCAATCAGGAGCGAGCAGCAGGTTCACATAGTGTAGCTACTGTTGGGGGCCCCTAGTGCACCAGGCTGGTACTACACCATGAATTTCAAATCACTTCCCCTACCTTTAACTACATACACTATTTGCTTTCAGGTCGTGTCGTTCAGCAGACACATGCGCTACCATTTTCTTTGGCTGCCGTTCTCTCACAGTGAGTAACAGTGTTTGCTCTTCATCAGAGCACAGTGACTGTACTCCCTGCTCTGCTGAACACAATACAATGGTGTAGAGCAGGGGGTTTCAACCTTTTTGATACCAGGGACCACTATTTATTCAGAGTTTGAGCTACGGACGACCATTTGGTTTCATTTTATCCCCACAAACCAAAAACTATAAAAGATTTTTTTTTTTTTGACGATAATTCACAATTCCATGCAGGATTTCGGAAACAAAACGGAAACAAATCTTCTACATTCTCTAGTTATGTAGACTTAATTCAGATGACGAATATTTTAACTCTGTGAGAGCGTATATAGGTCTTCCAACCATCCCCTGTTCACGTCACCACATTAATCACATTCCATTGTTTTATTATCTCATCCAGGTGTCATGGTCATCATATCAGAACCTAGCGCCAAGTATTGCGATGGAAGAATACTGCGGCCGTCGCCCAGACTATAATAACCGTGTCCACAATGCCCTTTCTTAGATTCATGATCATGGGAGTATCATTCACTGTGCAGCCTTCTGCCCCCATTCAGCCGACCAGAGAGTCCAGAAGGGGTGTGTGTGTGTGTGTGTGTGTGTGTGTGTGTGTGTGTGTGTGTGTGTGTGTGTGTGTGTGTGTGTGTGTGTGTGTGTGTGTGTGTGTGTGTGTGTGTGTGTGTGTGTGTGTGTGTGTGTGTGTGTGTGTACAGATATTGTGATTGATATCACAATATTGGTGGAAAATATCACATCATAACAGTCCCACAGGCCTCTAGCTGGGTTTGGCCTCTCATTTCTCCGGGTGTCTTTCCCTGCTTCGCTGCAGCTGAACCTCCGCTGCATGGAGGTTCACAGGAAAATCAACCAGCGTGTTATACTGAAAAACGCTCCAACGGCGGAGTCGACAATGTTACCGCTTATTTCTTTGAATACCGAATCTCCAAAATATTATTACCATTTTTTTACATAAATGAAAGATGAGTTGTCTCATTTACCACTCTTTTAAGCCAATCACAATCCAGTATTTGAACATGTGATAAAAAAGTGATAAATAAAATCTATTTTTTATATATATTAAAAATATATATATATATATATATATACATCATGGCTGTACCTTAACAGCTAACTGATTATGGCAAAAGACATGATTATGGCAATACTTAACTTAAATAAGAATTACTATTATAGGTCCATGAATGCATACATTCCATACACATGTCAATGACATATTTTCTGACGGGTGCATGCGTTCTGTCCGACATCTCAGGGATCCGATGGGGCGGGGGTCCGATTGGGCGGGGGTCCGATGGTACGGATCGGGCGGGGGTCCGATGGGGCGGGGGTCCGATGGTACAGATGGGTGGGGGTCCGACGATCGGCCCGCGCTCCTCCAGAACGGGATTTTCTACAAGTTCACAAACTGCCTTGGACACGGCCTGCGCGGGTCCCCCTCTCCCCCTCTCACTATACGGCTTTTAGAGAAAGAAAGCAGGGAGACGAGAGTAGTGTAAAATAAAGCGAATTGCCCGCACCCCCCCCCCCCCCCCCTCTACCTGACAGCTCGTGATCATGCAAATTTCGTATGTATACAGCACTCTACCCGCCTTTGTTTTTAAATGCCCCCCAATTACCATGTCGGCAAAACCATTCACACCGTGGCCAAAGGTGCGCTGGACCCCCGCCCGCTCCCACCGCAATCCTTAACTCAAAATAAAACGATGCACTGGGTGCAAAAATCACCGCGGAATGACATGCATTTCATTAATAAGCAGCTTCTAATAATTAAGGCTTTGAACATAGGCCTACTTGGATTTTCCGCCACTCTTCCTCCTCCAATCTCCTGTTTTATAGTCCCAGTGTGAGATGTGTGTGAGTTTTTAAATAGCGCCCACGCATGATGCAGAAGTCCGTTTGGTATGGAAGTACCTTAGGGTCATAAGAAGAGATCTATCCAAAGAGATGACCTGCATCACCCTTCATTAGGCTACTGAAATTGCCATAATTCCATCATTTTCTCCTTACCATAACAACAGTGTAAAACATACATGCAAACATGCAAACTAATTAAAAGTTCTGGAGAACGCTTGGGAGTAGCATATCCTGTGTAGGCCTACATATTTTGTGGGTGTAGGATGCAAGCATTTGGGGTGAGGGGCAGCTCAAAAGTGTAATGTGAGCCTGACATATTTGAATATATGAAAAATGTGCTTTTATTCTTATTTAATACACTTGCTTTTCCCTCTTTTGGGGTGTCTGATGGGGATGAATATATTGTTATTGTCTTTGAAGAGGTGATAATAGCTAGCTTAGATTTTTGAGGCAATTCACCCATTAACCAAACAATAGACCTTTCAATTAATAGGCTACTAATGAAGTGTGCTATAAGCACACTATTTTGATTAGTTGGCCATTCAAACAATGTTATGGCTTGCATTGAAAAGACCTGCTTGATGGACTTGTGACGTTAACTCTGTTTATTCACATTTCCTAAATGTCTGAAAAGTCATCAAATTACGATGTCTTTCGTAAAATAAAATATAGCAATATTTGAACTTGGTATTTGAAAAAATCCTGGCTACAACACTGTCTCTAGGGTAGCTGGAAAGATGTGACAGGTTATTCCTTTGCCAGGAATAATATCAGAACACATTAAGGGTGGGTATGGTGAAGGTCTATTTAATCCCATCAAACGACAACGTTGGAGATTCAAATTAAAAGTATATTTAACTTTCAAAAAACATTTGGTTATTTCATCTAATCAGTCTCACATGAACACCCCAGACAGTTTTTGCATTACTTGATTCAGTATTTAGATATTTGTGTCCCAGCACCACCCAGGTTGAGTCTTTGAGGAAATTCTCATTTTTTCTTTTATCATAACTACAATTTGACATATTGTTTGTGAAGTTTGACCCACCAGTTCTTGAGATATGGTTTATAGAGTAATGTCTTGCAGAGAAACAGGAATTTAAGAATTTCGCTTTTAAAGATGTAGTTCTTGGTCTGGGCATTGAGGGGTGCACTGTTTCCTCTTCTTTGCTGAGCAGTTGGGGCATGAGAATACCTCCTCAATACTATGGGGGTAGTGTTGAGTCAGGGTGTTTGAATAGTAGCCTAATAATAGTAGCTAAAATGAATAAAGTGTACCTTACAGGCCCTAAAAGAAAAATCATTAACATGGTGAAACACAACTCGATGTTGTCGTGAAGTTGTGTTTCACCTTTTTTCCCAGACCTCCATTTCTAGGAAACTTCAAGGTATATTGACAGTAACATGTTAAAAATGGGTAGAATTCCCCTTTAATAGTGTGTCCATTCATACAGTGGTTAATGCATATTAAATTAAGTGTTCGCTTTTGTTGTATTGATCTAGTGGTTCACAATGTGTTAATGTCCCACTTTCAAGAATCAAATCAAATCAACTTTATTTATATAGCACATTTTAAAACGATTTTCATCGTACCAAAGTGCTTGACAATACAACTCAACACACAACACAGTACATGAGGAACCAATAAATTAAAATGATCAGCACACAACAGTGGTGCAGCATAAAACAAAGAAGGGGACAAAACAACAACAAAAAAAAGGTCTAGGAACAGAGTAGAAATTAAAGTGCATGGGTGTTAAGGGCCCTGGAAAGCTTCGGAGTAAAAATACGTTTTCAGTCTTTTCTTAAAAGACTGAAAACATTGACAATGGCTAGGGCCTTTCCTAGATGTTCACAACAACAAAGCTTCTCTTGTTCCAAATTGTTTTTAAACGTAAAACAAAATAACGTGGTTAATGTTCATATATACTGCACTTTGCTTCTTATTAAGTCTTCAAAATAACACAACTCTTATTTTTATTATTTACCGCAGTTATGCTGTATAATTATTGTATTGAGAATAAGCTAATAACGCCAAAAAGCCCAATAATATCGAAGTGATTCTCAACTTCTGTACTGCTGATGTGGTGTCATAGAGCTCATGCAAAACATTTTTAGAAACACAAGCACTTCATTAATAGTCTATTAATTGGTAGGTCTATTGTTTAGTTAATGGGTGAATTGCCTCGCAACTCTAAGCTAGCTATTGCCACCTCTTCAAAGACAATAACAATATATTGATTCACACCAGACATTCCAAGAGGGAAAAGCAAGTATATTAAAGTAAGTATAAAAATACATTTTATTCTTATATTATTTTACAATAACACCCACAAAATAAATAGGCCTACACAGGATGTGCTACTCCCAAGCCTTCATCAGACCATGACCAGAGAAATGTAGGCCTACAGTTTAACACCAACGTTGTTATATCTCTAAACAATGGAGTCTCGCCTGGTACAATAGTGGTTCATTTGGGGGGCAATTTCAGTAGCCTAAGGGACTGTACGTTATTTACCGGGGGGGGGGGGGGGGGGGGGGGGGGGGGGGGGGGGGGGTGCGCTGGAAGTCCGGTCAAAAAAAAATAATCATGCCCCCCCCCCCCCCACCTCAATTTTTTCCCCATGGCCCTCCCCCCACTTCAATGTTGTTTTCCCATGGCCCTCCCCCTACAGGTACAAAATTGCCCCGCCATTTACTTTGAGATTTTTTCTTCAGTTCAATGAGCATGCCAGCTGTCGTGAGCATCCCAGTACACACTGACATTTAACCAACAAATAAAACGCTGACAGGTCCTTTTGGTCTTGCGGAATCATGCCTCTCACAGCCCATCAATCAGAAAGTATACATGGTTCAGACCCTACACATGCTACCTAGCCGCTACCACCCATTCCTCAACAACGGGGCAGATGAAGCTCGGCACTTTTCAACATCCAACGCGGTACAACAAAATCACTTCTAGTAGCACAACTTAAACAAGTTGCTTCGGTGGAAAAACATTCGTAGCCTATATTGAACACAGATGGCACACGGCGGTGCCAATAAATAAAATCATGACTTACCAGAGGCTGTGACCACAGTTGACTACAACACCTCTCCAAAATTCCTCTGGAAATGCCCATCCAATTCGTTGTCAAAACTTCCCAAACTGTTTAGCCCATATAGTTCACCTCAGCTAGTTTGATATTTGTTCACGGGCATTTTCTATCATCTCGATGATGCTCAATGTTCCTCCGTAGCACTAGTGTAGCGTCCGAGACGGCAGTGTATTAAGCAGTGATGACTCTCTTTATAAAGACAGCAAGTACAACGTAGATCAAATTGGAACGCCACGGTCGCTCCGTATATTAGCAATAGAATGAACAACAATGCGGGTGGTCCCGCCAGAATAGTAACACAGACGCGCCAGCCAACACGTCATCATCAGAACGTCATCAATAAGGGACAACAGCAGCAGCCGGCAGACCAGAGTAGTCAATCGCCGAGCCTACACTAGCAATACAGTGAAAGAAAGACAGCGCGGGCAATCTACAGTAGCTGCAGACTTCAACGTCATGGCAAAGGTCTCTGGTAGAGCATAGCTGTGTTTTTCAACCTGGGGTCGGGACCCCAGGACTTCAACTTGGGGTCCCCTGAAATGTCTAGCTGTGAATAAAAAGACTACTGTAAGCCCAGAAAATATTCACACCATTGAAGTGGAACGTTTCTCATGTATCACCGTTTCACACCTACCCAATATTCTAACGCACACGGAAGCGGCAGTCCACCCGGAGTCACGACATTGAGGAGTCAGAAACTGAGCGCTTGAGCGCTGTTCAAATGGCCTGAATAGGGACAAACTGCAGTTGAAGTCAATGTAGAAGAATCGCCATTGGTCTACTAGCTCTATGAGTAAACGTAACTCAGTCTATACTCTAAAGCTCTGTCTCCTTTTTTCCCCATGGCCCTCCCCCTAACTCGATTGTTTTTGCCATGGCCCTCCCTCCACCTCATTTTTTTCATCATGGCCCCCCCCCCCCCCCCCCCCCCCGGTAAATTACGAACAGTCCCTAATGAGGGGTGATGCAGGTCATCTCTTCTTATGACCCTAAGGCACTTCCATGCCAAACGGACCTCTTCTTCGTGCGTGCGCTACGATTTAAAAACTCACACACATCTCACACGGTGACTATAAAGATTGGAGGGGGAAGAGTGGGGAAAATCCAAGTAGGCCTAATGTTCAAAGCCGTTTGTTTCCATTCCAGTATTGTAGTAGCCTATTGTAGGCTACTAGGGCGCCTTATTAGAAGCTGCTTATTAATGAAATTCCCCGCGCTTGCCACCCCTATGCATTCCGTCGTGATTTTTGCACCAGTGCATCATTTTATTTTGAGTTAAGGATTGCAGTGGGAGCGGGCGGGGGTCCAGCGCACCTTTGGCCACGGTGTGAATGGTTTTGCCGACATGGTAATTGGGGGGCATTTAAAAACAAAGGCGGGTAGAGTGCTGTATACATACGAAATTTGCATGATCACGAGCTGTCAGGTAGAGGGGGGGGGGGGGGGGTGCGGGCAATTCGCTTTATTTTACACTACTCTCGTCTCCCTCCTTTCTTTCTCTAAAAGCCGTATAGTGAGAGGGGGAGAGGGGGACCCGCGCAGGCCGTGTCCAAGGCAGTTTGTGAACTTGTAGAAAATCCCGTTCTG
>CM076975.1:43027626-43050126 GCA_039105355.1 Benthosema pterotum | reverse complement strand
GAATCTTCTATTCTCAGGGGTTCTCCCTGGCACTAAAGAATGGTGTGGTTCATGGCCAAATGTACCCATCATTTTGGGGGGTCCTTGGCAAGAATAAGTCTGAGTTTGAACTACGGGTTTAGATTTAGAAGGCAGTAGAATCTGGTCTCAGATTCTTAAAGGAGAATTCCACCCATTTTCAAAAATTTCCTGAGAGGATACAAATGTGAACCAAATGGACCCAAATGGACCCTAGCGGGAAAAAGGGATCTGGAAGAAAAATCACCATGTTAATGATTTTTTCAGACCTCCATTTTTAGGAAATACGGAATTGGGGGAACTTTTTTTTTTATCATGTCCACGCAACATCTCTAAAGTATATTAATGACATATTAAAATGTTGAAAATGGGTGGAGTTCCCCTTTAATGGGTAAAAGGTTCAAGGTTCAAGGTTCAAGGTTTTTTATTTGTCACTCCAGTGTATGTCAGGACATATACAGGGATGAAATAGCGTTTCCATTTTCCACAGTGCAATAAGACAATAGTCAAGACAATAGACAGTGCAATAAGACAAAGTCAAGACAATATATAGACGAGACAAACAATAGTGCAGCAGACCAGTAAAGTGCTAACTGTACGCCTAACTTGAGGTGAAGGTGCTAAGCTAACCAGGTGTGATAAAGTGGCAGTAGTGTGAAGCTAACAGACAGCTAGACAGGACATATATACAACTTCTAGAAACTACTACTAGAAACTACAATACTACAGCTACTAGAAACTACAATACTACAGCTAGAAACTACAACTAAAAAAAAAAAAAAAAAAAGTAAGTTTTAAGTAATTTTCTATAGGGGAACCCCACCAGGGACCCCCCTCAAGGGGGTATCCATCCGGACCCAGCGTCGTGCTCCAGTAGCCAGAGGGGTGGCGGTCTGAATATGACTGATGGGACGTCCCCCGCTGCATGGACTGTGTCACTGTGTGGTTTTTGGACCGCTTTAAACAGGCCATTACAAACCCAAGAGGACCGAGGCCCCCTTTCTCCTGCCAAAAACCTTTCATGGCCACTTTGCCAAGCTGTTGTTGCTACAACATTTTAAACTTTTTGGAAGTGCTGCGTAGACTCTTATGAGCTGGAAAGGGTTTCGATTTGAGGGGGAGGAGGAGGGAGGAGGGAGGTGGGGCTGGAGCTGGCCGGAGCGCCTCTGTTTTCTCCAAGTTCCACACACGGGCAATAAGCAAATATCCTGGCAGGCCGTCCAGGCACATCAATTACTCTGCTGATCAACCTGAGTTGCCATGTCTGCTTATTATTAGAAGGGAGTGTTGGTTGTTTTTGGAGCGCATGCAAACACCAACTTTGTCCTATACCACAAACATTAACCCACTCTGTGCCGTGGTGGGTCCATTTATTATGCAGGGCTTGACACTAACACTTGCCCGGGGCAAGTAAAAAAAATGGTGGGGCAAGTGAAGACCGCTACCTGGTTGCCCGATCGGGAAAGTGTGCAACTTAGTGCACTATAACACAACACAAGATAAATTTGTCTTGAAGGCAGTCATTGCACTCTGCCTCTGTGTCTACCACTGCTTAGCCTCGACAGCCAGACCCGCAAGGGTCCATTTGGTTTCATTTTTAAGTTCTCAAGAGTTACATCTGGTTAACTAACTTAACTGGGGACCACCTGGAACCTGGGGGCAAGTGACCATGACCTGAGGGCAAGTAGAACCTGACTTAGTGAGACCTTAGTGTCAACCCCTGTTATGGATAATGGAGTGTTGACGACTAGATCAGCTTTCAGTAGAGTGCATACTTGCGCGCTGTGCACAAGTAGGCCGTGGCCTATTCGTGCATCACCGTCATCACCTAAACCTGCCAATTGGAGTGCCACAAGGTACGATGGCGGGCGACCCGCACAACACCACACATCGATCGCTTAACTTGCGGCCGCTCCGCTCATGCAAGTACATTGTTCCAAAATGTGTGCCCAAGGAGATACTTGAGGGGGTTTCAGGGGATACCTATAATATAGGTATCCCCTGAAACTCCCTCAAGTAGCTCCTAACTATTTCTAATATTATTAGAAATAGTTAGTAGCCAAACAGGCCTTATGGGTCTGTAACAATATTTTTTATTGTCATTGTAATACACAATACAGTGAAATTTCATTTATTGTAACCATAACACACAGCAGTGTACAATGTCATTAGAGTTAAATTAACAGTGAGTTTACAATATAAAATGGGGGTCCCAGAGATAGGGAAATGCCATTAAATGGGGTGGTCTGTAGGCTAATACATGTGAAACTGGGAGTCGATGAAATTAATATGCTTTAGAATCACTGCTAGATCCATAAAAATCTTCTCTTATCGGGGTCACTGCATTGTGCTATCAACCGGGAGCCTAATAAATGCCGGCTTGGGGGTTCTTGGGGTCCACGAAAAACTTTTGGAACCACTAAAGGTCTTCTCCTAGTCCTATAAGTCGACACAGCAGCTAGGGTAAGTTGCAGAGTGGGGTGAGCAGCTATATAGCGCTCTGCGAGCGGAGGTGATTCACCGTGGTGGGGAGTGGGACTGACTGATTACAGCATAACGTAATGATCCGTTTATAATGTCAACAACCAAATGGGACCTCTCTCTTTCTTTCTTTCTTTCTACAGAGAGCTCTGCTTCCGCACGGGAGAGTTTGCCAAAAGGTAGTCATGTTGCAAATCTGTCTTTTTTTATGACGCTAAGCCGCAGTATGCCTGGTGGTATATATATATATTATATATATATATATATATATATATATATATATATATATATATATATATATATATATATATATATACACACACACATGAAAATTGCATGCAGGCCAGCTCAATATCCCATTGTAGATGACTGAAGAAGGAAAAAACAAGGAAAATAATAGGATTTCTTTCCATTCCTCAAATAAAGAAGTCAGGGTTAATCTATTTAAAATGTTGTGTCTTTATTATTTTCCTTTACCAAACGCACCCTCCCTGTGGTGCATAATTGTCAGCTCTAGAGTGCTATTTTTCCCAATGGAGAGATTTGGAGCCGGTCACACCACCTCACAAGAGGTTCAAACATAACCTAGTTAAAGGGTATTTAGTGGGTCAATTTGGTTAGATTTGCTGAACTGAATGGTGATGTGTATGTGCTCTGCATTGGTAAAACAACGGCCCCTCCAGGTACTCTAAACATAAGGAGTCCATAGGGACATACGTTAGCTAAACATACAGTAGGTCAGCACAAAGCCAGGCCTTGGGGGTGCTTGCACCACTCAAAAAGTTGAGCTACAGAGACATGCCATTAAATGTGGGACCGTACCAAAGCCTAACTCAGGTCAAACCAGGGGAGCACTTGAAAGGAAAATGGTTTGAAAAATCAAAAAATAATAATAATCTCCTTTTATTTCTAAACGAAAGGTCTGCATTTCGAAGGTCCTTGAACTGAAAAAGGTTTGAGAACCAGCTGGCTTAATAAGTGCATTAGTCTTGACTTGAGAGCCATTTAAAGCTAGAACGGGTACAGTTGGAACTGTAGGTCAAGTGTGGTGGGTTTAAGTGGTCAAGTGGACATAGAGTGTGTGTGTGTGTGTGTGTGTGTGTGTGTGTGTGTGTGTGTGTGTGTATGTGTGTGTGTGTGTGTGTGTGTATGTGTGTGTGTGTGTGTGTGTGTGTGTGTGTGTGTGTGTGTGTGTGTGTGTGTGTGTGTGTGTGTGTGTTGTGCTATAGTGCTGACGCAGCAGGCTGTCCTGTTACGTGTCACATCTCTGCCTCAGACATGACAGGCCTGCACAGCAAGGTGTCAGCAATCATTAATGATGGAGGAGCATTAAAAAGAAATAACAAAAAAAAAGCTTGGGGCACAAAATAGGGGGGTCTGGCGAGGTCAACGACTTACATGGACCAGCCATTTGCAACATGCTGGGTTACTGACTTCTTGCAGCAGTGGCAGGTGGAAAAAAAATACTCAAAATAAAAAATAATCACTACTGCAAGTAAGAGAGCAGTAATCAGAATATACTTTGTTGGTACCAAACATGGGGAGTAGTCATTACAGGCAGAATGTCGCATTTCAAGATTTAGAATGTACACAATGTAGTGACACACCGAATATTCGGCTGCAGAAAATATTCAGCAGAAAATGGCTAAAACTATATTTCTGGCCTATTGTTTTTTATGTTTTTTTTTATGTTCAAATTTTGTACAGGAAAATATGGCATATTTTGTACATAAAGAAAAAGGCAACCAGGTGATCGACGTAGATGGTGCTTCAAACATCAAAGGGACTAAAGTGTATCTGAGCACTCCAGAGTTAAAAATGGATGAGGAGAGAGGAAATAAAATCAGATACTTTATTGAATTAAATAAGCCTACATGTTTTGACCGACACCTCCGAGACTTCAAGGCTAATAATATTTTGTAGATAGTTCGAATGGTGATTAATCATGATTAAAATAATTTTGAATCTGTGATTACTTTGATTACATTTTTTTATCATCATTCAACAGCCCTAATTATTACATTTTGCCATTTCATTTTTAAGGTACGACCACGGCAGCAATAGCAGCATAGTATTCAAATATGTTGGCATACTGTGTCCTGATTGGCCACCCCAGTTATCTGTTTTCAGCCCACTGATTCCTATATTCGGTGTTCGCTTTCGGCCAATTTTCCGTTTCAGTGGATCCCTCATAAAATGTATCATGTTGTTCGATGCATGAATGTTGTTTTACAAAGGATACATACCTGTGTCCTGTACAAATGGAACCATAAGGACGCCCTCTCTTATTCAGTTGCATTTTATAAACGGTTATGCAATGTAAAAATCCCACAGCCATAGTTCAGACCTCTCTAAAAGCATGCATTCTGTCAGGAACAGATGTAACATTTCCCAATTGGGGGGGGGGGGGGGGGGGGGGGTCAGGAGAAAATGGTATTTTTGGTTACAAGACAGTAAAACATTAATAATAACATCAGTTGTTGTTGAAGTTGCAACAGACACGTAGCATGCATAAAGCTAAAGGTCTGACTCAGAGAGTTTTCTGTTTTCAATTTTAGGTTTTCAAGTTTTAGTGGTGACACAACTGTAGTTATTTCGTAGCAGTAGTTGCCCCCAAATGCCCATGCCTAGATCCGCCCCTGCATTCTGTTGTGTTTTCTATGCAGTGTGCAGACATGCAGCTCCAGCTCCATCTCAGAGCCCTGGGTGCTGCTAGTACCAATGCATGAAAAAAAACACTCTCATCTCCCATCCGCTCCAGTCAGCCGTCACAAACCAGCATTAGCTGACCAGATGGACCCAATCCTTTAGGCACACAATACCCAACGTAGCGATGCATTCAACCAGGGTCACTCTGTAAAGATACAATCCCTACTCCATATATAGGCTCCATACGGGGCGGGTTGGGGTTCATTTGTACACTCACAGCGTTAAATCCGAGGCCCATTCGACACACACCTTACAGATCAGTGGTTCTTCTCACACTTTTCAGATTTGAGATGTACAATGTACAAGATCAAATAAAAAAACAAATAACAAATCTGTGAATATTCAGTCATAGTGTGAGTTAACAATCAATGTTAACTCAAATGAGGCGTCCCTGGAAGAATTGTCAGATTGCGGTCGGCAGCCATACACAGATAAGTTTGGGGGGTCCCTGACATTAAATATTAAAGGACATTTCTAAAATACAAAAAAATCTCTTTTCAAAAGGGAGTAAAAAACAATCTCTCTGACAGGTTGTAGGTGTCAAAGCGTCAGTGGAGACTGTAGCCAATAATATAGAGAAGAAAAGGTATTTTTGACCTGAATTCAGCTTACGTGGTATCTGACCTTAGACTGTAATCCAGCGCATGTTAAACAGCCCAGTGCGTTCACACAAAGACAGTCCTCACTTCTCTCCTCTGAAAGAGGTTGGATGGAGGTGTGGAGGAGGAGGGAGGAGGGCGAATTTAAAGCATTAAGATAAGCTCTCATAAATATACATATTTACACACGCGGCCCTGCCGATAAAGCCAACCCTTGTCCCGGGCAGCATGTAATGAGGTATGTCTCGCTGCTAATGTTCCATTCATCGGAGAGAGAGAGAGAGACGAAGGAGGAGTTGCGTCATGCCAGCCAAACGGACGGCTCAAATGTTAATCACATACTTTAGCCGCTACCCAATGAGCTGCGTGCTACGACCAGTCGACCAGGGGCTGCTTTGTGTGCGGAGGCGGCTATAATGCCAGGAGGAGTGGACCCTCCAGGGCCCTCTGACTTCAGCATGACCTGCCGGGGCCCAACCAGACAAAAGGCCACGTCGTGAACCCTCTGCCGTTGTGGTCAATGCCTACATTTACATCTAATTGGTCAGTGCTTTCTGTTAAAAGCACTTACGCCTCTGTTACGTTTCACCATGCGATGAATAGCACCCTCTAGTATTGTAGGCTTTTGGTTGAGTGGAATTTCTTTTGTTGTGAGGAATGATGATTATTATCCAATTACAATGTTTATGTGTAATGACAAGCAAAAAAGGGAGGAAAGGTCTTACATGAGGTCCACAAACTCAAATGTGCAATTGGGCAACTCCAAAGCAAATTCCACATGCCCCAACATTTTATTTAACTGTCACTCAGCCCTGTTCCTGCTCTTTGGTTAGACTGACCTGATAAGGGGCCATGCGATACCCGTCGCGGTATCTGGACATCCCGAATTTGAACCTGCTGGTCTCTCTCTGCCCCTGAGACATGTAGATGTCTCCATATCAAGCAGTACTGTCTCAGGTACAGTACCGGTTGATACATTGCGCTGCCTGGAGCTCATAAAAAGCACCACATACTGTATCTCCGGTCCAAGCCAGGGGTTGATTCCAGCTCGACTGCCCATATACATTTTTGATAGAACAGGGTTTGAAGGCATAGAACACAATCCTACATCTTTAAAGCATGTCTGGGAAACCTATGTTTAACCCTAAGTTTTGTCATGTCAAGGACCACAAAACATTAATGTAATTCTACACCGACTCCAGCTGAAAATATTGTTGCTCTGGGGACCCTCTCAGAAGAAAGAGTTATAAATGAGTTATAAATGTTTGCTCTGGAAGAATATTATTTTAAAAGATTTGCACTACATTTACATGTTTTTTTAAATAGCAGATCTACAAGCTATTTTTCAGTTCTTAAACACCAAAAGGTGCTACTGTACCAAGAGTAGAGGGTTTAAGTGTGTGCTGTTTGCCAACCATCCCCCTCACCCCCCCTCCCCAATACAGGGGGAAAATGACTGTGGGAAAAGTGACTGCATTTGTATTTATTCAACACATTTTGTTCCATTACTGTGCAGATATCACATCATTCATCTAATCCAGGCTCCAGGAAGCATGAAAAAACGTTTTATTTTTATTTCTCTTTTTTCAATAATGGGTAAATCTCACCACTCTTTCCAACGGTGTGGAAGAGGTTCTCTGCCTCCACCATGTAGAAACACTACAGTTTACAAGACCTGCATTCATTTACTTGTATTAAATTAAAAGTATTTTTTTTAACCAAAGAAAATTCATGCCAAAGTCCTCATCAGGCTGAAATGCCCAATTCACACAGTATTGAAATCTGCAGTGCATTTCTGTGTTGGCCTATTAAAGTATTCATCTTCGTAATGAATACTTTATGATTTTTTTTAATGGAGGTAAAAGTTTAAGTGTCGAGTCGACCGACTTCAAATTCGACACTTGCGTTCCACACATACACCCACACAGAGAGACGGATAGACGGGACACATACACAAGGGTGGAATGGGTACTCTGATGGGTACAATGGGTATTGCATATAGCCGGGTGCGCAGGGCACAGGTCTGGGCATGCACGTCTCAGTGCTGGTCCATGGCAACCATTATAACCAGCCCCATAATTGAGCAGTTAAAGGGGAATTCCACTCATTTTCAACATTCTAATATGTCATTAATATACCTTTGAGTTGTTGGGTGGACATGATAAAAAAAGTTCCCCCATTCTGTGTTTCCAAGAAATGGAGGTCTGAAGAAAATCGTTGGTGAAAAACATGGTGAAACACATCTTGAAGACATCATCAAGATGTATTTCATCATGTTTATGGATTTCTTTAGACGCTTCTAGAGAGAGAGTACAAATGGAACCAAATGAACCTGTTAGGGTTCATTTGGTTGACATTTGTACACTCTCAGAAAAATATTGAAAATGGGTGGAATTCCCCTTTAAGACGAATAACAGTCTACAAGCCCCTGGTTTAATTAGACCCTAGATGTCATGACCCCTTATCCATCATTAGGGACTTTAAGCAGTACGACGGTTACGTCTCCACTTCAGTTACAGGAACTCGATCCATGTTTGATGGATAAACCTGCTTGCTGTAGCAGCCGTTCCAACTATGAAAGAACCTACACCAGGGGTGGCCAACCAGTCACAGACTAAGAGCCATGTTTTTCACTGTGTTACTGCAAAGAGCCACATCAAACTGTCACAACGGTTATAAAACCGCCATGACGGTCATCATGGTCGCAAATAGATTCCCCTCTCCTGCCATAAGACACGTGCATTTGTGTGCAGGTGCGCAATGCAAAGACACACTATTAAAACATATAGAAATGTATTTAGAAAAAAAGGTTTACAAGTCAAAAAACATACACCTACACCTCCACGATCGACTAGGAATCAGTCCGTGGTCGAGTGGTTGGGCACCACTGTATAGGGAATGAATGACTGCACCATGCCGAGCGCTTTTGACGGCTTCAAGTGGAAGCCCTTTAAGCCGCATGTGGCTCGCGAGCCGCAGGTTGGCCACCCCTGACCTACACTTTAACGTATAGTTTCCACAATGCCTGTTTGACACACACTGCATAGACGCCTCAGGCGTCACCATGTTAACCCGTCGCTGTTGTGGACGGCTGGTTGCTTAACAATTTCGAGAACTACGGCGTCAAATTGCATCATAGCAGCCGCACTTCCGGTAAAGGGAGCCGTTCTGATAATGCGGCAGCTTGAAGTGCCTATTTATCGGGTACATTACGGATCATTAGTGTGGACTTAGACTGATCAAGTCATGCTTTGTACAGTTAAGATGGCTGTCTTGCCCTGTACTAGGAACAACATTACAGGTACAGTATTTCTCACATTCCCAGATTGTAGCCTACATACAGTATATTATACCCCGTGGGACATCGTCGTCCTTATGACCGTTATTGCCTCACCATCTTGAAAGAGTTCTGCTTTGCATTTCAGGTGACCTAATAGGATACTTGCTTTAGTTTATAGAGATAGAGTTCAGAATATCATTGCCGTCGGAGCGGAAGGCTTGTATCTCCATATTATAACTGTTTGTTGTTGTTTTTCCCACAAATTAATGCCCTGAAGTGGCAAATCAACAATCTTCAAAGGTGGAAGTGAAGCGATGCGTTTCCAGCTTGTAGATCTGCTACTTTTGATGCTTTTTGAACTTGAAATCCCGGAGGAAAAGTAATAGTTCTGTTGGGTTTCCTCCCCGACGGAGACGCTATCATCATCATAGCCTTATAGTCTGACCTACTTCTCAATACGCTACAGAGACAGCTCCGCCGCCTAATGATCAATTATGCCTGGCATCTATTATGCTGATATTACAATGGGGTCCTTATTACCTGTCTTGATGTCATTAGTACTTGCCTCCGATGCCCGGCTGCGAGCAGGTGCTAATTATCTGCTGATTGCGGGAGCTGCCCATCTTCTCTGTCGCGCGGCTGTCATGTAACGCCCCTGATCTCTTGTTCTCCTTCATCAAAAGACTCACACTGGGCCCAAACGTTGTTCAATGAATAAATGCATTGTGTAGGAGGTTTTCTTTTCTTCTTTTTTGGGGGGGAACAACATAGGAGTAAACATTTTGTACCAACTCCTGCGATTCAGAGACGCACCGAAGATCGCTAATAGTGTTATATGGTGAGTAAATGGAACCAACAAGAGCTCTGGCTGACAGATCTAGAGACAGAATGCGGAAGTGTGAGTGAGGGAGCTTACATACTGTATCTTTGCTATATGTAAGCTATTTTTTACAGTATCTTTGCTTTTTATTTTTGCTAAATAAAACCTGTTATTTCCAGAAGCTTGTACATCCACAACCTTATAGATCTGCTATTTTAGCTATTTTTTGACATATACAGTATCGGGACATCATATCGGCCCTCGTGTGACCATATAAGGCCACATTGTATTGCATCTAGCCGCTGAAAATGTGTTCGATGAAAATTGACAATTGTCCCCTAAAACAGGCATAGGCAAACTTAGGCATGGGTGCCAACATTGGGACTTTATTAATTCTACATTCATTCAAACTCACATTCATTGAACTCTGACTGGAGAAAATGGAGAAAGAAAGTATTTCTAAAGAGAGAGAAAACAAAGGTTGCTGTACGTATGGACAATCATAATTACATGGAAATATCACCATTTTGATATGGTGACATAATTAAACATGGTGTTGATATGGCACACCAGATATCAAGAAAATAAAGACACGGCACTTCACCTCGAAAAGGTTGACTATCCCTGCGCTAAAATACTTCTGACACCTGACACCAGCAGCTAGGGCAGCCTCTCCTAATACTTCATATGACTGTACCTTGGGGACGGATGGCTCTGTATTGCCGCTGTTATACTGTACATCTGTCTGTTTATACAGTATGTGCTCTATTGATTGCTGACCAGTGTTGTAGTGGGACTTTTAGAAGTGGGGGGGACGCCGCTTAAAGGGGAATTTCACACATTTTCAATTTTTTTCTGAGAGTGTACAAATGTGAACCAAATGGAGCCCAGCGGGTCCATTTGGTTCCATTTGTACACTCTCAGAAAAAAAGGAAACTCATTACCATGGTTAATACACATCATGATGTCATCAAGATGTATTTCACCATGCAAATATTTTTTTTCAGACCTTCATTTCTAGAAAACACAGAATGGAGGAACTTTTTTTTTACCATGTCCACACAACATCTCTAAGGTACTGTATAGTGTATATTAATGACATAGTAAAATAAATGAGTGGAATTCCCCTTTAAGACTCGTGCATGAAGACTTGCGTTTGCATGCTCATTTGCGTGCGCCTGTGCAAGACACACAGACACACTATTGAAACAAGTATAGCATATTGAGAAAGATTGTTTACCATGCCTAATTGTATCCATAAAAGTAAATGACAAGACAAAAAACATAGGCCTACTTTTACCCCATAAATAGTTTAGATGTGAGAAGTGGGGGGACACCGTCCCCCTGCGCTCCCCCCTCCACTACACCCCTGTCGCTGACCCTCGCTGTGGCCGTCTGTGGACAGGGAGATTTGCATCAGCACATGAACCCACACCAGGCCCGGCCGCCTGCTATGAAAGAGACCTCAGTGTGATGACCGACTGCTCTGGAACGGTCCCTGGGAGTCGATTCGGCACTACTAGGCTATATAAGAAGTATTTAGATAAAGATATATTCATCCCACATCATCGACATCCCTCTCACTCCCGCCCCCGCTAGTTTCCCACCCACATATTTTCACTTCAAAAGAACCACCAGAAGCCGGGGCCAGGCTGGGCTGGGCTGGGCCGGGCTGGCAGGAGGGTTTCTTCATGTTTTTTTAAATTTCATTTTATGTATTTTCTTCTTAATAAAAAAAAAAGCTATTTGTCAGTACGTTTCCACCACAAGTAAACACTCCCCTCTGCCTTTTTTTTTTTTCTTTTTTTGGGTATACGATCTCAATTCGGAGCCTTTCATCACAACCCCCCGACTGTCCAGAATGTGTATTTAAAGGGGTGTTTCCGAGGCTGCAGTATGAAGGAAAGCGGCTCTGGTTTCATCATGCCGACGGCGTTGCAGTGCTGTGGGTAGAGGGGTTGTATGGCTTGTAGACAAACCGCCGCCTGTTTGTCACATTTGGACTTTCAGGACCGCTGCGAATCGATTATCCTCTTAGCCAATTACTTTGTTGATTGATCGAGTTATCCAGAAGTGGCTTTTATTGTAATATAATATATTCAGCCGATAACATAGGCCCTCTTTCTTTCTAACCATCACAGAACGGTATCATGTGCTTGGGTTCAGTGTCAACACGTTTAACACAGCCTTGTATTGGTTTATTTATTTCCTCAAGCAATGTCACATCATTCACACAATCAGTTAGGAGGACAGAAATCAATAAGAACACAGGAGTAGTGATTCTGTAATGGACCGATGAGAAGAGGAAAATCAATTCCTTTGTGTGGGTGGTTGGAAGACAATGTTTGTTTTTTACTGAAAGAAAACCTGTCTAGTATCATTACCACAACGAAGAAAGGAAAAGTCCTGCAATCTGAATATTACTAGAGTAGAGAAAACAATGTAAAAGTAGCCTTTACACCCCACAAGCCCCCACATACTAGAAATGGCAGTTATCTCTCTTTTAGGTGAGCCGGATCCCTTCATTTCAAAGAGCCGTTCAAAAAACTGTCTCATTTGTACTGTATATTTATATATTTTTAAATATTTTTTGTTGTAAGCCTTCCACAATAGCATGATGGCACCACATTCCACGTTGCTCTGACAGCGAGGTTTTGTGGTTTGATTTATTGTTTGATATATTCATTAACAGTTTGCAGAATTGGTATTTGGTAAATCTGTGAAGCGATGTGTTCATTCTGACAAAAAGCAACGGTGAACCAGATACAATCGTTCATTTCAAAGAGCCGTTCATATGGTTCGATTCATTCACGAACGTCACGTCACTACCCACACACACGCACACGCACAGGAGCTGATGAAATGAATCTCTGAACTCATCGTACAACCCTGAGAGTTTCACGAGTGTTCTTCTAAGAAGGACTAAAGTGTGGGTTTTATCTTCTTTTAGATGTAGAATACCACAGACTACGGTGGCACACACGTTTCTCCAGAATAACCCCTTTTCAAGTGCCACAGTCGTCATTCAAACCCACTCCGACATCTGAGCAAGGTTTTATTACGAGGAACAGTAAAGGAGTTGTTTGAAACGCGTGTCTTCTAATCAGTCTGGTCTAGTCTCATAGACACTGTAACCATTACCCTACGCTGAGTAATTAGAGTAGAAATGGCAACTTATAACATACCATTTCACGTGCAGATCAAACATCATTACATCCACTCGCTGGCCTGTGGAACGTCTCAGGATCACCCAGTGGGAGGAAGTCATTACTAATGTCTGGAGCTCTCTGGTGGAGCTTTGCTGTTGCCCTGCGACCCAACTACGGATAAGTGGTTGAAGATGGATGGATGAACATGAAGATCAAACATCTGTGGCAACGAAAACTTTATTTTGCGGCGGTCATGGATGTAACGCCGCAAAGCCCGCTATGGACTTATACTTCAGAGAGTATTTATTTACTTTTATATAATTTGGAAATGTGCTTTTACAGCTTTACCCAAGTGGTGGCTACATACTCAGGTGGCTGTGATAAGCACACCGAAAGCAAGCTGTTTGTTTAGTAGTGTCTTACTCAGGGATGTATTGTGGGTGAGCCGGGGAGTCGACCCGGCTACCTGCTTCCCAGAAGCCTTTATCTAGTATGATTCAGCTTGTGAGAGGGTCTAAATTGAACCCTTACAAGTCTGTAACTCTGACAGTATACTGTACACATGGCGTCATTGCTTCCATGTGTATACTGTCACAGTTAACATTATGACTCCCATTTGAGCGTTTTCACAAATGGGTGAGAATTCATTGTAGAACAGCTTCACTGGGATTAACGAGTTGCCTGAGATGTGTTTTTCATTGTTTAATCCACAATTGAATCAGTGTCAAGTCATACATGCGATCTATGGCTCCAAAGGTAATCAATCAATCCATGCAGCCTGGATTAGAATAGCAACTTAATGCACTTAAAATTGTTAATGCTTGACGTTGAAGTGTACTAGTTTAGTTTGACTATCTCTTTTATACTGGCATATCTTACAACGGCGTCATGGCGCGCCCCAGCCCCACCCCCGGCGCTCTGTAAGCTTTTAAAAGCAGATCGCCTATTTTCAAATAGAGCATAAATCATGCCCATCTATCCCCCTTTAAGCACAGAACGAACACATTTCTCCTGCCTTAAGAGACATGCTGTGGAGGTCTCCGGGGTGGCGGGTGGCTGGGTTTGGGTGGGTGGGTTTGGGTGGGTAGGTGTGTGTGGGTTTCTGTCAGTGCCAGGGCCTATCAGTAAAGAGAGGCAAAGTGAGCGTTCCTGACAAAGTGAATATAGTAATTAGGGCTGATCCGCTGGCGCAGGGCCCATCCCCGCCTGACTGGCGTCTCACACAGTTAATTATAGCCCTCCTGTTTAACACCACAATGCGGCCCAGGCAGACGGAGGGGGAAAAAAATCCCCATCTACAACTCCATCAGCCCCTTCTCTCTCTCTCTCTGCCTGTCTCTCTCTCTTGCTATCTGTCTGTCTCTTTCTCTCTCTCTCTCTCTCTCTCTCTCTCTCTCTCTCTCTCTCTCTCTCTTCTCTCTCTCTCTCTCTCTCTCTCTCTCTCTCTCTCTCTCTCTCTCTCTCTCTTTGTGGACGTGTCTAGTAATCTAGGCTGACAGAGAAATTTGAAGAAGAAGAAGAAGAGTGGACTAGAGCAGGGGTTTTCAACAGGTGGTCCGGGGACCACCAGTGGTCCTTGAGAGGGTTCCAGGTGGTCCCCAGGCTAAATGATGGAAAGTTGGTTAACCAGATGTAACTCTTGAGAATGTAAAAATTTCACACTCTCAAGAGTTAAAATATTCATCATCTGAATTAGCACTATTTAATTAAGAAGTCTACACTGTTTTGTTTGCAAAATCCAGCCTGGAATTGTGAACAAAACCAAAATATTTTTTTACTTTTAGGTACTTTGGGGCTAAAATGTCCTCAAATGGTGGTCCGTGGCTCAAATGCTGAATAAATGGTGGGCCCTGGCGTCAAAAAGGTTGAAAACCACTGGACTAGATTCTAGTCCCTCTATAAATACGTGGTCTAGTCACTAGACCACAGATTTATAGAGCAGGGTTCCTACAGGTTTCTTAAAGTAAAATTTAAGTAATTTTAAGACCTTTTAAGGCCATTTATATAAAACGTAATACCCAGGGGCGGATGTGACATTTCCCAATGGGGGGGGGGGGGGGGGGGGGGGGGGCAGGAGAAAATGGTATCGGTTCATCACCCGTGTCGCTTCGCGCCACGGGTGATGAAGCCGCACCCATACCATTTTCAGTTACAGGACTTATTAGTCAAGTAAAGCATCAATAATAACATCAGTTGTTGTTGAAGTTGCAACAGACACGCAGCATGCATAAAGCTAAAGGTCTGACTCAGAGAGTTTTCTGTTTTCTCTGTGTGTAACCGAGAAATCAATTACTTGATGATTGATAAGTTTACACCGCAACGTTTTCTGGCTACGTTATTTAAACCAAACACGCGGTTGACAAATGAAAATTTTGAGGAGCAATGCGACACGTAGAAATTACAAACTGCGCAAAATTTAAGACCTAGATATAAAAATTCAAGACTTTTTAAAGTCTTTTTAAGGTATTATTTTCAAATTCGTAAATTCAATGCTTTTAAGACTTTTTAAGATCCCGCGGGAACCCTGATAGAGTTACAAGTAAGACGCTGTGGGTCTTATACTTGGGAATGGATTTTTCATATTTGCGTCAGGCATGACCAAAAACGTACAGTAAAACAATGTCGACAGTCTGAAGCCTTTCTTCAGCAACGCAACCAGATCCTGTTGAGGCACTAGACTGGGTCAGACATTATTATATGTATCCGATGTGCCGCGATAAATCCAGGACTCTTGTTTACGCAGGCGTCATCTATTGTCACCTCTAGACATCCAGGCGGTGGTGGAGAGAGAGACAGGGGCGGATGTAACATGTCCCATTTGGGGGGGGGGGGGGGGCAAGAGAACATGTTGGTGGGCAAGAGGAAATGGTATGGGTGCGGCTTCATCGCCCATGGCGCGAAGCGAGACGGGCGATGAAGCTGCACCGGCAACCATACCATTTTCGGTTACAGGACTTTTATTAGCCAAGTAAAGCATCAATAATAATATATATTGAAGTTGCAACAGACACGCAGCATGCATAAAGCTAAAGGTCTGACTCAGAGAGTTTTCTGTTTTCAATGATGACGTGCTGTTGGTTTAGTGGAACTCAAGTTAGTTAGTAGCAGTAGTAGTGTTTCAAATCATTTTAAATATAAGCACTTTAATTTGAAATATCTTGGGTTGTTTTGCATGGCATCGTGTTTGGGGGGGCAGACTGGGTATTTAGGGGGGCATTGCCCCCCCATGCCCATGCCTAGATCCGCCCCTGGAGAGAGAGAGACATAGAGAGACAGAGACATTCTCAGCTCACATTGAAAACCTGCAGCATACTCGGATAACACTAGAACCTGTTGTTATGTACTTGGGCGCTGGCCAGTGTTATTGCACACACACAAGAAAAAATGCCTGTCTACAAGCTCACCACACATGGCAGCGCGACACGTCACATGAGCTTGCAGATCGGTTGTTCCCAGGGGTGTGACACGCAGGGGGAGGGGAGATCTTTTATCCTTCAAATGATACGAGAGCATCCTCCTGACAACCTGAACTACAGTAACCCGTTTACATTACAGGGACACAAACGATAGGATTGCGCCAAAGCCGGGTTTCAAGTTCAGCTCAGGGCATGGCATGTATGTGCTGTGTCACTCTATAATACTCTATGATACAACTCTGTCAAGCTGAAATAGCTAAAAGGAAACATAACCTTAAAAGGCACATTTCACATTTTTGCAAACAAAAATATATATGTGAACTAGTCTTGGGCGGTATTGATTTTTTGATATCGCTATTGATAATGTGTTAATTAGCTCGATATTCGATATTACCGGTATTGACGGCAATCAGAGTTGGAACGCTCCACCAGTCACCTAGTTCTCAGAATTTGTGACATTGAGGGATCAAAAAGCCTAAATAGGGAAAAACTGGAGTTGGAAATACATTGTTTCCAAAAAGCCTAGCCAAATAAGGGCTAGTTTAGGCATGTGTGTAACATGAAAATTGTTTGTATAGTTACAATTAAAAGTCTCATTGCTCATATTTTAATACAATACAGTATAATGTCGGTATTTGACGATATTCGGTATTCGATATTTTTCACAGACCCAACGATATTACTCGGTATTGATTTCCAATATCGCGATAAACGGTAATACCGGTATATTGCCCAAGACTAATGTCAACAGTAAACAGTAAAGATTTGGAACCCTTTACTGGTGATCTTTATCTATGTAGGATGTGGTATTAGTTATTTATTTATTTTATTTTAATAGTGAGCCCAGTATCTCTGATATCAACGACACTACTTCCACAAGGAGACACAGTGCACCAAAGCATAATGGGGATTGTGGTCCATGAGGTAGTGTCGATGACATCAGAGACACTGGGCTAACTGCCACATTTTACACACATAAAGACCATGCAGGGAAGTGTTCTGAATCTTCTAAATGTCATTAACAAAAACGGTGAAATGTCCCTTTAATGTTTCTGTGTGAGCTAAAAAGTACAGTACCGCCGAGCTCCCAGGTGCATGCAGTACGAGTTGACAGTGATTATGTGTAAATGACTGTTTACAGTAGGCGGTTTAGCAGATGCTGCCGTCCAGGGCAGTCAGTGATTCCCAAACTTTTTTCGTGTCAAGGTGAGATACAACAAGTCGTATAAAAAAAGCCATACTACAAACTATCTCTGTTCACTGAAAACCTGTCTGTATGTTTTGGGGGAGGGCGGTCCTTGATATCAAAAGGCTATGGAGACCAATTAGTTAATTATCCCACTAATGAGACCTGTGGCGCCAGCTGGCCAAGTGGTCCAGAAGAATGCAACATAGGCATTAGGCATTATAAACTATCCATAGGCTTTGGCCTATATTGCGTGTTCCAGTCCTGAGTCCCAAATTGCTGTATGTCTCTCCCCTAGTGATGTGAACGAATGGAGTCATATGAACAGCTCTCTGAAATGAACCGTTCCTTTTTGTCAGGATGAACAGATCGCTTTGCAAATTCACAGACATTTTATGAAAGGGGTACCTACCCAAAATCAATTATGCAAACAATTATGCAAAATTAATTAATTTATGCAAAATTAATTAATTAATCAATAACTCAAACTACACAAAATCTCACTTTCAGAACAACGTGGAATGTGGTGCCACCGTGCTATTGTGGAAGGCTTACAGTACAACAAATAGTATCACTACTACTAAAACAAATATATAAATATACAGTACAAATGAGCCAGTTTTTTGGACCACTCTTTGAAAGGAACGGCTCCAAGCGATCCGGCTCCCCTAAAAGACAATAAATCACATCTCTACTCTTGCCTTTTTCGCTCTCTCCCATTTAACATTTAGAAAACATACTCCATAATGGTTTAAAAAAAAGACCTGAGACCAAAGCATAAGCTTGTATATCTGCTATTTTTGAATCGTCAGAATGCCACAGACAGAGACCAAACACAACCACTCCAGTAAAAAAAATCCCTATAGTTTCTTTTTCTATGATAGCTGCTTGCTTCTAGTTTGTTCCTCCCTATCATTCCACAGATAAATCAAACTGGGCTAAACCTATCAGAGTTTCCAAACATGCACCGAGTGAAGTGGTTTCTCTCTCTCTCTCCCTCCCCTTCTGATTAAACAGAGGTCTGTCTGAGAGCAAAGTCTCCGACAGAGAGACAGACAGACACACAGATAGACAGACAGACGGAGCGCCAAGAGCTGAGTCTGCACCGTGTCAAAATGGAGGTCAGGTGGTCAGGTCCGAAAGATCCTCTGTGGCGAGAGAGAGAGAGAGAGAGAGAGAGAGAGAGAGAGAGAGAGAGAGAGAGAGAGAGAGAGAGAGAGAGAGAGAGAGAGAGAGCGAGAGAGAGAGAGAGAGAGAGAGAGAGAGAGAGACGACTTCGAAAATGGGTTGGCACTAGGAGCAGGGGCGGATCTAGGCATGGGCATGGGGGGGCAATGCCCCCCTAAATGCCCAGTCTGCAAAACAACCAAAGATATTTCAAAATAAAGTGCTTGTATTTAAAATGATTTGAAACACTACTACTGCTACTAACTAACTACAGCTGTGTCACCACTAAACCAACAGCATTTCATCATTGACAACAGAAAACTCTCTGAGTCAGACCTTTAGCTTCACGCATGCTGCAACTTCAACAACAACTAGTGTTATTATTGATGCTTAATTGCCTAATAAAAGTCCTACAACCAAAAAAAATGGGGGCGGCTTCATACCATTTTCTCCTGCCCCCCCAATTGAATGTTACATCCACCCCTGGCTAGGAGAGAAAGAGAGAGACAGAGACAGAGAGAGGCAGAGAAAGAGAGAGAGATGTACCACCACAGGCACACTAAAGCCCGATCTCTCTCCACACCACGGGGATAAAAAAAAAAAAAAAGGTACAGCGTTCTCCAGGCTTCCAGCATTTTTCGACGCAACAAAATGAACTTTCCACTCGTCTGCTAGCTATCTAGAACGCCCCTAGAACGCTTTTTTCTGGACCTTGGGGGTTCTCCGCCTGACTCCTGGCAAGCGGACATGTCCTCTCCTCCACCTCCCCGATCTCCCCTCTCTCTCTCTTCACCTCTTTTTCGGGTACTTCTCGTTTTTTTTCTCCCTCCCCTCCTCCCCTCCTCCTCCCCTGCCTCTCACAGAGTTCAGTGAATTCCCAGAGAAAGGCGCTGGTGTCCCGGCGCAGAGCCCCCTCGCACGATTAATGTAGTAATGGGTTATTAAGCCCCAACATAAATTGCCGCCCTGGACAGTTTCAATGGAAAAGAAGCCTGATTTATGGCAGAGCCGGAGACAAAACAGCTTTTTTTGTGTGTGTGTTTTTCCATTTATTCATCGACACTCGCTTGAGGAGAGAGAGAGAGAGAGAGAGAGAGAGAGAGAGAGAGAGAGAGAGAGAGAGAGAGAGAGAGAGAGAGAGAGAGAGAGACCCAGGGTTGGGGGCGGGGGGATGGTTGGGGGCACTTTGAAATGTCCACAGAGGAACGAGGAGCGTTGAAAGGAGAGGAGAAAGAAGGCAGCCGAGAGGAGGTGGGGTAGTGGGGGGTTGGGGGGGTGGGTTTGTGCCGAGGGGGAAATCAGGAAGAGCAACAGAGGCACAGTAGCCACACCGAAAAAAAAAAAAATCCAACAAAAACTGACCCTTAAACACAGTAAGAAACCCAGTGTTAATCTGAGTCGGGAAAGGCAGAGAGAAGGCACAAATTAAACAGATTTTTTTTTGTTTTTTGAAGATTTTGGGCTTTTTTGCCTTTACTGATAGTTATTAGCGAAGACAGACCTGAATGAACAGGACTCGAACACACAACGCAATGCTAGGTAAAACCCGATATGTGGCATACACCTGAACCATTAAGAAAGACGGGTTTTTTTAAGCACATTTTTGTCACACTTTAATTGTCGTATCCCTAATTTCCTGAACCATTAAAATGTTTTTTTTTTTTTTTTTCAAAATAGTAAAAAAAGAAGTTATAGGGATAAGATGTTTTAGTGTAGTATGACAGAAATGGAGCGCTATATGTCAAAAGTGTAAAAACCATGAAGAAAATAAATGAGCATGTCTGTGCTTACTGTACTCTGTACTGTACATTACAGTACAGTAAGTGACAACACATTTCAGTTGTTTTTCTTCCTTTCCTTCTTTCTGTAATCATGTGTTCAGTCCAAAGTATTGTGTTTGTTGTCATGATTTTGTCACGACTCAAGTTGGCTTTAGCATAAAACATTTCTAACCCATTTTGGGGCGAGAGGAAGCACGTTGTAAGCATTAGAACGTGCAACAGCTGTGAGCTTGTAGGTCTGCTGTTTTTTTTTTTAAATGTGGTGCTCTTACTGGTCAAAGCAGCAGGGGCGAAATCCAAAAGCGACCTCGCCCGCGGGCGCCCGGTTTCAAAAACGGGCGCCCGGTTTCACAAAAACGGGCGCCCTTTTCAAAAGGTTATGGTTAGGGTTAGGTTAGGTTTAGGCATAGGTTTACTGAGGTTAAGTTTAGGGTTAGAGTTAGGTTTAGGCATAGCCTAGTTTGTGAAAACGGGCGCCCGCTTTTTTTTGTGAAACGGGCGCCCGTTTTTGTGAAACCGGGCGCCCGTTTTTGTGAAAGCGGGCGCCCGCTTTTGAAACCGGGCGCCCGCGGGCGAGGTCGCTTTTGGATTTCGCTGGCTCTCGGTCAAAGTGACAGATCTGTTCCACATAAATAGACATTTGTAGAATGAGTTCTTAGGACAGAATAGGTTAAATAAATAGGCCTACTACATCTATGAGGCAACTCCAGGAGGGGTGGAATTCATTTGCGACCGTGATGACCGCGGCGGCTTGTCCAACACTTTGTCCAAACAGTCGCGGCCATTCCCCAGCTCATGACCGTTAGGACAAATGGTTGCGACATTTGGCATCCGTCACAACGTACGTCTCGGAAAATTAATAGGGAATTCACTTCTGGTCTCGGGAGGGGGGCAGGGCTTCAGCACTCTATAGTAAGTGGCAAGGCTATCTAATGCCCCCCCCCCACCTCTCCCTCTCTCTCTCTCTCTCCCTCTGCCCCTCTAAGCAGCGTTTTTCTTTTTTTTCTCCCCTGCCCTGTACAGAGCTTCCCGAGCCGCTGTATGTGAACAGAATCTGGGGCTGTGTGTGTGTGTGTGTGTGTGTGTGTGTGTGTGTGTGTGTGTGTGTGTGTGTGTGTGTGTGTGTAGCTGTTGAGTGTCTGAGGCTGAGGATGACTGACTGAGTAATAGAGTGAGAAAGAGAGAGAGAGAGAGCCGGCCGGAGGCCTAAAGGGGTGTTTCTTTTTCTTTCCCCCTCCTCCTTTCTTTCTTTCTTGCTCTCTTTCTTTCTGTGCGTTTCTGCTTTAGTGAACAGCGAGCAGCACCAGAGATAGAGACAGAGAGGAAACACAGAGTAGAAAAGGGTTGCAGGTCAAGGTCTGGACATGCACACACTCTCCAAACCAAACTCCCCCCACGCAAAACCTAAAGCAATCTATGCAACTTTTCTCTTCACATGCTTATGGAAAGTGTCAATTGCCAGCGTCTATACAACTTGTGTTCCTTTGCCAAGAGTTCCACTAATACATAATGTTCCTCAGGTTTCATTTTGCGTTCATACTGTATATATCTCATTTAAACCGGAGAAAAGCTTCTACAGAAGTCTCCTCAAAACCCCAAAAAGCGGGGATTTGAGATACAAATATTGTCTCAGGAAGATTTGCACAACATGTTTATGATTTTTCTCAAAAAAGATCATATCTAGAAGCTCATAGATCTGATATTTTGTTTCAACCGTTAAAAGTTTAAAATGTACAAAAACCAACGCTCAAGTTCTGAAAAGGCTTTAGTGCTGGAGTCACACAGTGACAATGAAAACAAAACAAAACAAGAACATCTCAAATCTGTGCAAAAACAATAATCACAAGTTTGTAATAAATTCATCGTTTTTGCACATTCTTGAGTGTGCGGAGCC
>CM076975.1:42995126-43022626 GCA_039105355.1 Benthosema pterotum | reverse complement strand
TGTGATGAGTGTGTGTGTGTGCGTGCACGCGTGCTGCGGTGTTCTCCCTGTGCCAAAAATAAAGGTCGAATTGAACCGATATTTAATTGCACTTTCTGGGGTCTGCTGTGTGCACCCAAGTGAATAGCACATAGCTATCCCTGTGCGCGCGTGTGTGTGTGTGTGTGTGTGTGTGTGTGTGTGTGTGTGTGTGTGTGTGTGTGTGTGTGTGTGTGTGTGTGTGTGTGTGTGTGTGTGTGTGTGTGTTAGTAATTGGGGACTAAAGTGGGTGTGTATGGCTCACTGTTGTGTTGTAGTAGCGTAAGTCACATGCTGCATGGGGAGTATGTGGGCATGTACTGTAAAAACAGTGACATCAGGGCTATAGAGCACTGCTGTTCAGCTCTATTTCATAACAAGGTCCATTATGTTTTATCCTGCATGTGCGCGCACACACACACACACGCACGCACACACACACACACACACACACACACACACACACACACACACACACACACACACACACACACACACACACACACACACACACACACACACACACACACACACACACACACACACACACACACACACACACACACACACACACACACACACACACACGGGTGGATGTCAACATTTTACTCTGTTTAGACCTGAGGTCTATTAAAGGTATAGGTGTAAGTAGTAAGTGATTTCACTTATTTCAAATATTGGGGCTAATTCTCCCTGCTATATACAGTATAGTGTGGTGACCATATAAGGAGTTCCTCCCTGTCCCGAGTGAGACTCTGGGGTCAAGTTTGACTTTGGGCTTTTGGAGATCAAAAAAGCCTTTCTTCCAATCAGGGTGAGACACCTATCATTCTGATTGGACAAAATTGAGTGGGGGCGGGACTTGGTGTATGTACTGTTGGCCTGTTGCACACTGCCCCCCCCCCCCCACACACACACACACACACACACACTGTAAAGTGACACATTTGATTGATTTTTTTGCCGCCTACCAGCTTGCAGATCTGCCATTTTTCACTAGATAAAAAAAAAAGTATAAAGGGGTTTCCATGCATAATGGGTTTAGATGGCAATATTATAAATGCACTAAAACCCCTCAATGTGACACTCATATGTGAACATGCAGATCTATTCTGGGTTGGCGCAGAAACTTAAGTTCAAGTTGGCATATCTCCAAACCTACACCAAGCCTAAACATAACCTCCAAGTGCCAAATGTGAACCCCTAAAAACCCCAACATGAATAGTTTCTTAATTGCAAGCCTAACTAAAAAGAATAATCTATTCTAACCATGGAATCCCATGGTTAGAATAGATTTGCCTGGTTCTCGTGAGAACCAGGCAAATGGTTCTTGCAACATCGAATTCCACTGTGACTGTACTGTGTAAATTTGCACGCACATGTCGTGCACATATCACGTGCGCACGCACACGCACACGCACACACACACACACACACACACGCGCGCGCGCGCGCGCGCCAGTGCATGCATATGTGTGTGTGTAACATTCAGCACCGCATCGTCACTAAAAATCACATCTGACAGTCATTCAACAACAATGTCCATGAAACCAGTAGTATTACTAACTGCTGCCTAGTCTTGGGCAATACACCGGTATTACCGTTTATCGCGATATTGGAAATCAATACCGGGTAATATCGTTGTGTCTATAAAAAATATCGAATACCGAATATCGTCAAATACCGACATTATACTGTATTCTATTAAAATATGAGCAATGAGACTTTTAATTGTAACTATACAAACAATGTTCATGTTACACACATGCCTAAAATAGCCCTTATTTGGGCTAGGCTTGTATTTCCAACTCCAGTTTTTCCCTATTTAGGCTGCTTGAACAGCAGAGCGCTCAGTTTCTGACCCCTCAATGTCGCAGTTCTGAGAACCAGGTGACTAATGGAACGTGTCTGACTCTGATCGCACGCCATTGCCATTTAGTGGTCAATACCGGTAATATCGAATATCGAGCTAATTAACACGTTATCAATACCGATATTAAAAAATCAATACCGCCCAAGACTACTGCTGCCTACATTATTATGTGAGGAATCAACTTGCACATAGAGCATAGACATGGAGGTCAGAACATTGGAAATGTCCGGATGATAGAAGGCATTCAAAAACATGTTGTGAATGTATAGTCAAATGTAACAGCACTGCCTCATGTCTCTCAGCACATCTGGCAGAGAACACGGCACCTCTGATGTTCTGTAATGTCCATAAAGGTTCTCTAAAGCTAATTCTAATCAAATCGGCCCTTCGCTAAGCCCCCTTAACTCTGCCAGACCAAGGACTGGCCAGCTGTGGCTCCAAAGTCTAAAGCCATATGAGATTTCAACATACATACAGATACAACTGATCAATTCAGTTTTATACAAACGTACAGTATATTATGTAGTGATGTGAGTGAGTAATGCACCAATGTATCGGCCCACATATAATCAATTATGCCGGTATTTGCTGTTATTGGTCAATATTTGCATCGCCAAATAGAACTGGCATTAAATGTAATAGAGGCTACTTTCCTCCCTACTTTGCTTCTACTTTGATGCTGCAGCTGTTTCCCTGCAGACAGACACTTGCTTTGTCCTGCACAACTTTGTTGTGAAAAACAAAACATTCCAACATTAAAAACAACAAAAACTAAGCATATACCGGTATCGATATCGTCTCTGGGTTAAATAGATATTTTAAACACAGGCATCGGTATCAGCCAAGAGTTTCCATAACGGTGCGTCCCGAATTATGTCATTAAAATAAACCAGAAATACTGTATGAGGAAATGTCAGAGGGAGAAACAGGACCCAGATCAATCAACTTTAACGAGCGTCTGACAGCGGTTTTCATGTAATGCACGTGAAGACTGCCATGATTAGTATTATTGACATCATGCCGGCCGGGCAAGTCGGGTAACTTCCCTAACGTTTAAACTCTGTAGGCTATGTGTAACAACAACACAGCCATGCAAAAAAACACTGACAACAGCCATGAGGTGACGGAAGCTAGCAAAACCTGGCAACGGTTGCTAGGACCGTTTGGATTGGCATTGGAGGACAGTCGCTTTTGGGGTGGGGATTTATAGCAAAGACTTCATTGGCAAGACTGTTGCCAATATTATCGTGACTCGCATGACAGCGGGTCACAGGTTCGATTCCCAAGCACGGCGGCCTTTGCGCTGCTGTACCGCTCGCCAACTCCTCATTTCCTGTCGGTCTTTCACTATGCTGTCCAAATAAAGGCTAGCCTCGAAGCCCAGGCTTTTCATTTCGCTGCACGCACAGTGTTCAAAACTCTCACGCTGGCATTCAAAGCAACCAAAGGTTTGACTGCACCTTACCTCAGTGGCCTCATAAAACCCTACAAACCCTCCCGTGCACTCCGATCAGCCGACACTGGGAAGCTAGCAGTAGCCCCACTAAAAACGCCTGGACAACGCTCCACACGCCCCAAGCTCTTCTCCCTCCTGGCCCCAAAACTATGGAATGAACTTCCCCCTGCAATCAGAACCACAGACTCACTACCTATCTTCCGCTGCAGTCTGAAGACACACCTCTTCAGACTCCATCTCAGCCCATAGCACTTGTATTACATTCCAACCCACAGTACTTGCTGAAATGACTTATATAGGTTGCCTAATGTATTACAATGTTTTTAGCGCTTCATTGTAGATTGTAAAATGTATTGTAAATCCTGATTAAATTGTAAACTTTTTCACCATTGTAACTCGCTCTGGATCAAGAGCGTCTGCTAAATGCCTAAATTGTAAATTCATTTCCGCGCTGCACACTTACGGCCAATTAGGGTCCAGGCTTGACTAGCAGAATGGCCATATCCAACCAGGGCAACCGCCTTGTGTGAGTCGGTCCTCTGCCTCTCAAGGACAACATGCTTTCAGGTTAGCTCAGGCTGAATAAACGCACAAAAGCCCAAAATACATATTCTATGAAATATTTAAAAATCACACCTTATAAAATGAGCCGCCTGTAGAACAGCCCTGAGCTCTGGACAGGAAACAGGAAGGCCTGAACTCACCGTCCCTCACAGAAAACAACCACAGCAGAGCTCTTATAGTACTGTAACAGTACTGCTATCAGTCATAGTATTACTGTAGTCTTACTAGTACTACCACAACAGTACGGTACGGCTCATCACAGCATCACAGCAGAAGCAGCAGCAAAAGAAGACTCAAGGAGACGGACGTCGTCACTCACCTCTGGTGTGTTTTTCTTGAACTCGCGGCTTTGATCGATGAGGTCCTTCCTGGCCTGTTCGCTCTCATCTTGTCTGTTGGCCAAGGATGTGGCGGTGGTGTCTAGTTCTTTCTGCAAGGGGAGAGGAGGAAGAGAAGGAGAAGCGGGTTAAACCAGTGGTTTACAACTGTTTTCATATCAGGGCCCACTATTTATTCTGAATTTGAGCCACGGACCACCATTTGATGACATTTTAGCCACACGGACGCCAAAACTAAAGATTTCTTTTGCTTTTGTCCACAATACCAGGCTGGATTTGGGAAACAAAACAGTCAAACCAACAGATCAAGATTACCATTAATCTTCTACATTCTCTAGTTGTGTAGACTTGGGCTAATTCACATGATGAATATTTTAACTCTTGTGAGTGTAAAATGAAACCAAATGGACCCACAGGGCATCATTTGGTTTCATTTTTACACTAAACCAACACCATTGCATCATTGAAAACAGAAAACTCTCTGAGTCAGAGCTTTCGCTTTATGCATGCTGTGTGCCTGTTGCAGCTTGAACAACAACTGATGTTATTGATGTTTTACTTGACTAATAAAACGCCTGTAACTGAAAATGGTATGGGTGCGGCTTCATTGCCTGTGGCACGAAGCGTCACGGGCGGTGAAGCCACCCCCATGCCATTTTCTCCGCCCCCCCAATTGGGAAATATTACATCCGGACCTGAACCCCTGTACACACAGACATAGCCTACAGATGTGTGCCTAATGCCGTGCCGCCACAATAGAAAGATTCTTGGCAGCTTCTGCATGCCTTACATCACAGAAAACGGTAAGCGCAACGGTAGACAGACGCCAGGCTAGAAGGCAGGGTTGAGCGAATACAAAATGGGATCGTTATTTAAGATATAGTCAAAGGAGCCGTGCCCTCAATGCTCTCATACCTGTCTAACTACTTCCCCAAAGTGAGAGACAGACACGCCACAGACGACACAACCCCTGGAGGGAGTGGAAACAATCTGCTTGCTACCCAGATGTAGAACATCTACTACTCTACTAATGCTGCAAATAAAAATGTAGAATGATCTGACAACACCACCTTATCCTGACTGGCTGTACCACCTTCAATGAATTGCGTGGGACACACGCAGACATTTCAGCCTGGCTTACTAAGTTCAGTTCAGTTCAGAAAATTGAACTGAACTGAATGAACTGAACATTTAATGTTCAGTTCATCAGCTATATACTGTACATCTCTGCTGTCTGTAAGAAGAAACCAAAAATAAATAGATATGAGTCACTGCATTCACAATAAAGTATGAAATAAATTACAGTAGTGAGAAGGGCAACCGTGACCATGAAGTGCATTTCCATACGTTTAATCTGCGAGTACATCAAATAATTACACAGACACCAAATGAGTATCATTTCATGCAGATGTCTGGGAATGTTCAGTCAGCGCCGGTTTGTCTGCACAACCACTAGGACATGCTATAAACAAAAAAAAAAAAAAAAAAAAACGTTTAGATCGATCATGCCACATTCCTCCAGCACAGAACAGGCGATGCATTGTTGACAGCCATGACTTTGATTGAAACATCTTAACGAACCTGTACATCCAGTTATATTTATGTACTGTAAGCACCTGAACTAAAGCTACTGCTCAGTGAATGATCAGACTATGTACCTACATATAGACCAGAGCCTTATAGTGGGAGAGTTAGGATATTCGTGTACCCGGAAGCGGAGCGGAGCAGCCAGTCGTCACGTGACTATATACAGAGCCCCTCTGAGTTTCTAGCTGCAGTTGGGAATACATTGTTCTCAACGAGAACGGTGCAAATAAGAGTTATTTACAGTAGGTACGTATGCAAAACGACTATAAGGCTCTGGTATAGACCAATCACAGCATCAATCAGTAAAACACCCTGCATTCATTCATCCATTTAGGGTGAGCTGTATGCATGGAATGAAGCCGGAAATAAAATCTCAAGATCATACAAAAGCCTGCTGCTGTTCTACACAACAGCTGTACAGTTGGAAGCTTTGCCTTTATGACAATTCTGAGATATTCTGTTTTTGAAAGATGCTTATAAACTTGTAATGTATTGCAAAAATTGATCACTTAGTTCAAAACTAGTGGATTGTTTTCTTTTGGGGCGCACAGTATGCCCATACTGTATACTGTAGGCTTCGGATTCAAATGACTGCAGTAAGTTGTGGTGTCACGACAGTGGTCGTGTATTTATTATTTGGTATGATTAAGTATATGAGTTTTGAGTTATGAGTATTATTCTGTATTATAAATATATATATACTTATTGTCTAATATTATATATATATTTATATGGTGCTAAGGTTAATTATTAAGATGATATAGAATGTATATATATGTATAGAATTATTGTTGATATCTTCTATTATATATATACATGTATATCCATCTATAGCGGCATAGGCTTTGTATTAGATTGACTCTCATCACTGCAGGGATGAGAGTTGGCTGATCGCCAACCACCATCAGCTGTCTGGCTGGGCGGGGCTGTCCGTGGCCATGACCGTGGAGGTCTGATCAGCCTCCCCATTGGCCCACGGTCACGTGTGGGAGCGTACGGCCGTAGCTCCCTACTCTACAAAGTCCAGTGTCCTCCTGACAGCCGGCGGGGAAACATCTCTCAGGATCTTTCCCCCAGCCGCCGTACTACAGAGTTGAAACCTTTGTTCTCTATTGTGTTGCCTTAAAGCATTCTGACATTTGTGTTAAGTTAAAGTTCCCTTCGGGAAGGAACCCTTATTTTGAGTTCCATTTTGTGTTCTGCTTATTGTCTTTATTTTCTTTAGTTTATAGAGCCATTTATTGTAAATATTCTTATTCTCAACTAACTATTGTAATAAATTCGCATATACATATTCGATCCTGGTTATCGTCCTCCTCCTTTTATATGTTGCATCCCCTGATTTACCCCTAGACATATGGGTTTGTAACATATTTGGGAGCTCGTCCATTTCAAAAAGCAATTTAAAGTTCAGTTTTTGTTTTTTCGTTTGGGTATTGTTGCTTTTTGTAGTATAGGCGGGTGGGGGTTATTGTTAACTTAATGGTAAGTACGTTGCTCGCACCAGTTTGAGTAGGAGAGTTTGTTGCGGTTTACTTATGGACTCTGATGCCCAGAGTGCTGCTGCCGGTGTCCTATCGCTTGCTGAACTTGAACAAAAATCATATTGGGAATTATATGCGATTGCAAAACAATATAGCGTTCCTTTACCGCACGGTACCAAGAAAAAGGAAGCGATTTATGCGGCTGTTGCGCGCCATTTACTTTCCCGTGGGGTCATTAATTTATCTTTAGGTTCTAGTGAGACAGAAAAAATAGATCTGGATATGTCTGACACGGGGAGTACGGTGGTGGCCGAGGCCGATGCCCTGGGTGAGTCAGAGCTGGATACCGAGTCTGTGGTGGTTCCGTCTGCTCAGCAGGTCGTGGAGCCCGCGGGGACTTGGTCCGCTCAAGAGCCACCTGATGCTGCGATGAGTGCTGTGGGGATTCCTTCGGACATAGGGGGGGTCTTGCGCCTCCGGGCAATGGAATTAGAAATAGCACAAACTAGGCTGCGTAGTGAGCAGTGTAAACTTGAAGTTCAAAACCGAGAGCTTGAACTAATACGCCTGCGTGGCCAGTCCCATCCCGAAGTGGCGGCCGTGGATCCCGCGGTGGCGTCTGCCCCTCAGCGCCAGCAGCGCAATGACGTGTCACCATCAGCACCACCAGGAAGTGGAGTGGGAGCGTTTGACATCAGCAAACAAATCGCATTGGTACCGGCGTTCAAGGAGGGTGAGTTGGACAATTATTTTTGTGCTTTTGAAAGAATTGCACGGGCTGTTAACTGGCCAAAGCAGTTCTGGAGTTTGTTGCTTCAATGCAAATTGACTAGTAAAGCGGTGGACATCTGTAGCGCCCTCTCGGTGGAGGAGAGTTTAAACTATGATGTTGTCAAAGCGGCTATTCTTAGCGCATTTGAGCTGGTCCCTGCACATTACAGGCTAAAGTTTAGGTCCGCTCAAAAGTCCCCTACTCAAACTTATGTGGAGTTTGGCCGTGAAAAAGCTACTCTCTTTAAAAAGTGGTGCAACGCGAGCAACGTATCTACTTTGAGCAGCTCAGTGAGCTTGTTTTGATGGAGGATTTCAAAGCTTGTATTCCAGAGCGTATTGTTGTGTATCTTGAAGAGCAGAAAATTGATTCACTTGCTAAAGCTTCTGTGAGGGCTGATGAATTTGATCTAACGCACCGTTCGAGTGCTTCGCCAATGCCGGGTGGGTTAGGCTTGTTTGATAAGCAGGAAAAGCAGCACAAACTGTCACCGCCAAAAAGTCAGCCGCGGGGCGGACTAGCAGCCACCACTCCCGACAGTCGTGCTTGCTTTTACTGCCATGAAACGGGCCATTTATTAGCCCGCTGCCCTAAGATCCAACAGAAACAGCAAAACGGCAATGGCAATGTGAAAAAGCCAAAAGGGGTGGGCTTTGTGCGCTCTCGTCCCATGTCTTCTCCTGGCACGGCCGAGGCTGTCCGAGAGGGGGCCGGGGATGATTGTTTTAGCCCATTCATTCTGCAAGGTACAGTCTCTCTGTCTGATAAGGAAAGTGAGAGCGTTCCGATCGCTATATTGCGTGACACGGGAGCGTCTCAGTCCCTTATTTTGCAGAGTGTACTGCCTTTCTCTGAGGATACGTTTTGTGGGTCAGATGCGCTGGTGTTGGGCGTGGAGATGAAATCCTCTCGTACACCATTGCATGTGATTCATTTGCGTTCTCCACTTGTTTCTGGCTTTGTGCAAATTGGCTTGCGTGAAACTTTGCCAATCGAAGGTGTGGCAATGATTCTAGGCAATGACATAGCTGGCGAAAAAGTGTTTCCGTCACTAAAAGTGATTGAGCAGCCTCCTGTGGCTGAGGTGACTGTGTCGGTACAGGGAGAATCACCCACTGTGTTCCCGGCGTGTGCTGTGACTAGAGCACAGGCGAAAAAGTTTGGAAATGTTACCTTGAGTGACACATTTTTGTGTGCCGAGGAACCAGTGGGTGGTCCGCCACGTAGACGGCGCAAAAAGAAGGCTAAAAAGAGCTTGCTGCCGACAAATGCTTGCTTTGGATTTGATGTTGATAGAGACACTTTTACGCAAGCACAGCAGAATGATCCCTCTCTCTCTATGTGCTGGGAGGCGGCTAATAAAGCGAGCGATGCTGCCGCTGCGCCCAGCGCATATAGCGTGGAGGATGGCATTCTCATGCGTAAATGGTTCCCTGCTGCAATCGGTGATTTGGGGTGGAATGTCGTGCGCCAAATTGTTGTTCCTCAAATCTTTCGATCCCAAATCCTCAGCTTGGCGCATGACAACATTTCTGGCCATTTGGGCGTTCGTAAAACTTATGATCGCATCCTTCGTTATTTCTACTGGCCGTCTATGAAAGCCTCCGTTGTCGAATTTTGTGGCACTTGTCATGTGTGTCAGATGACGGGGAAGCCAAACCAAACGATTCCACCTGCCCCATTGAAACCGATCCCCGCTGTAGGCGAACCGTTCGAGCACATAGTGATTGACTGTGTGGGCCCGTTGCCAAAGTCGAAATCTGGTTATCAATATCTTCTCACGGTGATGTGCACGGCTACACGCTATCCGGAGGCGTTCCCCTTGCGCTCATTAAAGGTGAAGCCAGTCATTAAAGCGCTGACTAACTTTTTCTCGACTTATGGTTTTTGCCGTTATATCCAGAGTGACCAGGGCTCGAATTTCACGTCAAAATTATTTGCTCAAGTTATTTCGACCCTCGGTATCGAGCACAGGAAATCCTCTGCATTTCATCCGGCCTCCCAAGGCGTTTTGGAACGTTTTCACAGCCACATGAAGGCTATGATTAAAAAATACTGCCACGAGACCGGTAACGCGTGGGATGAGGGGCTGCCGTTTCTTATGCTGGCAGCACGGGAGAGTGTGCAGGAGTCACTGGGGTTTTCCCCGGCAGAGTTGGTGTTTGGCCATACAGTCCGCGGCCCCTTAAGGGCCTTTAGAGAGGGCCTTTTGGCCAAAGCGCACTCACCCGTGACTAATGTGCTAGATTTTGTTGCAGGTTTCCGCGAACGGTTGCACAAAGCCAGAGAAATAGCAAGTACTTTTCTGAGCAAAGCTCAAGGTAAAATGAAGGCACGATTTGACCTGAAGGCTGTGCAGAGAGACTTTGCTGTGGGACAAAAAGTGTTGGTGCTGCTCCCACTGCAACGCTCAGCCTTCCAGGCCAAATTTAGTGGTCCTTATGTGATCGAAAAAAAATTAAGTGAGACTGATTATGTTCTTTCGACTCCCGATCGTCGCAAAAAGACGAGGGTTTGTCATGTGAACATGCTCAAGCCTTATCTGGCTCGCTCTGAGCCAGATGATCCAGTGGTCCCCGCAGTTGTCGCCTCGTGTGCTGCAGCAGCAGCAGCACCATCACTTTATTCCCCCGAAAGTGATGGGCTGCGCGCTAAGGGTTCGTCCGTGTCACGTTTGCCAAACTCTGATATTTTGACAGATTTGCCTGGGTTTTTAAAACACCTCAGTCCACAAGCACAAGCAGACATTATTTCTTTGATTAAAGGTAATATGAGTCTGTTTTCAGACACCCCGTCACGCACATCAGTCCTTTCTCATGACGTGGTTGTAATGGATAATCATCCACCTATAAAGCAACACGCTTATCGTGTCAATCCAACTAAGCGTGCTTTACTTAAAAAGGAAGTCGATTATTTGTTGGAGAACGGTCTGGCTGTTCCTAGCAGCAGTGCGTGGGCTAGTCCATGCCTGCTTGTGCCCAAAAGTGATGGGTCCTTGCGTTTTTGCACGGACTACCGTAAGGTGAATAACATAACGAAACCAGATGGTCACCCTCTACCGAGGATGGATGACCTGGTTGATCGGGTGGGCTCGGCGAAATTTGTAACCAAAATTGACCTTTTAAAGGGCTATTGGCAAGTGGGTTTAACCCCTTGCGCATCAGAGGTGAGTGCATTCGTGACGCCCGACGGTTTGTATCAATATACAGTTATGCCATTTGGCTTGAGAAATGCGCCAGCGACATTTCAAAGATTGATTAATTCTGTGTTAAGGGGCGTGGCCAACTGCGAGGTCTATTTGGATGACGTGGTGGCATACTCTGATACGTGGCTTAGTCACGTGGAAACTTTAAAAGAAATATTTCGGCGACTAAAAGAAGCGAATTTGACTTTGAATTTATCTAAATGTGAATTTGGTTGCGCGACCGTGACATACCTTGGAAAGCAGGTTGGCCAAGGCCAAGTGCGCGCTGTTGACGCAAAAATCCAAGCCGTGCTTGATTATCCGGTGCCTAAAACGAGGCGCGAGCTGCGCCGTTTTCTGGGCATGGCGGGGTATTATCGTGGGTTTTGCAAAAACTTTGCGGCTGTCACAGCGCCGCTTACATCTCTGACAAGTGTCAAACGGTCGTATAAGTGGTCTCCTGCCTGTCAACTCGCTTTTGATTCCTGCAAGGCTCTTCTCTGCAGCACCCCGGTCCTGGCTGCACCCGTCTTCTCGAGACCATTCAAGCTGGAGGTGGATGCGAGCGCCTGTGGAGCCGGAGCTGTACTCCTCCAAGAGGACGATCAGGGTATTGACCATCCCATCTGCTACTATTCAAAGAAATTTAATTCGGCACAGGGTAACTATAGCACTGTTGAAAAGGAGGCGCTTGCCTTGTTGCTTGCATTACAGTTCTTTGAAGTATACGTTGGCTCAAGCCCGTTGCCTACTGTGGTGTACACTGATCATAATCCTCTTGTCTTTTTGAAGCAGATGCAAAATTCAAATCAAAGGTTGATGAGATGGTCTTTACTTCTGCAGGACTTCGAGGTGGACATCCATCACAAGAAGGGGCAGGATAATATCCTTGCTGATGCCCTCTCCCGGGTTTAAGGTGCTTCCTTCCTTGGGAAGAGGTTATTGGGGGTGATAACCTCTTTTCGGGAAGGGGGGTGTCACGATAGTGGTCGTGTATTTATTATTTGGTATGATTAAGTATATGAGTTTTGAGTTATGAGTATTATTCTGTATTATAAATATATATATACTTATTGTCTAATATTATATATATATTTATATGGTGCTAAGGTTAATTATTAAGATATAGAATGTATATATATGTATAGAATTATTGTTGATATCTTCTATTATATATATACATGTATATCCATCTATAGCGGCATAGGCTTTGTATTAGATTGACTCTCATCACTGCAGGGATGAGAGTTGGCTGATCGCCAACCACCATCAGCTGTCTGGCTGGGCGGGGCTGTCCGTGGCCATGACCGGGGAGGTCTGATCAGCCTCCCCATTGGCCCACGGTCACGTGTGGGAGCGTACGGCCGTAGCTCCCTACTCTACAAAGTCCAGTGTCCTCCTGACAGCCGGCGGGGAAACATCTCTCAGGATCTTTCCCCCAGCCGCCGTACTACAGAGTTGAAACCTTTGTTCTCTATTGTGTTGCCTTAAAGCATTCTGACATTTGTGTTAAGTTAAAGTTCCCTTCGGGAAGGAACCCTTATTTTGAGTTCCATTTTGTGTTCTGCTTATTGTCTTTATTTTCTTTAGTTTATAGAGCCATTTATTGTAAATATTCTTATTCTCAACTAACTATTGTAATAAATTCGCATATACATATTCGATCCTGGTTATCGTTCTCCTCCTTTTATATGTTGCATCCCCTGATTTACCCCTAGACATATGGGTTTGTAATTGTGGCAACTGAGAATTTTAATCCATAATGATTATGTTCTGTTTCTTCTCAGAAACTAAGAAATCATTATCCACATGGTGAAAATAGCTGATCTACAATTCAAATTCAAAAACAGCAAAAAGTAGCAGAACGACAAGCTAAAAAGGTGCCACGATTCAAGCTACGTTTTTGCCAATGATGCTTTTGTGTGATGTATTACAGTATGATCAAGAAGGGTGTGAATTTACGAGAATAAAACCCACACACTGTGAAAATATGTAGATAAGATTTACCAGAGTTGACTAACATTTCATAACAAGGTAAGATGAGAGCTGAGATTCTGTGTGTTGCCGTCACAGACATTAACACTGAATAGGTGGCTCATTATTTAGCGCCCTATTTATTTTCTCACCGGTGACCTACTTTGCAGATGACCGGCTTTTTGCTATTATACAGTATAGACCTGCCTGGTCTGGCCTGGCATGGCCTGGCCTGTAAGACAACAACGCTGCCGCACATACACTGCCTCTGTCGGGGAGGAAACCTCGTATCTGCCCCAAAACTTTGGGGACATAATAGGAGGATTCAAAAATTTAAAAAGCATCAAAAGTAGCTAGAGGAGATTCTCTGATAAAAGGCTGATAGGCCAATATTCACTACGGTTATCTGCAATTTACCCTATCTGGAGAAAACAAGAGAACCAACATTTGCTTTATACGTCAAAGCAAGAGCAATAATGTCTGGGAATTCTGTGCCCTTGGCAAACTCACTAGAGGAATCACAGAAGTCAGTTTGAGGGTGGTCTGTAGGTCATTCCATGACCGGCGTTAGTATACCTTAGCTTTGATGCTTTTGTGCAGAGCTGTAGAATGACCAAGTAGGGCATTCATTTACCATATGGAAATAGGATATGAAGATGACAGGAAGAGATTTTTGCCCCAAACAGCAACAAAATAAATGCTTCACACGTACAGGACAGCGTGGCCTGAGCACGTTGCTCCAACATCTCTGACTGACATGATGGAAGCACAGGCAGGTCCATTTGACACGCTGTTTGTATGATTTGTACGGTCGAGTGTTTAATATAAATCTGTGTGTGCGTGTGCGTGTGCGTGTGTGTGTGTGTGCGTGTGTGTGTGTGTGTGTGTGTGTGTGTGTGTGTGTGTGTGTGTGTGTGTGTGTGTGCGTGCGTGTGTGTGTGTGTGTTCGTTTCGTCTCACATCTGGGAGCCAGATGCAGGAGAACAAATCAAGCTAATTGGGCTGGAGCTGAGTAAGGCAGTCTGCAACACAACTTCAACACCATACTGTACACACCACCACTACAACTACTACTTAGACTACTAGTAGTACATTCATAAGACCATGTTTTACAACTGCTAGATAAACTACTAGTAATACATTCATACCACCAGTGCAACTACAACTATTAGTACTAATTCTACTAGTAGTAGTAGCAGTGCTGCTGCCTGCTCGTATGATCGAAATGTTCAGTTCATCAGCTATATATACTGTATCTCTGCTGTCTGTAACCACCAAAATGGTGTGTTTATATCTTTATCCAAGGCGCTAATGTATTACATTCACCGACACATGCACACACACACACACACACACACACACACACACACACACACACACACACACACACACACACACACACACACACACACACACACACACACACACACACACACACACACACACACACACACACACACACACACAGCGTCAGGGAAAAAACATGCAAGGCATCAACCAGACATCGGGAGCAATTTGGGATTCAGAGTCTTGCCCAAGGACACTTTGACATGTAGACAGGAGGAGCTGGGATTCGAACCACCGACCCTGTGGATCACTGGGCAACCTTCTCTACCTCCTGAACCACTGTGTAGGAGTGTACACACTATTTAGACGGTGGGAAGTGGCCGTCTAGAAGGCCGAGTTAGTAAATTCATGCAGATACTATATGTAGGCGGCCCAATTTTTTTTAATTTTGTACATTAATTGGTTATAAACACAATATCTAATGTTTCCAGTCGCACAAAGTGCGCAATATTAATATTTTTTAAGAAAATGACAAGAAAATCCTCAAACTGTGTCAAAGTAAAACGAACGCCCTAAGCCAATCACAGCTCGCCATGGGCCAGAGTCGCAATTGAGCTGGCCAATCGCGTTCTTCGGTACTCCCTGTCCCTGATGTAAACAGGAAGAATCCTGAGACTTCTAGTGGCAGCAGCAGCAGCAGCAGCAGCACAACTTCAGCGGCAGCAGAGGTAATAATTAATATAATTAGAATAATTATGATTCGGTTTTACACATTCTAATAGTTTGATTCAATGGATGCATAGATATAGACTGCATGCGCCATACTTAGTGATACTATATTGATAGTATAATATTGTACGAAATAAAGTTTAGTAATTTACGACGAGGCCGTTGAGCCTCTCTCGGGCTGGCCCTCATAGCGACCAAACTATGTTGTGCGCATTGATCGATCACTAATCAATGGATTAATATTTGCAGCTGTTCATTCAATAAATGATTATCTTCCACGGCTGCTGATAGCAATCGAAACGGTCACGGGGAGTTTGTATCGTGCCACAGTATAGTATCGTGCCACATTAAATCCAGGCTCAACCTTAAGTTGGTGTTTGCAATGTGTTACTGTAAGTTTCAATTCGTGTTTTAGTTTGAGATACGGTTATTTGTTCTATTTCTCAAATTCGAGTTTGCACAGGTTTGACGTTATGTGTTGGCTTACAGATTATTTTTGTTTGCAGTGCATATGTCATAATCATATTTATCATATATTCATTATATTGTCGATGCTTTATTAAGCTTGTGCACCACGCACAATTGAGCATTCATCACAATTTTAGGTAATTAAAATGACTGAAAGCTTAACATGTTAACATGTGACCAATCAATTGCTATGATTGTTTGCTATGATTTGCTCTACTACAGTTTTTTTAATTTCAGTTCATAACGGTGGCAGAGGCAGAGTGTGATGGGTAAGTGAAGCTACAGAAGAACAGGTTAGTTTATCAAACATAGGTCATTAACAAAGATTGCATTAGATACACTGGGGAAGAGGTCTCTCTTCCCCAGTGCCGGCATCATCATGTTGACTGGGACAGGTGACCAACAATCATTATTGAATATCATGTTTAAAATAATTGCAGGGTCCATTATAAGAGGAATTTATTTAAGATAGTGTAAAGACATTGATATGAAACACCATTCCCCACAGTCACTAACAAGCCGGCCAGAGATAATTAGAAAAATTGTGTATTCAGATGAGTCTGTGTACATTGCCCCATTTGTCTCTAGGAGGCTGCCCTGTGACAGCCATATCCCTAATTTGAACAGATCATCTGAGATTAACGTTCTAGTATATTTTTAACACTGGATGTCTGTGTGTTTCAGGCAAGTTGCAGAGGAGCAGGCAGTGAAACACCTCCGATTGTGGATGAAGAACAGATTCAATGCAGTCAACTATTTATTTTCACTAGGATGGCATTCCCCTGTCCTGTTTTTTTTTTTAGTTCCATGTAGAATGCCATACTGACTTAAGATGGAGAACAAAAACAGGGTCATATTAATGGCATCGTATTTGACATTCAACATTCCTTTCCCTCAAATTATTCTGGAGAAATGGTGGTAGCCTTATAATAAGTCATCTTATATTTGGGACAAATTATGCTCAAAGACCAGCTCTGCAGTTCTGCTAATGCTGTGTCAAATGTTGCAATTACTTTGTGTGGTTGCAACTAAGGTTGCAGAAAAAACTATTGAAAGATTGGCCAGAACCATATCCTATCCTATCTAGTACAACAGTGGTTTAACATATCTTTGAAACTGAGTGTAGTGTCTGTCCTAAACTGGACACCACTGGTTGCTTCAAGATTCAAGTTTCAAGATCTAGTTTTGATGTGTGCAGTAACAAAAAAAAAAGATGTCCAAACATTGATGTTTATTTACCGTCACTTAGCAGGATAAAGGCCCACAACAGTGAGCTTGATACAACTGCAGTTCTTTGTTCCTCTGACAAGCACAGCCAACAAACTGTTTGGCTCGCATTTTATTCAGCAACACCTGAGTACAGGTAGATCACTTCCTCATATAGACTAGTCACCTGACCACTTTGCCCTTGGCTGAACCTACCATCACGTCATCATACAGAAATATAATGAATGAACAGAAATGGCTCTCACACTAAGAGCCACCCCACTAATCTCTCACACTAAGAGCCACCCCACTAATCTGTGGGTTGGGTCCATCACAGACACATATTGACCAACTTATGGGAGAAGCATATGCATATTAATGTTTTTGTAACCTTAATTTACAGGTTGTATACGGTAGTCATACTATGGTGATAAACTGAATATAGCCATGTTGGTCTATGCATTTTGCCACCTGTTAATGTACAGATGTTTAGTAGAATACTTTATGTGGGTGTTCAAATTATGCTTGAAATGTACAATATTTAACTCAGTATTAGAAAATTGGTTTTCTCTTACATGCCATTTGAATGTGTTCCATTTTGTAAAAAGCATGTAGCACTGCCTGTGATAGCCCACATTGTTGGGTATTTCAGGAACATGGTCTGCTGTTATATTAAAAGTTATATTAAAATATATTATATTAAAAGTTTCAATTGCCTTTTCAGCAATAACACTTTCTTCAGTGTCTAATGCTATCCATTGTTGTGCACATTGCACACATTTTGACCAACTTTTGTCTGAAAAACATTGTTTGTTTGTAACCGACGCTAGATGCATACAGCACTTCAATATTGCATGCTTGTTGATGGTACAGTGGGGTCACCCCAGGACAGGTCGGATGTTGAGGGGCCTTCCTACCGTGTTTGCTGGTGCATAGGTATAGGTCAGGGGTTTTCAACCTTTTTGACACCAGGGACCACCATTTATTCAGCATTTGAGCCACGGACCACCATTTGGTTACATTTTAGCCCCAAAGACCTACAACTAAAGATTTCTTTTGGTTTTGTCCACAATTCCAGGATGGACTTTGCAAACATAACAGTGTAAACTTCTTAATTAAACAGTGCAAATTCAGATGATGAATATTTTAACTCTTGAGAGTGTAAAAATGAAACCAAATGGACCCACAACTTGTGGGTCCATTTGGTTTCATTTTTACATTCTCAAGAGTTACATCTGCCTAACCAACTTTCCATCATTTAGCCTGGGGACCACCTGGAACCTTCTCAAGGACCACTAGTGGTCCCCGGACCACCTGTTGAAAACCCCTGGTATAGGTAATGAGATCTCCTGACGTAAGAATAGTATGCTGACCTCCAGTGGCGCAATAATGAATAACCTTTGACATCAATGGACGATTGCTTTTTATTCTGCAGTTCGGGAGATTTATTACATCACAGTTGATCAATCAATTGTAGGTAAGACAATGATAAAAAGCAACCATGTACGAATTGTACTGCTTCAGTGTAAATACCAGAATTTACGTCAATGTTCCAAAATACAAGAATGTATTGAGACTGAACAATATAACAAAAATAGCGTGATTTTTTAAAGGTAATCTGCAACAAAGTACTGGCACAATGTGAGTAATTTAGTAGCCTAAATGACACTTGTATAATCAAATAACGTATGCATTAGTAGTCTTAACTTTGGCGTTGTGGTATAGCTATAGATGAGACAGACAAGCTGGAAATGTTGTAGCCCTACTTCATTTTATTTGAACAACCATTTGGCATCGTAGGTAAGACAATTGATGAATGTAGGCTATCCATATAAGATCTGTACTGTTGTAGTACAATTTTCCAAAGTGATGAAATTCTTTTGTACAATTACATGGTCAGCTAGATAATGATCAAAGGTGAGTGGTATGATGATCTGTGCTTTCTTAAGGATTATTCCCAAATCCAAACGCTTACTACATAGCTGATCTACAGAATATGAGCTTTCATGTGGGGGTGATTAACATAAAAACGTCGTGGGAACAAGTGGTTTATACTAGGGTATAATTACATTGACGGGCAATGCACGTGATTTTCTATAAGGATGCAGATGCAGCGCAGAGCTTGCTACGGATTTGTTTACGTGAATACACGCGCAGACCTGGCAGTTTTCTGGAAAGGTTGCCGGGTTTGTCTGATAGTAACCCTCTTTTAGTAACGCTAAAATTCATTTTTTAAATCGGTTTGTTCTCGTTACGACGCAAAAATTCGAGCTGGAAACATTAATTACAGTACTTATAAGACTTTTATCTACCCACTGTGAAAAAAAAACGTAGACTACATCGTGCGACTTGGGTGATAACCGCTCCCAAGCCCCCAGCCCACGGCCTAATTACCATCACATCTTGCCACCTTCTAATGCGGTTCAAGACTCTTCAGAGCCAGGGGAGCAAAGAAAAAATAAACTCTGCTAGTGTACGGATTATGTCCATTCATTGCTTACATTTGTACATGATGTTAATTTATCCATGTGTAAAACATTCGGTGTACAGTGCCCATTTATCAAAAAAAGGAATAAACAGAACGGATTTGATTGACTGCAGTATAGTTTTACGGTCTCTTGTGGTGGTCGAGGTTAACTCCGTCCTCAGATCAGTTTCATGGGTGAAAACAGCCAGGGCTAGCCTACATGTAAGTCCTTCTACTGTGTCTGACCACACTGACCCGGGCCCCGTGGGGGGGTCAGCTTGGAGGAAACACGCCACAGCACTGCAGTGTCGCCAACTTGCCGCATTTGTCACTATATTTAGCTTTTTTCAGACCACCCTATAGCGCCAAAATCAGTGAAAAACTCCTGGCAGAAAATCTACTGCTTATTTGCTGGTGAGTTGGAGCGAAATTGGTTGACAGGCGCCAGAGATAAAACCTTTGTTTTTCACCATTTTCCAACATTTTTTATAGATCTGTAACTCTTGGGATCGTAAAATGAAACCAAATGGACCCTTGCGGGTCCATTTGGTTTCATTTTACGCTCTCAAGAGTTAAATTAAATTTAAACATCTGAATTACTTAATTTTCAAGAATCTACTAATTTAGAAAATGTAAAAGAATTGCTATTTTAACCAACATTTTGCCAGTCATTTCTCCTAAATTAGTCCGAGAGACTAAACTCAATATCAAATGGTGCGTCCTCTGTGGCTAAAATGCAGAATAGATAGTGGGCCCTGGTATGAAAATGGGTGAAATGGTTGACCCACTGCTCTAGCGCATTCTAGTGCATTTTGGAAATGCCACTAATGCATTTTGTATTTTGGCAGTTGGCAACACTGCAGCATGTTGAGGTTGGTGGGTGGGTGGGGGGTCCCCGTTGACAGAGAGGTTATTACTGAGGCTACAGCATGGAGCTGAATGGGTTTTCCACCAAGGTAAGCTGAGCCTCCAGATTGTGCAGTAGGACAGGCGGAGTGGAGGCCAGCAGCATCCAGCTCTGCCAGCCTAATGGAGCTACTGAGAGAGGAGTCCCAGCCAGGTATTACAGTACAGTGGACCCATGCATGGTCAGCTTTGGGAGGGTGCTGGTGAATACTGTACAATAGAAACATAACTCGGTCCTCCTTTAGGAGTTTAAACAATTCCTTAAACAAATCCTTTAACGACTTTCCCCTCTTTACAGCCTAACATATACAGTAATTTTGGATGAAAACAAATTCAATCATACACAGTATTGATGCACACCGATTATTGTATTGGTTCTCTCAAGGCTCCTTTTCCACTTTTTTTTTGTTACTGGACCCAGACATGTCCACTCGTTCAGCAGCAAGGTTGCCAACAATCTAGAACAGAACTAGAACAGAAAGTGTACAAATGGAACAAAATGTACCTGTTAGGGTTCATTTTGGTTCCATTTTTTTGCCCATGTATTGAAACACAGTCCAGCTTTTTCTGTTTTTGCCCACTGTGTATTTGCGTTTGACATCCATGCCCTAAACGATTGTCACCGTTGTAGCTTCCTAAGCCTTATAAAACAACAAAAGGTGAAACACTTTTCCCTAAACCCTGGAGTGTGTACCGTATACAGCTTTATGGGTCCACTACTCTCAGAGTCATGGTGGCCATTGCCAATGGTAGTGTAATTGCATAGCAGATAGAAGTGCATTGCAGTCCAGATAGTCTACAGCACCATCTCCAGCCGACAATGTTGTGAAAAACGGTGTCAGGAGAAAACGGCTCCAAAACCTCAAACCCCTGATACGGTATAACGCCAACGTTTGGGCCGTTATTAGAAAAGAACTCACCACTTTTGAGGCAGTTCTAATTGGCAACAATGAGGCCGAAGGGGCCGGAGGAGGAGCGGTGGGGTGCGTCCGGGTTCGGGGGGCATCGCTGCATGCATGCATGCGGTGCAGATGCAAGCGTCACTGATACGGCTGCTGGGGGCTGGGGTGTGTGGAGACTAGAGAGAGAGAGAGAGAGATGGTCCAGAGATGCGCAGGAGGAAAAATGATGAGAGTTAATGAGGAGCGCAACACGCAGAGCGTCTCAAAGCTCAAACTAATTGGCCCGGCTCTCACATTATTGGAACGGCGCACTTGATCTTGTGGAAGCAGCTGCGTTTCCTGGCTCCTTGTGTTAATGCATCCTTAGAGGAGCGGCGAGGAAAGGAGGGAAGGGAGAAAAAAAAAAAAACGCCTACTTGGTGAAAAGCGCCGGTCGGCGGTGCTCTCGAGACTGATTAACAGATAGCGCCGTGGAGTCCATTATGCAAACGATCGGGCCTAATCACTTCAAATTGATTAACAGCCCCCCCTTGAGGCCCCCCTCCTCTCCTCTCCCTGGTGTTAGTGCTGTCCTGGGACCATCGCAAACGCATCGCATCCAAATACAGAGACATAATTATTACTCCTATCAGCAGGAATTCACTGTTCTTTCACCCACAACTCTCGCTTCACGAAAGGCCGAATGTCTTAGCCGAAAATAGCCGATATATATACAGCTTTTTCCCAGTTGCGCCGAGCTTGTAGGCCTCATACACACATAAAGAACAAATGCTGTGTGCTCTGTCTGTGTTTCGAACAGCTGCCTCAGTGCTTTTCCGATGGAAGTTACATGGTTTGAAGAAGTCTAAACACGTACTGGAAATCCACTTCATCAGCCCTTGTGTCCACACTGCGACGTGCTCACAGTTATGTTGAGGGTGAGGGATAGAGGTGGGGTTAGTATTTTCGGATCAATGGACCTTCAGAACAGCGGTCTTTCGGAAACAACAGCATGGCAACGTTTGAGTTGGGTTTGGGAGGCAATCAAACAAACACGATTGTTTGTTCTAGCACAGGCAGGACATGGAACATTTGTTCCTTATGTGTGAATGTCCATTTTCGCAGGGACCAGGTCTTACACGGATGAAAGGCGAGGGGAGGGGGGTGCAGTGCAGCTATTTCAAACTGCCGTGCTTTTTATTAAAGACCCGATAACGGCAGTCTGCAAGTGTTAGCAGCAATAACAAAGGTATTCTGGTGGCGATCCAATAGTTATTAGTATTTTTAAAGCAATCATGCAGATTTTTGGACGCTGTGTATTCATTGGACCAGTAAAGTAAACTGCAACGGTCACACCGACTCTTTCGAGACCCCACCTTCATTCCGAGGGGCCGATTGGGAGCGACCATTAAAGAGCTATAAAAGTGGCCTCTTTGCCATCATGTGTGAACCGATACGGCCGGGTGGCGGTGGTGGTGGCGGCAGCGGCAAGGCCCTCTAGTCTCCACGGATCGGGGGGTCCCCCTGTCCGCCTGTCCGTCGGTCCGTCTGCCTCCGCACCGGGCCCGGCTTGGCGCCTCTCGGAGCAGCCGCCGCGCTTGAATAAATGGACCAAATTGTGCTCCATAATGGCTTTATAATTTTGCTAATGGAGGAATTCTGCTGGCTCAGGCAGCGGTGCTTGTCTTAGTTAATTTGTTCAGTAGTAAACGCTGATGGAACAGATTACCGTGCGCTCCCCGGAGAGCCGGGCTGTGCCAGATGCTATCAGCTCCCAGCATGGATGGAAGCAGGAGGGAGGATCAGATGGGCCTGGGCCTGCTCTCTCTCTGGCTCCCTTTCTTCCTTTATAGCTCTCTTTTCTTAACATCTTACTTGTGATCTTTCTTTCTTTCTTTCTTTCTTTCTTTCTTTTTCTTTCTTTCTTTCTTTCTTTCTTTCTTTCTGTCTTTCTGTCTTTCTTTCTTTCTTTCTTTCGACCTCTCTCTCTCTCTTTCGATCTCTTTCTTTCAATCTCTCTCTCTTTCGGTCTCTTTCTTTCAATCTCTTTCTTTCAGTCTCTTTCTTTCTATCTCTTTCTTTCAATCTCCCTTTCTTTAGATCTCTCTTTTGATCTCTTTCTTTCAATCTCTCTTTCAATCTAACTTAGTAGTACAATGCTCTAAAACACTACAAGCTTGTAGCAGTACAATGCTCTAAAACACTACAAGCTTGTAGCAGTACAATGCTCTAGAACACTACAAGCTTGTAGCAGTACAATGCTCTAGAACACTAAAGGGGTTCCTTCCCATACAGAAAGGCTTAATGAGAATGAGATAAGGGGATGTGTGTTCTAAGGAACTCCTACCAAGGCCTCAGTCAGAGAATGTTGGGAGTAATTTAGAGAGCCGTGTGTGTGTGTGTGTGTGTGTGTGTGTGTGTGTGTGTGTGTGTGTGTGTGTGTGTGTGTGTGTGTGTGTGTGTGTGTGTGTGTGTGTGTGTGTGTGTGTGTGTGTGTGTGTGCGTGTGTGTGTGCGTGCGTGCGTGTGTCGGGGGTGTAGGGGGGGAGGTTCACTGCTCCAATCATACAATTGGGTGGGGACTTTTTTTTCCCCTTTCTCCTTCTATGGCTGCCATTGTCTGCTCGTCGGAAAATGTGTACAGATAACTTATTCAGAAGAGCCTGCATCACAAGTCAGCTGCAGACACATTCAAATTCATCTTCTTCCCCAATTGGATTACAGGGACGCAGACGTTTGTCATAATTAATTGGGCAGCGAGCGAGCGGGGCAGACAAAACAAAAAAAAGTTTTTTAGATGCGTCAGCTGACCCAATTTCGTCGTCCGACCCCCTTCCCCCCCCTCCCAAAAAAAGCATGCAGGCGGGCAGGCAGGCAGGTGCACAAAGTGTGTGCGTTTCCAAAATACTTGCTTCGCGGCTCCGCTGCCGTTGATGAGTTTAAAAACAGAGCCCTCATTAATTCTCGTTTTAAATCGGTACAGTGCAGTGCGGCACAGCGCAGACGCGACACATCGACTGGAGAGTGTTGGGGGGGGGGGCGCACACACACACACGCGCACCCCACACACACACACACACACACACACACACACACACACACACACACACACACACACACACACACACACACACACACACACACACACACACACACACACAGAAAAGCCCAAAAGCAGAGCGCTCCGGGCAAACACCAAAAGCTCCAATTTAACTATACAGAAAACTATACAGTAGATGACCATAATTAGTGTCATTTTATAAAATATTCCATATCAAAGCTACTAAATGAGCAAGACACTTTGCATAAGCCCAATTCAGCTCTCTGTCTCTGTAACCTGTCTTTGTTAGTATAGTATAGCAGTCTTCACTCGCAAATAATCATTTTGACATTTTTCTGAGAGTGCAAGCAACCCACACGTTTAGCAGTGTTACTCATTCCAGGAATGTCCCATCTCCACATGCCATACCTTGTTGTAAAGGTGATTAAGCAACGATTAAAACGATATATGACACAACTTACAGTATGTGGGGAGGTTTAGGTTGAGAACCACTGGCACAAAAACACTAAGGTTTAAAAAAAAAAACTCCTATACGACGATGGTTTTCAGCCTTTTTTATATCAGGGTCCACTATTTATTCAGCACGGACCACTATTTGATGACATTTCAGCCCCACAGACCCCAACACTAAAGATTTCCTTCGCTTTTGTCCACAATTTCAGGCTGGATTTCGAAGAAAGAACAAAACAAACATACAGATAAAAAATGACTATTGATCTTTTAAGTCTTGGGGCTAATGCAGATGATGAATATTTTAACTCTTGAGAGCGTAAACATGAAACCAAATGGACCCGCAAGGGTCCATTTGGTTTCATTTTTACGCTCTCAAAGAGTTACTGGTATATCCGGTTAACCAACTTTCCTTTCATCATTTAGCCTGGGGACCACCTGGAACCCTCTCAAGGACCACCACTGGTTATAAAAAAGCCCTGCTATACGACATGGTTCCGAGGTATAAAGAGCGTTCTGGAACACGACTGTGACGTCTTCTGTAGGAGTCAACACCGACAGAGTGATTTAGTCTGATAATTAGCAGCTGCTGCTCCAGGGTCACGTCTAATTGCTTCTACCTGACCGTCTTGTCATTACAGTCCATACCCTCCTTTAATTGCCGCAGTCTGTGCTATTTCCGAAATAATTGCCTAATAAACGCCTACTCGCCGCTTACTGTAATTTTTTCCCCCTTTTCCTTTGCACTGTGCGTCCACACGCACGAACACACATACACATACACACAGGAAAACAGGTGCACACCAGACCAGTGCTTCTCACAGTGGGGCCCTTTAAGGGGTTTCCAGGGGGGCTCCAAGTGCAGGGATTCGAACTGTCGCCTGCTCCTGGGTGAAACCCTATGGAAGGCACAACAACCAGCACAGTGCAGGGAGCGATTTGGTTCATTCAGTGTCGTGCACTATGAAGGTCACTAAACTAAAAGAGTGCCTTTGCAGTAGATCTACGTCTCTCTTACCATTATCAAATAATAGTTATGACTGGTGACGTTGGAGTTGATCTACGTTACTTTATGTCGCTCTACGACGCTCTACGTCGCTCTACGTCGCTCGTTTGATACGATACCAATGCTAGCGGCAGAGAGCAGCGATCGCCTCCTGCCAGCTGAGGGACCCAAATGAGAGACGGACCGGAACTAACTGGAACTGTGTGCGCCAACTAACTTGTCCGGCGGGAAACATGGACCGAAATATGAAATATGACTTTTACATGAAAATCGCTGGCACTAGCTACCTAAAAAAATATGAAAAAGTACATTGAGTTCATGAGTTGATATATAAGCGCCACAGAGAGCATATAAGGAAAGATATGTCGGATGAAGTGGTGAAAGAGATGAGCAGCACTTCAAAGAAGCTTTGGACAAATAGAAACCAAACATCTCTCTCTCTCACGCGCACGCGCACACACACACACACACGCACACGCACACACACACACACGCGCGCACGCACGCACGCACACACGCATGCACGCACACACACGCGCGCACACGCACACGCGCACACACGCGCGCACACACACACACACGCGCACACACACACACGCGCGGAGGTGGGGTTAATGTGTTTGCATTGCCAGCCAGCGTACAATCAGTACAACAAGAACCGCCTCTCTCTCTCTCTCTCTCTCGCTATCAAAACCTTTTGTTTTCCCCCCCGTCGCCGGCCAGCCGGCCGGGCCTCAGAAAACAAGCCTTTAGCTTCTCCACGCCACCCTCCTCCTCCTCCAACGCCGCGCCGCTAATTGCCTTTCCGCTGACCCCCTTTCCTTCAAACAAAGCTAGTAGAACCCCAGTGTTTACACACAGCAGATAGGGCCCATGCGCCATCTATTTATAATAACGCAGGTTTGGAGTGTGTGTGTGTGTGTGTGTGTGTGTGTGTGTGTGTGTGTGTGTGTGTGTGTGTGTGTGTGTGTGTGTGTGTGTGTGTGTGTGTGTGTGTGTGTGTGTGTGTGTGTGTGTGTGTGTGTGTGTGTGTGTGTGTGTGTGTCATTCCGGCACACAGCGTGTGTTTGTGTGCGCAGGTCAGGAATAGCTAAACAGTTTACTCCGGAGCACATGCTAATGCATGCTGGCAGTCGCAGTGAAGTGTGTGTGCTCTCCCTCTCTCTCACACACACACACACACACACACACACACACACACACACACACACACACACACACACACACACTGAGCATTAAGCTCACAGGGTGGGGGAAAAGGAGAGCAGCACTTGGCATTTTGGGGGCAAGCATTTTGGTACACAGGGAGGGGAAAAAAACAATCTCGGTCTTCATTTAAGAGCGTACAAACGGAAGCAAATGAACCATTTTGTACCGTATACGCTGTCTCGGGGGTCACACACACACGGATAAATTAAAGTGTTGGAGGTCTTACAACATCCCTCCAACCCACTCATCCCGTCCTGTTGTTTAAATAACACACTAACTACAAAAATAGTGCCAGGTTGGGAGTGGGAAGTGGAGTGAGTGAGTGCGTTTTTGTGTTCATAAGAACAAGGTTCTCTCCATGTGTCACCACCATCGTGTGACCACGTGGCACGCCGTCAGGCAGACAGACAGACAAGATGGTTTTAATGGCGCGTGACGCACGCGTCATTACGTGGGTGTAGAGAGAAAGAGAGAGAGAGAGAGAGAGAGAGAGAGAGAGAGAGAGAGAGAGAGAGAGAGAGAGAGAGAGAGAGAGAGAGAGAGAGAGAGAGAGAGAGGAGAAAGGCGGAGGTGACACAGGA
>CM076975.1:42915126-42992626 GCA_039105355.1 Benthosema pterotum | reverse complement strand
CCGGCGATGAGAACGCTCATTCACTGAGTACGGGCCTGGCTACCGGCTACGGGTAGTGCACACGCACACACACACACACACACACACATGTATGTGCAAGCTTTTTATGGGCATGGCATTTTACATGTTAATAACTCACTACCAACGTACGGGGCGACCCGCTATTAAAGATCACTGGTCGACCACATAACATTTTATGACATTATCACAGAGCGGGTATTGTACGGCGGGACGCACTGGGACAATCTGGGATGACGCACGTTATTATGATTGGCAAAAAAGATATCCTGCTTTGCTTTGCTCTGCTCACAGCCTTCCCATCAAACACAGACACAGCTTTGAATGGACGCGGACCGCCGCCTAATGCGTATTGGCTGACTTTCATTGCCGCTGTTATTAGATTGGCGGAGGGAATATTGTTAGATGAATTGCGGCCGTTATGTAAAAATGGGTCAGATTTCTCCTCCGCCATGCGGAATAAATATGGACTCTTGTCTACAAGCGGAGGTTCAGTTTATTCCCCCGGCATCATCCCCACCCCCACCCCCCCACCCCGCTTCGGTGATTTGACATCTGATATGAGGCTGCACGCTTGTTAGCGGCCGGCATTAAGCTACTTGCAAAGTGAATTGGGTGTTAGCGGGTTTATCCGTGTGCTGCTGCTGCTGCTGCTGCTGCTGCTGGGTTCTGCGCGATGCCATCAAATGTATACGGAATAATACGCTCAGAAGGCCCTCTAGAAACATGTGGTACGAAACCGGACGCAACACCTGTACACTGTACCATATCTGACGGAGATGCACACACATAGTGATCGATTAATCAATGAATTAACTTTTTTATACTGACTTGTGCAGCTATTCTTTAAGCAATAGTATCCAGATAGAATAAGCCCTAAACACAAAGACACATACTATGGCCTAGATTATAGTCACCGCTAAACCCCTAATCCCTTAACTTCTTTGCCTATATTGCCTATATGTATTAAAAAAAAACATTTTTTCAATAGTTCAAATACAGTCTACATGCTTACGTGTCAATAGAACTAATCCCAAAAGTTTTAGAAATAATAAAAAAGGGATAAGGGATTTGGGATAAGGGTTTTAGCATGTAACGAAAATTGAGCAACATACTTTCTGTCATACGGTAGGTAGCTCTTCTCCCTTTTCTTCTTTAGCGTCTGCTAAATGCCTAAATTGTAATCGTAGACCACATACTTTCTGTCATACGCTATAGACCACATACTTTTTGCCATAGACCACATACTTTCTGTCATACGGTATAGACCACATACTTTATGTCATACAATATAGACCACATACTTTCTGTCATAGACCGCATACTTTCTGTCATGGTATAGAGTAGACCACATACTTTCTGTTATAGGGTATAGACCACATACTTTCTGTCATACACTACAGACCACATACTTTCTGCCATAGACCACATACTTTCAGACATGTGTGGCGCGTGGCGGCTGTGGTTGAACACATGACCTTTCCGTCGCGTCTCTCTCGTCTCTCAACATCATCATCTATCAAGCTCAGAAATGCCAAGAAAGTAAACAACAATCACAGGAAAGAAAAAGAATGAGGTCATCCCTCCTCCCTTTATGCCAGTCGGCTAGGGACTGATTCACTCAGTTACACAACCGCTGAATCTGAGCGGCTCAATGATGTAACCAAAAAACACCATGATTGTACTGCATGCTCACGGAGGAAGGATTCCCCCAACCGGCCGGCCGGCCGGCCCTCTCACTGCCTGGAAGAAGAGGAGGAGGAGGGAGCAGGCCAGTCTGACCAGGGGGTCTGACCGCCAGCAGAACATGTTAGGTAGAATATCATGAAGACCGGCTGAAAATAGTCATACCGCTTGTTACCGACTCAAAAGAATACTCCATCGGAGCTAAACTACTAGCATGGCTAAAGCCAGACCAAATGGTGGTGGCTGGTGAATTTGCAGATTGTTCTGGAATAGATCAACTGTCAATAGCTTGTCAATAGCTCAATTGTAAACTCATTTCCTACTCCAGGAAATTGGGTTGGCCAATCAGGACAAAGTATTCAAATATATTTGCATACTGTGTCCTGATTGGCCAACCCAAATTCCCGGAGTAGGAAATGGGTTATTCCAGACCAATCTGCTGACAAGCAATTGTTTTGCCAGCAGCTGATTTGGTATAGTCAGTGGTTTAGCCAGGTTTAGCCAGGCTACTAAACTACAACACAGAGCAGAGCCAGAGTGATGCAACCGCGGAACTCTGTTGACTTGCGCTGGCCTCAGTTTCCCAGAGGCCATTGCAAGATTTCTTGGTCATGTCATCATAAAGCGTCGACCGCTCCGTTCGTGCAAGCAACACTTCTTGTTCTTGCTTCTTTTCTGCTTAAAACTAAAGTTTTTTTGGGGGGGCATAACACTGTGTAAGGTTCCCACCCTGAGCATCGACGCTACACGCTTCCAGAGCTGCGCGGTGCCAGATGTCTTCTGGCACTGCTTCCACGTCTACTGGCAGCGCTCCAACTGCTTCATTTCCACTGAGAGAGAGAGAGAGAGAGGGGCAGAGCAAGAGGAGAACGCGCAAATCTGTGAAATCCCTTCGATGAGTTATTTCTTTTTTCCCCTCCATTATTCCGATCATTATTTCTCTTTTCTCCTCCCCTCCCCCACTCCTCCCCCACTCCTCCCCCTCCTCCTCTAACTTCCTGTGAGTCAGCAAATAGAGACGCAGCAGAGCGACACACAGCCGCGGTGCTGACATCACAGCCTGGTGTTAACAGTGTTCAGTCAGACAGAGGAATGCTGGGAGAAGAAGAGGGGGAAAAAAGTAAACCGTTAAACTGGCTTGTTACATCATGTAACCTACAAAAACCCTCTCTCTCTCTCCTCCCCTCGGTCTCTCTCTCTCCCGTTGGAGTGAATTTAGGTCCTACTCACTGTGCCATTAAGGTATTAAAGGGGTAGTTGACCCCAACCCTCAGTTATTACTTGAGTGAGCAGAAGTACTGTAATCGGTTGTGGGACGGGTAACTTTGATTGGCAGGATTAGTTGATGATGTAATTGTGATGTAACTGAGATACCATTTGGTGTTTGAGTGGAACGTAGGTAGTACTGTATGTACACATTAGACACGTACTTGTGTCTGTGTGTATATTGTATGTTCAGTATATATGTGACCCAGTATGACTGAGGTCGAGTCATTGAAGATTCTTGATTTTTCAGGGGTTGACACTAAGGTCTCTGAGGCACTTGCCCATCGGGCAAGTGCAAGTCAGCTTCTACTTGCCCTCAGGTCATGGTCACTTGCCCCCCAAAAATATATTGTGAATTTTGCATTTAAGTTTACTTCCTACTTGGGTGCTTTAAACCAGGGGTTTTCAACACGTGGTCCCTGAGAGGGTTCCAGGTGGTCCCCAGCTAAGTTGGTTAACCAGATGTAACGCTTGAGAACGTAAAAATGAAACCAAATGGACCCTTGCGGGTCCATTTGGTTTCATTTTTACACTCTCAAGAGTTAAAAATTCATCATCTTAATTAGCCCAGGTCGCAATGACTGCCTTCAAGACAAATTCATCTTGTGTTGTGTTATAATGCACTAAGTTGCACACTTGCCCGATCGGGCAACCAGGTAGCAGTCTTCACTTGCCCCACCATTTTCTTTACTTGCCCCGGGCCAGCGGGCAAGTGTTAGTGTCAAGCCCTGATTTTTGTTTTATCGTGTCACGTGAAAGCAGGATATCACCATGATTACAATTTGACATATTGGTTGTCCAGTTTGACCCACCAGTCTTTGAGATATGGCTTATACAGTAATTACTTGCATAAAGGTTGAGTTGAGAAACAGGCTTGAAAGGTTCACTTGTGTGGACTCTAACATTACACATAGTTACATGTTTCAGCATTTATTTCATATTTACATGTCAAATTCAGCTCTGATATTTATTTCAGACCTGCTCTAGTATGTGAAGAATCTGACTGTGCTATTAACTCAAAAATAAAATAAAATCAGTGTTTCTCCTCTCCTGAACAGTTACAATTGGTCAAATATGGTATGTATGATGACAATAACAAGATACGTCACAAGATCTTATGGTTGCATGCTCCGCCTGTCCTGTAAACTGCCCCTGGATGCAATACTGACCAATTTTTAGGTCTCGTTAATATGTATGCTAACCTGCTTTCCAAATGAACCGCATACTGTAACTGTACACCTTGCTGTCACATATTATGTTAACCCATTAAGACCAGATTGTCTTTGGAATCAGCATAGTTCTCAAACTTGTCTGTGCATGCATCATGCTTGCCCCCATCTGAAGATGTTTTGTGCCATCCAGGAACCCCCGAGAAGAGAAGAGAAGAGAAGAGAAGAGAAGAGAAGAGAAGAGAAGAGAAGAGAAGAGAAGAGAAGAGAAGAGAAGAGAAGAGAAGAGAAGAGAAGAGAAGAGAAGAGAAGAGAAGAGAAGAGAAGAGAAGAGAAGTACACACTACACACATGCAAAAGTATACAAGTGGCTAGCAGATGTCGGTTGCGAGATCCCGGAGTTACAACGAGACAACTTCCCTCATCCCTTTTGACAATTATCTTAATTTAACGATCAGCATCCAGCTGTTATCTAATCAGATGTTAGAGAGAGAAAGAGAGAGAGAAAGAGACAGAGGGCTGAAGGCAATATTTGCTAGGAATGCATTATCTCTACAAGACAAGTCAAGTGTAGATGCTTATCTTTGTGCTGCTCCCGTCTGCAGCAGAGCAGACGACGCAGTCGGGACGTGCAGACACAACAGAGCATGTCGGGTCTGCATGCGCAGACATTAAGGCCACGGGGGTGGATGGGGACGATGTTTACACACGTCACTGACCTCACCAAAAATAACACTGGGGGGGTCAAATCCCTGCCAACCTGTCACTCACTACGACATCTACGATGTTGAGAGCTCCTGGGAGCTGCCTTTTGGAACTCTCCGCAGGTGTGCAGTAACACTTTGACTTCTAAACACGACTTGGCCGAGTTCATTCATTGTAGAACAGCTTCATTATGATTAACTAGTCTTGGGCGGTATTGATTTTTTAATATTGGTATTGATAATGTCTTAATTAGCTCGATATTCGATATTACCGGTATTGACGGCAATCAGAGTTGGAACGCTCCACCAGTCACCTAGTTCTCAGAATTTGCGACTTTGAGGGGTCAGAAACCGAGCGCTCTGCTGTTAAAGCAGCCTAAATAGGGAAAAACTGGAGTTGGAAATACATTGTTTCCAAAAAGCCTAGCCCAAATAAGGGCTAGTTTAGGCATGTGTGTAACATGAAAATTGTTTGTATAGTTACAATTAAGTGTCATTGCTCATATTTTAATAGAATACAGTATAATGTCGGTATTTGACGATATTCGGTATTCGATATTTTTCACAGACCCAACGATATTACTCGGTATTGATTTCCAATATCGTGATAAACGGTAATACCGGTATATTGCCCAAGACTATTCATTATGATTAACAACAACAGTTGTTTTCATTGTTTAATCCTAGTTTTTATTCAGCTTTAAGTCATATGTCATATGGGCAATCAATCCACCAGACAGATGGCATTTGAGGCGCGTTTTGATGACATCATTGCAGAAAGGTCTGTTGCGCCGGCGTGCAAAGGCTTATGGGAAATTGAGTCCTTATTGTTTGCAGTGAAGATGCTGTCGTTACAGGAAGCCATGCAATGGCCGGTCTGTTATTGTGATCTCCACGATGGAACACTTTTCTACATTAAACAAGCCATCACAATGTTTTGAAGTGGATTTTCATGACCAGCAACTCAGTGGTTGGTGTGATCAGCAGTTCAAAGGTAACTTTCATCCTAGCAGGGAGGCTTGAAACAGCCGTTTTTTTTTCCCTTGAGGAAGTTCCAGGGGATACCCAGCTAAACGATTATTAGGAACCAAATGGACCCTTATGGGTCTGTCACTCTGAGAATGTTCAAATGGAACCAAATGGAGCTGTTATTTGTACATCCACATTCAAATTACGACATGTACTGGGTTCAAGGAGATAGAAATTCTGTGTTGTTAATGACGGTGAACTGAAAACCCCCTTTTGTGTAATATCATTTAAAGGAGCATTCAGTGATTTGGGTGTTTTGGAAAACCCTCTGCATACTTGCACGTTGAGTACAAGTAGGCCATGGCCTACTCCTCGTAATTCCGTCACCATTTCTCTGTCTCCCGAATCTCCCAAACAGAAGACCTTCGACGGTAAGTCTCTGTCCGAGACTGCAATTACGTCAACCCCCAAACTGGCCAATCGAGATGCCCCCAGTGGGACGACCATGAACCGCGCCACCGTGCACCGATTGCTTAACTTATGTCCGCTCATGCAAGTAATAACTAATTGAATTAAGTGAAAACACTACTGTACCTTTAATCAATGACTATTCAAATAGATTAGTCTTTTTTACAATAGGTAACATGGTGATGAAATTCTTCCACTATCCACCGGGGTATTGTAAAGCTAATATCCAACAGTGGCTGTCTGGGTGCTGCTTGTAAAAGTCACATCCTTACAACAACAACAACAACAAACTCCATGCACAGCACACAGTGTCTCCTCCTTCAGCCTCAAACCCTATGTGGACCAGCCTAAATATAGGTGTTGTTGCCATGCACATGTTATTATTGCAGCCAGCCATGCAGGTGATACACAATGTACCTACCTACTGGTGTTCTGTTTCCATGTATGTTAGTAGTACACACCAACACACTGCTTCAATTCATTCAGTGCTCTTCTCAAACTTTCTTTCATGTTGAGAAAAGAACCGCCAACCGTTAATGTGTGTCTGGCTGGTCCTCCCATCTTAAAATAGTTTTCATCAAGGCTTGGATACGAGTATTTGTGGAGGGTTTATTTGAAAGGATACTAGATCAGCGCTCGGTAGAGTGCAAACTTGTGCGTTGCACACGAGTGGGCCATGGCCTACTCAAAGTTAATCTTTGGGGAGAAAAAAAAAAGTAAATTCTCCCTTGTCAATTCTCATTGTAAATGGAAATTTAATGTTCGAGTAATACAAAAATCTACACTATTAGCTGAATGGACATGTTTATAGTGTAAACTATGTCATTCTGTGCCATAAGGGGACCGATATGTGATGATCGCACTGTGATATCAGATGTCAACCCGAAAAAGAACAGAACCTGAATTGTTTAAGAGAAAAACACAAAGTGCCTACAAGGACCACCGTTAGTTAGTTAGTTAGTTAGTTAGTTAGTTAGTTAGTTAGTTAGTTAGTTAGTTAGTTAGTTAGTTAGTTAGTTAGTTAGTTAGTTAGTTAGTCTCGGTCATTGTTCCACACATTGTTCAATATACAAAATGAAGACCTTATTTGAAGCATAAGACCGAAAAGGGAAGGGCTGAAGCCGAAGCTTATTATGTCCACCTACTCACCACCGTTGTGGCGGTGAGTAAAATCAGAGAGGAGGGTTGGACAGAGCCCCTTCCCCCGGACAGACAGACACACAGACAGACCCTCTTCCAGACAGACAGCCACGCTGTAAAGAAGCCTCAATAAGGGCCAGTGATGACAGGCGGCGATAAGCTCCGACCCTGTGGGACTTAATAAACACCAATAAAAAGAGGAAGAACCATCCGGAAGCTGTCAGGTACTTTATCTGTGGTGTACTTATAAGGCAGCATTATGCGCTCGGCCGTCAATGCCAATTCCACCAGCTTTACTCCAGTTCAGCTCTGCGAAGCACATCGATTAATGCAGTTTGGACGCAAACGCCTTCTGGTGTTCTACGCGTTATTAGATGACTTATCATTATTAGCATTAATTAGCATTAACTGCATTACTTAGCATTATTAACATCACTTTGCATTAATAGCATTATTGGCATCACATCAGCATTATTAGCATTATTAATAATACTTAGCATTACTTAGTATTACCATTACTAGCATTATAATATTACTCACTTAGCATTATCAGCATTACTGAGCATTATTACATTACTTAGCATTATTAACAATACTTAGCATTAGCATTACTTAACATTATTGGCATTACTTTAGATATTTAAAAATGTCAGACCTACAAGCTCACAGCACGCCACTGAGTGGCGCGCTGTGAGCTTGTAGGTGTGACATTTTTGGAAAATTGTGATTTTTTCACAAATCTTTGAATCATTTTTCAAGTCCAAATGTATTAAAGATTAGTGTAATGAGCTGGCGTCGGACGGGGGCCGAGAGACAGTCAATCACTCGCCTCCGTAATGGCGGCGAAGCGCTCGCGTGTTTTGCCTGCTGAAAAACCAAACGGTGCAAACAAGCTATACCCCCCACCCCCTCCCTGTGAGTTCCCTGTCATCATAATCTTTCTGCTGATCTGGCCACTATTGTATTGTTTTTCTTTTTTCCTTTTTTTTTGTAACTGCCAAAAGAGATTAGATCAGGGTCGATACTGTAGGCCTGGAGTAATCAGGCATGCTTTATGCATCACAGGGAGAAAGTAGGCTACGGCTAAGCACTGTGGCATGTTGACAGTGTCTCCTTGCTGATTCTAGATGTTTGGCTGCTAGGGCAGTTGCTGCCCCATCCAAACATGATGGCATGCAAAACAACCCACATTTAAAAAATATTTCGAATTAAAGTGCTTATAGTTAAAATGATTTGAAACACTATTATTGCTACTAACTATAGTTGTCAAGTGCTTGTATTTAAAATTATTTGAAACACTACTACTGCTTCTACCTAACTACAAATGTGGCACCACTAAACACCATTTCATCATTCAAAACAGAAAATTCTCTGAGTCTCTCTCTGAACTTTAGCGTTATGCATGCTGCGTGTCTGTAGCAACTTCAACAACAACTGATGTTATAATTGATGCCTACTTGCCTAATAAAAGTCCTGTAACTGAAAATGGTATGGGTGCGGCTTGCCCCCCTCCAAATGTGAAAAGTTACATCCGGGCCTGAAGGAAAGGAGAGAGACACGCAGCAAAGGTCGTCATGAAAGGGACTCGAACATGCAACACACTGTCAGGCGACAGCATGCGCCCACTTTGGTGCCTGCTTCCTAAAATGTTGTTGAAACAGTGGTTCTTATATTTCCACATCGAGGATGTGTTATATTTTTTTTGTTGTTGTTTGTTCAGATACTTTTTCGTCTTTGCTTTTTTTTGTATTTTGAAAAACATTTTTTAATAACTCAACAATCCATTCTACATTGACATGTTGTGATCTTGTAGACTGGTCATTTTAACTATTCACAAATGTTTTTCATTACATACAGTATTTACACAGTTAACCACTTTTGACCTGCATGGCATCCCAACTTCGGGCTTGTCATTGTCATCCCGGCAATAGTTCCAAAAGCGAAAATAACATATTATAACGTGATATACTGTAATATACTAGCACGTATGTATGTAAACATATGTATACTGAATCAAACAAACAGTAATTATTACGTAATTCAGTCACCGTGCTATGACGACAGCTACATCGGCGTCCTTCCTATAAGCCAGTTTGAACATTCCGATCCGTTTCATTCCCCCCCGACAAACACGTTTTAAAGAGAGAACAAAGTGCAGCATTCTGTGTGTGAGAGCAGAACTTCTGTGGGCGGCATCAGGGCTCTGTGCTCCTACGTGTTACCCCGCGCTCTATCACAGGGTGGCGGGCGGATATGCGTTACAGGCGGCGGTGGGTGGGTGGGTGGCGGGGGGCTGCGTTTACCGCTACACGGCCTTATGCACGCCATTAATTATGATGCCGAAGCCTTATTGAATGTTAACACGGCCACAAACACACGAGGAATGCACACACACTGAGGGAGGGAGGACGGGGGGGGGGGGGGTGTTGTTTACGGCTCATACAAAGGAGACAACACATAGGCATTGTTGTAGCGTGTGTGTGTGTGTGTGTGTGTGTGTGTGTGTGTGTGTGTGTGTGTGTGTGTGTGTGTGTGTGTGTGTGTGTGTGTGGCCAACGCGGCTAGACAGGCAGCCAGACGGGACTATCTGGACTAGACCAGAAGTGGGTCGGGTCGTGGGGCGGCGGACCGACGGTCGGTCGTGGACGCAGGGTCGGATTGACCATTGGGCGTAAAGGGAGGTCTCCCGGTGGGCCGCGACCGGTAGGGGGCCGCTGGTTATCACAGTATGATTAACAGCACTGCTTTTCAACCTTTTTGATCCCAGGGCCCATTATTCAGTTAGAATTTTGAGCCACGGAGGACCACCATTTGATGACATCTTAGCCCCAACAGACCCCTAAACTAAAGATTTATTTTGCTTTTTGGTCCGCAATTCCAGGCTGGATTTGGGAAACAAAACAGTCAAACATACAAATCAAAAATGACCATTAATCTTTTACATTTTCTAACTAGACTTGGGCCAATTTAGGTGAATATTTTAAAGGTAGGGTAAGTGATTTGAATTTCATCGTGTAGGCCTGGTGCACTAGGGGCACCCAAGAGTAGCTACACTATGTGAACCTGCTGCTCTATCCTGATTGGAGGAGAATTCATCCTCCACCTGGGGAACTTTTATTAGCTCCTCTGCTAACGTGGGGGAGGTGGAAAACTCCATTTATGGTCTGCACACCTAATAATAGAGCATTTTAACAGATTTTTTTTTTTTGGGTGATATCTGACAAAAGTGAAATCACTTCCCCTACCTTTAACTCTTGAGAGCCCTTGCGGGTCCATTTGGTTTCATGTTTACGTTCTCAAAGAGTTACATCTGGTTAACCAACTATACCAGGTAGAATAGGTCCCTATCACGCGCTGGTTGTTGTGGGCCGGTGTAGGCCAAATCACGCTAAAAATGTCCAGGCCGATTATTTTGCCCAGTCCACCACTGCATGGACAGCTTGGCGCAACGTGCCTGTTGTGTGTGTGTGTGTGTGTGTGCCCGTGTGTGTGTGTGTGTGTGTGCCCGTGTGTGTGTGTGTGCGTGAACATGTTGATCAGCAGCGTGCCCGGGTTGGTGTGTGGGAGGCTAAGGTCACGGCGGTGGCAAGGTTGCGCCATGGGCAGCCCTGCTCCTGCCCCTCGATCACGCTCCATCGTTTCACCTTGGCACAGCACTTCTACGCCCTCCACCCACACCCCTGCTGCCTGTTCACTATCACTGTGTGTGTGTGTGTGTGTGTGTGTGTGTGTGTGTGTGTGTGTGTGTGTGTGTGTGTACTGTAAACACAAGACACAGCATGCACACACAAGCAGAGTAAATAGGCTATAAGGCATGGGAACCTGCCGTGGGTGTATGCTGTCAGCAGCAGCAGTAGCAGCAGCAGTACTAGTAGAAGTAGAAATAGCAGTAGCAGTGGTGACAGTAGCAGTGTTAGGTTAAGTTAAATAGCAGTAATAGCAGTAGTAGCAGATGTAGTAGAAATAGCAGTAGCAGTTAGTGGTGTATTCATTATCGCAATACATCGATCAAACACCTGGGCAATAGATATAGGATATGCTAATAAAGAGCATGAATTATCTGCTGATCAGTGTTGACAAGTAAAGTACCTCTGGTTAAAGGGGAATTACACCCATTTTCAACTTTTTTTCTGAGAAGAAGAAGCGTCAAAAGAAATCCATTAGCATGGTGAAAATACATCTTGACGATGTCATCAAGATGTTTCACCATGTTAGTGGTTTTCTCTTAGGGGGGGTTCCTCTCTTCAAATGGGGGTCCGCGGGGCTAATTAGTGTCAATTTGGGGGTCCATGGCATGAAAACGTTTGTTTATCACTACACTACAGAACATAGAACTGTAGTTGTGCCTATACAGTATGTGGTCTGGTCTCCAGAGGAGAGCACGCTTCCCTGAAATCGATGGCGATGGTTGGCAGCAGCACGCAGCCAGTGTTGCGGTATGTGTGGTCAGAGACTCAGGTTTCCTTTCCTGGGTTACGTTAGAGTCCCCATCAGCCCCCCTCCCCTCCCCTCCCCTCCCCTCCGCACCCCGGTGAAACTCGGCCTTTGTTTGGGTTTTCCTTTCGCTGGCGACAAAAGGAGAGACTCGTATCGACATCTCAGGATCACCATCTCCACAAAGCAAGCCAGCTTGTGTAATACAGCCATGCCAACAAGAGCACCACAACACTAGAAGATAACGGATACAACAGATATATAGATACCGGTAGATACAAGATACTGATTTCTGGGTCGAGATGCCGATACCAGTTTTTGAAAACACGAAGGCAATGTCTCGACATTCCAATGGAAATCTTTTTGAAAATAGTAGATCAACTGCTCACTGTGTCACATTGCAACAAATCCTGTATTAATACATAGCCGACTTTAAGCGCGATATAATTTTTGGAGGTGCTTGACTTGAACATAGAACCACTGTTACAACATGATGCAGTTAAAATGTTGTTTTCATCCACAGATGCCATTTGCGAACGCAGTCAGCGAAATTACTATGGAAGGCAGACAGAAATGTCTGTGTGTGTGTGTGCATAACATACTTCATATTTAGGAATGCCTGACAGAAATATTGAGAATTCAATATATGGGAAGTGTTCTGTCTGATTGGATTGATTATCATCAGAAATAGTTATATTTCTGATAATATTGTGACTGACAGAACCACATTATGACCGTTTGTCATGAAGCAGTGGGTTCTTGAGGTAAGGGAGTTTTTACCCTATTCAAACAGGCTGGATTTGAAGGGTCTGGCATGAAACTAACACCAGTATTGAGAGGATTACCAGGACTTTGAAGGATATTTCGGCAATTTGGGATTTTTACTACCTAGCTGCCTGGTATCTCACTCTGCCTCTTGGTTTGTTTGCAAAAGAGAACATTTCCAAGAGAATAGAGTCCTATCTGCTGCTCTGTGGATGAAAACAGCAGAGTCAAGTTCAGTTAAGAACCACTTGAAGGAAGACTGCAGTATAGCAGCAGGCAGATGAATAAATAAAAACACACACACACACACAAACAGTCCAACAGATCTGTATAAAGGTATAAAAATCAAAACAGATATATCGCTATATTTGCTATACATTTCTTTTTTGCCTTTTTCCCCTCCACGTTGCTTCTACTTTGATCCTGCAGCTGCTTCCCTGCAGACAGACACTTGCTTCATTCTGCAGACGGTCCAGTATTTTGTTGTCGACAACAAATCATTAAAACAAAACAAAACATTTCCTGAGTCAGACACAGGAAAGGTGGTGCTAATTTGCGAGGGGGGAGTGGGGGTTGTGTGGGGTGAGGCAGCCTTTTAGCCAATCACAGCACAGCAGTCCCCAGCAGATTCATAATGAGCCAATAGTTTTTAAACAAATCTGTTTACAAACACACTGTTTGTACACACTTAAGTTGCCTCTATTACCTTTAAGACGTTATTTTTTCTGTGTGTGACCTTTGCAGGGAAATGGAGATATACAAGCAGCAGGGCAGCACAGCAGATAAAAACCTTTGAGAGAAAATATCAAATCGACAAGCTAACAGTGAAAAGTAACTAGTATACAGACTCTGTTCAGCAGCGCACAGGGTCTAAGTGCTTTCAAAAACTTAAGGCAATTAAGGCCTCCAGTAGTTGTGTCATAACATTGTGCGTCAATGTGTTGTGTTCGCGACAGAATTATCTAGAGAGACGCGTGGCTACGGCAACATGCCGGAAACATTTACAGTTAAGTGGGAAGGGAAATACTTGGCTTCATATCATCTCTGCCGAGTGGAAACCTCTGCATCATGTCTGTCTAACTGTTAATTGTCAGGATTGTCTTCTCCTTTTGCAAAAGTAGAGGTTCTACCAGCTCAGACAAGTTTAAAGCTTCCATATGCAGGTATGGATATACTGCAACTGGCCACACAGTATTCTACTTGAAAGCAGACTGTGGTTTGATAATGACAAAGCCCCCATGCATGTGGATTAACCATGGCTTCATGCACTGTCTGACTTTTGACCCATGGACCACCATTTGATGACATTTTAGCCTCATTTCCTCGCCTCCAACTTGTCAGTAAATGACTGCATGGACGGACGTCATTGTGGCTCACCAGGTTATTGGGTTGAAGGTTAAAATCAACAAACACATTACTGAATGCATGGTCAGGAAACACATGCGATACCTCCAAGGACCACCAGTGGTCCACGGACCACTAATTTAAAACCTCTGCCCTATGGGACTAACAATATAATGTCTATGCATCATTCTATTCATCCATCTATATTTTACATCTCACAACATACGCAGCAGCCAAGCCGCTTAAAAAAAAAAAGAAAGGAAATGTGCATTTTTTCCCTGTGCATAACGGCTATAACCCCCGGCCTACACACTGGAAATCCAAAACACCACCTACACCACCTCCACCTCCGCCGACTCAATTCACCATCATTACATACTATACATTCATACGTTCATACATACACAGCACCACTTTGCTCATTTTGTTCTGCACCGCTTATTCTCACCTCGCTGTTGCTGTGTGTGCTTCACGCTGGGGGAGGGGAGGAACGGTGTGTGTGTGTATATGTGTGTATATGTGTGTGTGTGTGTGTGTGTGTGTGTGTGTGTGTGTGTGTGTACACGTGTGCGTGTGTGTTAATGTCAAGGTCTAAACCAAACGTCGGTTAATGCGAAGTGTAGGGCCTAGCAGACAGGAACAGATAGGGGGGCCGTGTGTGTGTGTGTGTGTGTGTGTGTGTGTGTGTGTGTGTGTGTGTGTGTGTGTGTGTGTGTGTGTGTGTAGGGGGGGGTATAGGAGGGGAGCGGGGGGAGGTGTTTGCCGTGCCGCTGGTCGTCTCCCCGGGGCCGCAGAAATGGCTTCCAACAGATAATCAATCAACCGCGGCGATTCCATCCCCCTCCTCCCCCACCTCCCCCACCTCCCCCTCCTCCTCCCCCACCTCTCTGAGGCCAGGCAGAGAGAGAGAGAGAGAGAGAGAGAGAGAGAGAGAGAGAGAGAGAGAGAGAGAGAAGGAGGAGCGGAGATGGGGAGGACAGGAGGGGGAATGGGAACGCTGTTCTGGAATTCATCTGCTGGACACAGGCAGGCGGGTAGAAAGACAGAGGCGACGGGCAGGGAGAGGAGGAGAAGGGAGGGGAGGGGAGGGGAGAGGAGAGGAGGGACCATGGCGAGAGGAGAGGAGGAGGAGGAGGAGGAGGGATGGATGTACAAACGCAAACACACGCCAACGTGTTGACTGATGTGTTAACGAGGGCAACCCGATACCCATCCCTACCGGACCTTACTGCCGCCGCAATCTATAAGGAGACGCTGCATGCATGGTACCGACGGAGCCGCTCCCTCCCAAGGCTGCCTGCCTGCCTGGTCTTGGGTTTCAGGCCAGAAGACTAATTATAACTCCATAAACATGGGAAGTGGCTGAACCAACAGGGTACGGCGGCGGAGGCGGCGAGCGAGACACCCTATGCGCCGTCGACTCGTGTCCCCGATTCCATACTTCACTACATATGGCCACGGCGTGCTCCAAAAAAAGGACTCTTGTTGCTACCGTTTAATAGCTGCCACTATGCCGTCTGGCATTGTGGTTTATGTGTGCTTTATAGCGTTAACGGTGTTCAATTACACCAAAATAACTGAATAACTGAGCATCAATACTGTCGTGTTTTTCCATATAAGTAAGCCAGGGAATCGCTAGGGAGACTGGCATGTTATTATCTTTTTGTTGTGCGTGCGTTTAGACTTGAAGTGACATCTCTGTTTTTTTGGATAGCATCCAAATTTGGTACGTCGATCCAAAAGACTAAGGGGGTACTTATACCTCTACAGTACAGTACAGTGTCTTTATCTCAAGCCTAAAAAAACACACCGATACACACCAATACCAAATCCAAGGTAATTTTGAATTACAAAAAACAGAAAAAAGATCTGATATGAATTCAACCTCTTCACTCAAATGTGCACTAACTCCAAAACTAATTCCACATGAATTTATTTGACTGCCATACAGTCAACCAGTTAGACTGGCATACTTTCCAATAACGATACGACCAGATAATGACAAATAAGGCCCAATACTGTTCCCATACTTATACAGTATTTATATATTTTATACCAGTATGAAATGACAAAAAGAGCTGATCCGATACTTTTTTCCGATACCGATGCAGCATCAGGACGCCATTCGTTTGAAACATATAGGCCTTCATGGAACATACAACAGTTGTGAATGCTTTTAGATTGTGTGGAGGGAATTTAAACGTTTAAACAAAGTGATACAATAAAATGCTGGGTCTACAGCACACCAAACAATCTTTACCCACCACAACAAAAAAGGCCAACCTACAAGCTTACAGTGTGATGTGAGCTTATAGATCCATTAATTAAAGCCAAGTGTATAACTGTATAACGTCTACCTCCTACTCTCTCTCTCTCTCTCCCTCTCCCTCTCCCTCTCTCTCTCTCTCTCTCTCTCTCTCCACTCCAGACTGGGTTCATTCCTGCCGGTCGGCACATCTCCAGACTTTCCCTGAAATGATTTCACTTCAGTAATAATAACAATAACAACAGCACTCTGGGAGACGACGGCATCAAACCGGCCACCGGCCGTCTGCCACAGCAAAACCCCAAAAGACCCACAGTCGCAAAAAAGAGTGTGTGTTTGTGTGTGTGAGAGAGAATATGTATGTGTGTGTGTGTGCGTGTGCGTGTGCGTGTGTGAGAGAGAGAGAGAGAGAGAGAGAGAGAGAGAGATGAAGAAAACGTCGGGCCGAGGGAAGGAAGAGCAAAAGAAAACATTTTGTCAGCAAAAAACACAGTCCCATTCCCAATCCCGGGTGGAAAAAAACGGGCCGGCCCACATGCTGATTCAGACGCTGTGCGTGCGTGCGAGTGTGTGTGTGTGTGTGTATGTGTGCTCTGTGACGTGTGTGTACGTACGTGCGTGCGCACGCTTCTAATTTTAGCCCTTCTCACATCCGTCTCCGTACTAGCCTTTATGCACATTCATAGGATTTTGCCAGCAAGTTGCCTTTGAAATTTCACTCTCTCTTTCTCACACACGGACACACACACATGCACGTACGCACACAGGCGCACGCACACAGGCGCACACACACACACACACACACACACCCCCGTGGCGCAGATTAGCAAAAAGTCCCTTTTGAACATGCTGACGTGAGTTTCCACACACTTTTCAAGCCGCCGCTCTTTGCCTTATTCCGTGTCTGGCTGCGGGAGTATAACACAAATTACACAAATAAAACTCTAAAGGGAATATAAAAAAACAATAAATAAAAAAAAAGATTCCGTCTATCTTCTCTCTGACGTGTCAAAGTACAAGAAAGAAAACCACGGGTCGGAACAAAACACTTGTGATATAAGGCCTGCTAGGAATCCACAGGGGGCTTTTTGATTTGGCTGCGGACGCTCACAGACTACATTAGCATGTCCTTTGCTCGTGCTTAATGGAGATTCATGCTCGGAGCCGCGTCTCCTAATTCAAACCCCCCTGCGTAAAGGGAGACGGACCGAGGGGGCCCTGGTTTGAAATATGGAAGCAGAGGACTCTTTTGTCTTGTGCTTTTAGCGGCGGGCGGGCAGGAGGAGGGAGGGAGGGCGGGCGAGGAGAGAGTGAACAGGAGAGAGACAGAGAGAGAGAGGGAAGAGGAGCACCTCAGTTCTCATTAGCTTAATAATGCATGAAATGCGCTAGGAGCCTCCAGACTGCGTGTGCAGAAGCGCTTTAAACTATTTATCATGGTCCCACAGGAGGCCGGGGTGGGTGCAGCCATTTTAACCAAACCTATCGCTCTTCAACCTGGTCCCTTTTCATTTGGCTCCGTTAATTATTCAAACCACATGTCAATCTGCCTCTCCTCTAACTCTCTCTCTCCGAAGCTATCTGGTGTGCTCATCTCAGGCAACGCCGTTGCCTGAGATGTTGCATTCTGTCCCAAATGAAAGCCAACAACACAACGATCGCCAGATGATATGCTCGGATCAAAAGATAATTGTTGTGATCGGACTACATGTCGTGTTCGTGGTAGGTACAGGTAGGCAGGGAGTGGGTTAATATCTTGGCCAGTGTCCCCCATGGTTACGTATACTTTGACTTCCCTTCTCCCAGGGCCTCTACATCCAACGTCTTTGAAGAAAATACAGACAGCCGTTTGTGCATCAGCTATTTTTTTTTAATAGTGTACGCTTAGTGTTCACAGAACGTTTACCTACACTACAATGACATTCCCAGAATATGGACAGAGACATTTGACGCAAGTAAAGGCAATAAACGGACAACTTGGCGTACCTATACTTTATTAGGAAACCAGAACAGGACGTCTGGGAAGGATTGGCCAACTGACCAGGAGATGAGGGGAGTGATAAAAGAGGAGGATGATACACCGTATCAGCCCTAGGGGCTGATAACTGTGTTGACCAATCAGGGGCCAAAGCTAGCGTGCTTGAACTGTCACTGTGAGTGACCTGGCTGTGGAAGGAACGCCGCAAAGACAAACATGGACACAAAAAAACAACCACCAAACATAGATCCCTGTGTGTGCGTGTGTGCGTGCATGTGGTCAAATTCACAGCTGAGGAGACACGGAGGTTTTGCTCGGGTGCAAAGGAACCAAATCACAGAGCGGAGAAACAGCAAGCGACCTTCCACGGTTCACAGGAATGGCTGCGTACCAACCAGAGCGTGGCAGGCCGCCGGCACCTGCCTGCCTGCCTGCCCACTGCCTCCCCACGCTGTGCAGAGAGGGAGCCGGCACCATGCCTGTCTGCATGCATGCTCTAGCTGCCTGACTGACTGCTTGAGACTGCCTGCCTGTCTGCATGTATGCCTAGCTGCCTGTCTACTTGACTGTCTGTCTGCCTGCATGGCATGCCTGCCTGATGACTGCCTGAGACTGCCTGCCTGCCTGCCGAAGGGCTTGCCTAATTGTCGACTCCCACAAAACCAGAGCGAGTTCAGCAAACCATGTGCAACCCAGATTCGGCCCAAACAAGGGACTGTTTTTTGGTTCCTATATGGCACAAAAATGTGGAATGCCCAACCAACAGTCATTAAGACACGCAAATTTCCTTCAAAAACAACTCTCAAAGAGCATCTATGGACGGCTGAAACTTGAAATTGGCTTCCATAAAAATGTAATGAAAATCCACAAGCTGTTAATACATATTTCAATCAACCAATGCCTGGCTGGCTGGGCTTTATGGCATGGCCAACCTTGCCAGTTATGCCACCACTTTAACTAGTGGCATAACTGTCTGTCAGACAGCACAGTGTTGTGCTGTCAGTGAATGAAATGTTTATATTATTGTGGCGTATCACCACAATATGTAATGCTACAGCCAGGGAGTTGCGCGTTGCCAAAGACCTCCCACATTATACCCACTAGCACAACGCACGCATGCATACGAAAAGCCATCCAGTCTTCTCTCTCCAATGTGCAATTGTCTTCGGTGATATGGATGAGAACAGTTTTTTTTCCTCCTCAGCGCTGGTAACAGCCCCCATGTGGCAACGACGTAAACCTCTATAGCTGGCATGCTATAGTATATTATTCTGCACTTCCCGGCCGCGTGAATCATCATAACAGGAATTATATAACGCTCTCATGGTTTACTTTATGTTATCTCTTTCTATTTCGGTCGAGTTATTGCCTCGTGGGTTAGAATGTGCTGCGCTGGACGGACCCTTCGCTCGCTCGCACGCACACGCACACACACACACACACACACACACACACACACACACACACACACACACACACACACACACACACACACAGGGATAGTGTATAGAGTCCACATAGTTGGGATGGAAATAGATTCATGGGCTGTCTGCACTGTCTGTCAGCAGCGTTGCCCCGTTCTGGGAGAGAAGTAAGCCACAAGGCCCCGAAAGTAGCGGCTGACACAAGAGCAAGAAGCAAGTGCACTTCAAATCTTTTTGTGAGCTTGTAGATCTGCTATTGATGACATCACGATGAGGACAAGATCTGACATCTGTTCCTGAGAGCAATTCCCATGAGAGCTCCTACACAATAATCAAAGCCTGATTGTTGAAAATGGTTTATTTGTGGGGATAGAAACCACACACAGGAGCACCAAAAACAAAAATATAAAGAGTTGAACTTCCATGGTTGTAGGTCCTTTGACAACACAAATCTGGCACAAATTGTTTTCCGAAGGGGATATCCTCCAGACAATTACATAATACTTTCCCAGGTCCTCTCCTTGACAAGAAAAAAAAAACACTAGTTAAGCCACAATGACTGCCAATATCTACATAAAAAAGCAACTTTACAGAAAGCATACAGCCCTAAGTCACTTCTAATAAGCGGACGTGGCAACACCGTCTATCACATGTCTGACACTGTCTGCCACCCCTGGGTGCCATACGTGTATGTGTTGTCACTAATGTGCCTCTACCGTGGCTGTCAACCAGTGGTCCCTGAGGGGACCACCCAGAGTTCCCATGGTCCAGTAGTCACAACATGCTCTATCGCTCCAATGCTTGAGGTTATGTTTAGGGTTAGGTTTAAAGTACAACCGCAAGGTTCACGTTAGGTTCGATAATTTAAAAGATGAGTGTTAGTTGGTGTTAATTTAGCCTACTGCTTTCTTTTAGCCTGATCTCAATCTGAAATGTCAAAAACGGCTAAAATCCAAGAAAGTAAAGTTACTTTTTTTACTATTTCTTACTTTTAGCTGTTTTTGACATGGGGGCGGAGGCATTTGAACATGGTCCTAAACGGTAAATGGTGCATTTATATAGTGCCTTTATCCAAGGTGCTTTACATACAAATACATGTAAACAAATACATTATTTAGGACCAGCGTGGCACACTGTGAGCTTGTAGATCTGCTGTTTTTCAATAGCCAAAGTATAACATATTGCTTAGAATGCGTTCGTTCCCTCTACTCCTGCTCAAAGTGGGTTAACTTGAGGGTTAACTTGAGGCTGTGAAATGAAACCGAATTGGAGCCGTTAAGGCCAGGATTTGACTGTACAGCAGCCCAGGGACCCCCGGCTAGACAGTAAGTGGTTTTGAGTCCAAAAAACATGAAATGTTGCTAAACAGAACAGCGGCTGAAGCTTCACGTGTTTCAGTTGGCTGCTCCGATTCCACCTCGTATACAACGCAGGTTGTCAGCATGTCTCCTTTGCGCGTTCCTCTGGGCTTATGTGAATTTGCGGAAGCGTTGCCTTCACATCTGGTTTTTATTCCGACCACGGTGAAAGGCACTGGGGCGTTCTCCACGTACAGCCACAGCGTATATATATATCACGTATCGACGATAAATATCTAATTCCTCGTGTATTATCTGCACCCGTGGTCAACCAGGCAAACCGCACAGTGTGTTATTATTATAATACGCAGCGGTGACAGGTAAATAAATTCAGATCAGATATTTAATACAAAACATGCATTAAACAATTATACCGGAAAGCCCTGTTTTATACGTAAGCCAAGAGCCAGACTACAACCTTTAATTGTTGTGTGTGTGTGTTGTGATATGCAACATTAGACAAGCTGGAGACATACTACTCACTGTCACTGATTAAAAAAAATAATGGACACTGGACCAACTAGACAGCCAGCCAGCCAGTCAATCAGTCAGCTACTAAGCCAGTCAGTCAGTCAGTCAGTCAGTCAGACAGTCAGTCAGTCAGTCAGTCATTCAACCAGCCAGCCATTCAGCCAGCCAGTCAGCTATACAGGTGAGGAAAATAATTATTTGATCCCCTGATGATTTTGTAAGTTTTCCTGATTAGAAAGAAATGAGCACTCTGTCATTTTTATGGTACTTTTATTTAAACAAATAGAGACAGAATATGAACAAAAATGTCCATAAGAAAATAATATTTAAAGGTTATAAATTAATTTGCGTTAGAGCTCGTGAAATAAGTATTTGATCCCTAAGCACAACCTGACTTAATACTTGGTGGAAAAACCCTTGTTGGCAAGCACGGAAGTCAGAAGTTTCTTGTAGTTGGTCACCAAGTTTGTGCACATCTCAGGAGGAATTTTGGCCCACTCCTGTTTAGATATCCTCCCCAAAACCTCACGGTTTCGAGGCTGTTGCTTGCCAACTCAAAGCTCAATCTCCCTCCATAGATTTTCTTTAGGATTAAGGTCTGGAGACTGGCTGGGCCACTCCATGAGCTTAATGTGCTTCTTCAAGACCCATCTTTAGTGCTCTGGCTGAGGGAAGGAGGTTCTTGTCCATGATGTTGCAGTGCATGTCTCCATTCATCAGCCACACAATGCGGTGAAGTTGCCCTGTACCCTTAGCAGAGGAACAGCCCCAAAGCATAATGTTTCCACCTCCATGCCTGACGATGGGGATGGTGTTGTTAATGATTTGAAGGCAGCTGGGACCACAGTCACCAAAAAAAACATTGGTAACATAGTACACCATAACGGATTGAAATCCTGCAGTACCCAATCATGTCCCTCTGCTCAAGAAGGCGCATAGAGGCCCGTCTAAAGTCCACCAATGAAGACCTAAATGATTCAGACCAGGCTGTGGGGAAGGTGATGTGGTCAGAAGAGACCAAAATTCAACTCTTTGGCATCCATTTGATTTGTCGTGTTTGGAGGGAGTGAAATGCTGAATACAAACCCAACAACACCATCCCCACCGTCAAGCATGGAGGTGGAGACATTATGCTTTGGGGCTGTTTCTCTGCTAAGGGTACAGGGCAACTTCACCGCACTGTGTGGCGGATGGATGTGGCCATGTACCGCAGGATCTTGGACAAGAACCTCCTTCCCTCAGCCAGAGCACTGAAGATGGGTCGTGGCTGGGTCTTCCAGCATGGCAACAACCTAAAACATACGGCCAAGGCAACAAAGGAGTGGCTCACAAAGAAGCACATTAAGCTCATGGAGTGGCCTAGCCAGTCTCCAGACCTTAATCCTATAGAAAATCTATGGAGGGAGCTTGAGCTTCGAGTTGGCAAGCAACAGCCTCGAAACCTTCAGGATTTGGAGAGAAGATCTAACCAGGAGTGGGCCAAAATCCCTCCTGAGATGTGCGCAAACCTGATGACCAACTACAAGAAACTTCTGACTTCCGTGCTTGCCAACAAGGGTTTTTCCACCAAGTACTAAGTCAGGTTGTGCTTAGGGATCAAATACTTATTTCACGAGCTCTAACACAAATTAATTTATAACCTTTAAATATTATTTTCTTATGGACATTTTTGTTCATATTCTGTCTCTATTTGTTTAAATAAAAGTACCATAAAAATGACAGAGTGCTCATTTCTTTCTAATCATGAAAACTTACAAAATCATCAGGGGATCAAATAATTATTTTCCTCAGCTATAGCTACTCAGCCAGCCAGCCAGCCATTCAGCCAGCCAGCCAGCTATAGCTACTCAGCCAGCCAGCCATTCAGCCATTCAGCCAGCCAGCCAGCTATAGCTACTCAGCCAGCCAGCCATTCAGCCAGCCAGCCAGCCAGCCAGCCATTCAGTCAGTCAGACTACAGTTGAAGAGGAAATGCCGTGAGGGAAACAGCTGGGACATGTATCCGTCAACGGCCTGTGTTCTCTAGAGGAGGGAGAGCACCAAGCTCACAGGCACTGCTTACACCACACAAAACACTCTACAACCTTTGTTTGGGAGCTTTATAGTTTTGTGTCCTTCTTGTGTGTACAAAATTGCTTTTTCAGAGGGGGTAGACTAGAGGATAACTCCAGTGTATTTATGAACCAGTCCCAGGCTATTGTCAATACTTTTCAGTGATTCAGGATTCAGAGGAGTCACGATACAATTGAATGACTTTCATGTTCAAAATAAACATATTCGATCCCATCACTACTTACACATAGCCTACTTTGACGCATGGCAAAATGCAAACAGGACCAGATCTATTTCAAGATGTAGTGGAGTAGTAAAGGTAAAAGTGCTGAAAATCATGCACACATATACGAACATTCTTACATGATCCATAATACTTTTCAGTGATTCAGGATTCAGAGGAGTCACGATACAATTGAATGACTTTCATGTTCAAAATAAACATATTCGATCCCATCACTACTTACACATAGCCTACTTTGACGCATGGCAAAATGCAAACAGGACCAGATCTACTGTACAAGGCAAGTGGACATTTTCAGCAACTGGAAATGTTGATGCTGTATACTAGTGTAGTCCAGAATGCAGACACTGCCGTGGGTCCATTTGGTTAATGCAAGGTGAACATGGTTAGCGGTGTCCGACCTAAACGATCGTCCACTGATCCGTGATAGGATGATTCTCACTCCAAATTATTCAACCGTTGATCGTCAATCTACCCAATCTGGGGAAAACAATGTTTCGTATCTATTTAAGTGTTATCAAAGTCAGATATACTGTACGTATAGAATAATAATGTTGACAGTCCTAAACATTATGCCCTTTCTGGTCATGCACACACACACACACTGGCCCTTATTTGTCATTATCAGGTCATATTGGTAAATATGCCAGACTAACCACAGATCCAACACGGGAGTAAGGGGTTGACACTATGACACATAAATACTCAGAAATTGTGCGTAAAAAAAACAAACAGGATCGATCTCCCAAAAACCCTGATGGGAGCACCTCTAAACATGGCAGCTTTCACCTCTCTCACTCACCAGAACCCGTCCCGTCATCATTCTCAGTGGGAAAAAAGCTCAAAACGCACAAGCTTTGGCAGAAGAGGAGGAATTAGTTGGGTGGGATGGAGGGTGGGATGGAGGGAGGGTGGGTGGATGACGGCGCTGGCTGGCGGCTGGTGCTGGAAGGGTGCAGGGTTTTCCCTTACACACGCTGGAAGAGCTCCAGTGAAAACTGGTTGGAACAAGGGGCAAAACATGGTGTTGGACCCCCCTGAGGGAGGTAGGGGGGGGTGGAGAGGAGAGATGGGGGAGGGGAGGGGAGGGGGGTATATCCACGTCTGGCTTGCGGTTTCCCCAGAGCGTGCTCCGTCATGACAACGCTCTCTCTCTCTCTCTCTGTCTGTCTCTCTCTGTGTCTCTCGCTCTCTCTCTCTCTCTGTCTCTCTCGCTCTCTCTCTCTCTGTCTCTCTCTCTCTCTCTCTGTCTCTCTCTCTGTCTCTCTCTCTCTCCCTCTCTGTCTCTCTCTGTCTCTTTGTCTCTCTCTCTCTCTCTCTCTCTCCCTCTCTCTCTCTCTCTCTCTCTCTCTCTCTCTCTCTCTCTGTGTCGCTCTCGTTCTCTCTCTCGTTCCAAGGGGATCCCTTTTCACTACACTGACTCCCAGAGAAGAGCAGTCCACTGCCAAATCACATCTCTGTCGGCCTCGCACGCACGCACGCACGCGCACACATAGTGATGGAATAAGTGTTCCTATGTGTACAGTGGTGTACAATACAGCCAATTACAGTAAAATGCAATACAGTACAGTAAAGTATACTGTGCAGGGGGCCACACTGCAATAAAGTATAGTACAGTGGAGTGAGGTCTAAAATCTAAAATGTTAACTGGTAAAACTAACGTTTTCATATAATTGTAATGGAGTAACATTCCATTTCAAGATGTAGTGGAGTAGTAAAGGTAAAAGTGCTGAAAATCATGCACACACATACGAACATTCTTACATGATCCATACTTCTAAACCAGGGGTTTTCAACAGGTGGTCCGGGGACCACCAGTGGTCCTTGAGAGGGTTCCAGGTGGTCCCCAGGCTAAATGTTGGAAAGTTGGTTAACCGGATGTAACTCTTGAGAACGCAAAAATGAAACCAAATGGACCCTTGCGGGTCCATTTGGTTTCATTTTCACACTCTCAAGAGTTAAAATATTCATCATCTGAATTAGCACTATTTAATTACGAAGTCTACACTGTTTTGTTTGCAAAATCGAGCCTGGAATTGTCAACAAAACCAAAAGAATGCTTTAGTTTTAGGTCTTTGGGGCTAAAATGTCGTCAAATGGTGGTCCGTGGCTCAAATGCTGAATAAATGGTGGTCCCTGGAGTCAAAAAGGTTGAAAACCCCTGTTTTAAACAACTCATCTCGTCTGTTCACACACACACACAACAGAAACCTTGCAGACAAAACACTCGGGTGAAAAAAGAGGAGGAGGAGGAAAGAGAGAGAGAAGAAAGGATCAGAAAAAAGCGCCTCCCGTTTCCTGTGAGCGCCGTGGCGATGGTGTTGGTCGATTATCTGAGCCCCTCAATGAATAAATCCCCCCTAACGTGGGCGGAGCTTAACAAGCCATTATACTTCAAGCGCTGCATGGGGAGATAGGCATGTGTGATAGCCTGAGTCTGGTGTCGGATAGCAGGGCCTGATAACACCACACACACACACACACAGCATCAGAGAGGAGACTTTACCCATCACACAGAGAGAGAGAGAGAGAGAGAGAGAGAGAGAGAGAGAGAGAGAGAGAGAGAGAGAGAGAGAGAGAGAGAGAGAGAGAGAGAGAGAGAGAGAGAGAGAGAGAGGCGCGTCAGAAATCAAAGGCAAAAGCCAATTTGATTCCATTCATCCTTACAAAAAGAAAAGAGATATAGCATCTATTGAATACATTGTCACTGCAGGGATGTTTAGAAACGTTTGCATTTCAGGAAATTAGAAACTTCCAGGAACTTGGAACAAGTAATCACAAGCGCATTTATTCATTTGATATGCGGTACCTATTAGAAGTCAGTCAGTCAGTCAGTCAGTCAGTCAGTCAGTCAGTCAGTCAGTCAGTCAGTCAGTCAGTCAGTCAGTCAGTCAGTCAGTCAGTCAGTCAGTCAGTCTCTCTCTCTCTCAGTCTCTCTCTCTCTCTCAGTCTCTCTTTCTCTCTCTCTCTCTCTCTCTCTCTCTCTCTCTCTCTCTCTCTCTCTCTCTCAAAATAATGCTAATCACACCTGTGTGAACTGAGCGGTGCAGGCTGTTCGACAACACGGCTAGCTCGCTGCAGTTATAGTTCTACTGGGCAGTTAGAACGCCACCCGAATGATACCCCAATCATCTGCAAGGGTCAACAACTAATCCTAAACATATTGCTAGTTGGACCACTCCAAATGCTCCGGTCTGAAAAAAAAACTAATAAATAACAGCTTGTAGGTAGAACATAGTCATTATATAATTACAACCAGTCTACACACGTGCGCGCCCGCTGGTCTAGTGTTCCGGGTGCATGCCACATAGGCCTGACAGCGTGTTGCGTGTTTGAGTCCCGTTCATGACGGCCTTTGCTGCATGTCTCTCTCCTTTTCTCTCTCCCTCTTTCCTGTCTATCTCCACTTGGAGCTCTCAAAAAAGCCAAGCATGCCTAAAACAACTCTCTCAACTTTCGGATCAACTTTCAGATCAGCCTCATATTTTATCCATTCCACAAGATTGGATAAAACAACATCTTATTCAATCACAAAAAAAAAATGCTGTGGACTTTCAACTTCCTCGGAAACCAAACCTGTAGCACCTACGTAGTACGTACAGTATATCTTTGAGTGTCCATTCCCGCCACACGGTCAGTCAGAACACGGAACCAAAATAGAATGCATATTAAAGGGGAATTCCACTCATTTTCAACATTTTAACATGGCATTAGAGATGTTGTGTGAACATGATAAAAAAAGTTCCCCCATTCTGTGTTCCCAAGAAATGTAGGTCTGAAGAAAACCACTAACATGGTGAAACATCTTGATGACATCATCAAGATGTATTTTCATCATGTTAATGGACGCTTTTCTGAGAGCGTTCTGAGAGCGTACAAATGGAACCAAATGAACCCTAACGGGTTCATTTGGTTGCATTTGTACGCTCTCAGAAAAAAATGTTGAAAATGGGTGTAATTCCCCTTTAAACAGAATGCCACGTACTCCTCTCCCTCTCCTCCTATATGAGAGCGTGACGGCGGTGCTTTGATTTGAGTCTGACCCAGATAAAGAGGCTGCGTGGCGTATAACGAGAGGCGTGGTGACTAAGCTGAAGGTGAATCACACCATCCCATCCTCCCAGAGAAGACGTAGCGTGGCCACGGCTGTGTGGAGGTTTCAACAGCTCTCGATCTGGACTGGGGGAACCGGGCTGGCTGACTGGCTGGCTGGCTGGCTGGCTGGCTGGCTGACTGGCTGACTGGCTGGCTGGCTGGCTGGCTGACTGGCTGACTAGCTGGCTGGCTGGCTGACTGGCTGGCTGACTAGCTGGCTGGCTGGCTGGCTGGCTGGCTGGCTGGCTGACTGGCTGACTAGCTGGCTGGCTGACTAGCTGACTAGCTGGCTGGCTGGCTGGCTGGCTGGCTGGCTGGCTGGCTGGCTGGAAGATTTTTGTAAACCATTTTTTTTCCTGTTGTATACTATGGGACATGAAAAAAGTGGTTTACATTTTTTATGTTTGCCCAGAAAATATTTACCCATAACATCCCATACAATATAATAATTATAAAAATATAATAATTCTTTAAGAAGCACATGTGACATGTCAAACTAGGGGTTTACCACTTTTTTCATGTCCCATAGGGTTCATACAACAGAAAAAACATGATTTACAAAAATCTTCACGAAACACTCACTTAAATACGCAATGACATACACTAGGCTGGCTGGCTACGACTCCAGGAGGGCTCAAATAAATCCTGCTGTGGTTAAAGATGTCTTTTTTTCCCTTTCTGACGACTTGCCGTGGCTTAAGGCCAAGGGATTCCTGTTGCTGCTTCTGGTGTTGTTGTTGTTGTAGCCCCTATCAAGGCCTTAAGCACAATACTCTCAGCTTCCAAAAGTTTTTTTTAATTTTTATATTTAATACGCTGCCTCAGCACTTCCTTAGACGATTTACAAGCTTGTCCGTACGGAACGGCGCGCTCCCATTGGAAATGAATTGCAAGTCGCTGCGAGTCGTTCGTGCCTAACCGGCATGGTTTTTGCTGCTTGTTGCTGCTTGTTTCTCTCTTATGTGGCAACATGCAGAGCACACCGTCGCCATGACATCGTCATTGTAGCTGTGTATTTCTATTGGCCAAACCATCTATCATTACAGGCTATGGGATGGTACACTGCTCTATTGGCCATTTGTCCTACCCACACCACACCTCCAGTCAGTGGCTCTAGGCTTGAAGCAGGGGGGGCCCTGGTGGTCAAGTCTGGTACTGCAGGCGGGTGGAATTCATGCACGACCGCCGGAGAGCACGCACGCTCGTTTGCTTTGTGCACGCGGACAGGGCAGTTTGTATTTAAGTTGTTTTCTGAATAAACCAGCGGTCCTCACGTCATATACTACCTCTGAAAACATAACGTATGTATTATATGACAGATAATAAGCTCAATGCAAACCCACAAGCTTGTTTTTGATGCTTTTTGATGTTTTTTTTCCTTTGCTCGTGCGCGACGGCGCTCGTTCATGGTTCCCATAATCCCTTGCGTCGGGCGCGTTCATGGAGAAATACTTCCGCATTTGACCACCAAATTTTGGTGGTCAAATGCGGAAATAGGCGCACTTCCGGCGGTCTTCCGGGTGCTTCATGCGCCAATGAGCAACTTGCATTGAAATGAACGGCAAGGGGGCGGGGCTGTCGCTCCAGTCAGGCCTCTGTATTTTATTACTCTATGACCCACACGACCTATCCCTGTCCTTACAAGCTATGGGATGGTTATGCTACACTGCTCCATTCATTGCTGCAGCTTGCCGACTGGCAGTGTAGCGCATGAGACGACTGACACACAGCCGACAACTTATGGACTGGACTTTTTTTTCCTATGAAGTTCTAGATGAAGACAGTTTGCTTACACAGGCAGCACTTATTTCACACGGGTGTGATTTTTTATTTTTATATTTAATACACTACGCACCCAAAGCGAGGTACAATGGGAGTTTTAATTTTCCCCTGCTCCCATTACAAAGCTATGTAAGCCTGTTTTGTCGCATTTCTTTTGGGACATCTCAAATCTCATCTAATTCTTACCCCTCAATGTACGCTTTTCTGGCAGGCCGGAGCATTTTCACTTGCAGAGAGCAGGCACTGTGAGACTCGCGGTCCGGATGTTTTTCCACAGAGGGTTAGAACAACAACCAATCAAGACACTACACACAATGAGCTCATCATAACATCCGGTTTCAGAGATCGGGCGCTTCAAAATAAGGGTTACAACAGGGAACCTTGCCATAGAGCTGTATTTCGCAGGGCGCTCTGTGAGTTAATATTCAGATTGCTGACTTAAAAGGTCTCTCTGTTAACAATGGTTCTGATAACCTCCAGAGTCAAAACAACATAAACTTTGCTGTTGTTCCTCCAATGCTGCTTGGCTGAACTGACGCCATTATGAAAACATCAGAGCTGCTCTGGACAGAAATCACAGCCGACTTTAATTCAAACAAACAACATTGGCCAGTCCTGCATTAGTTCTCAAACTTTTGTTTCAATCTGAGTCATCACTGAGTTGTGATCGGATTTTCGATCAATACAGACAGCCCCCTAAGCAGCATCATCAGACCAAAAAACAAAACAAAACAAAACAAAACAATGAAAGCTGTATTTTTAAGGTGGTGACACAGGGCTGGATCCAGACTAGCTGCCTCCTGCATTATGTGCAAATTCAAAACAGTTGGTATGCATATCTAAAGATACGGTAGCTCTTTCAAAATGCAACAATTAGGAGAAGAATCATCTGCAAGGAAGTGCATCATAACATGTCTGTCTGCAGTGGGTTGTTATGAAACAAAAACGAATGGGAATGAGGAAACTTTAGGTTTTTGGTACAGGTGAAGCGTTTGATGTTTCTGTAATAGAATCAGTACAGTATGGTAAGATGGTCTCCGCATGAATAAGGTCCAGGTCAATCACTATGTCCACACAAAAAACAAAACAAGTGAAAAACGTTGAACCAGCGTGGGCCTGGTACTTCCATCTATGGCTATTGGCCGGGGCCTGCCTGCCTCTCCTTCCCCTGCTGAGCCCCTGCCCTGTGTGACCAGTCATCCCATCACATCCATCTTCCTTATTTGTCCTTTTTGCCTTAGGCTCCTTGACCTAAAGAGTTCTGACCCCCCCTCACCCCCCCTCACCCCCTCCCCACCTACGACTCACTGCGTTGTCTGTCCCGACACGGAACATGTCCTAAATTTAAGCTCCTCTCCTCAATCTCCATCGAAACGAGGCACATCTGTGTGTGTGTGTTTCAGTGTCGACTTTGACAACAACTTTTGCTTAGCTTTCAGTCCGTCTTTTCGATTAAAATTCCTGTAATTCATATTATTTACTCAAACAGCTACGGCTACAGCTACCGTTCTGACCTACACAAGTTGTGAGACGTGATGCTGAATCCTATCATGGATATCAGATGGCAGAAGGTTAAATGGCAGCTGAATGTAAGAACATACTGTAATAGACGGTGTCATCCAGGCCCTTGCAACGGGGCATGGATGAAAAATTAAAGTCTATCCACAAGTTTCCCCGACAAAGGCGCTAGTGGGGACCAGAACCAGAGCACACACACTCACACCTCCCTTCACACTGTGTTGCCATGTCTGCTTATTATAAGCAACCATTGAAGTCACTGTAACCAGAGCCATATAGTATAGCTTGAGAGATCTACAAACACTGGGGGGCTTGTAGATCACCTATCTATTAGGGCTGTGTTCAAAAAATCGATCCAGCGATCCAATATCGATTCACGCTCAAAAACACGACATCGATTCAAAAATGTGTGGATCGATGTTCTCCAGGCGACTGGCACCATTTTCTTTTACGCGGAGAATATATAGAAAAGACAGACACTACTAAATGCGTCGCCGCCGCTGCCAAAAAAACACGTGCCAAAAAAAGCTCGTTTTGGACAGCACGAGGGCCCATATAACAGATTATGTGAAATCGCGCTCGATTCCTGCCGTGATTCCTGGGGGCACAACGAAGCACCTGCAGCCCCTGGACATCAGTATGTGAAGCCTGTTTTCAAAGTGGCACTTCGCCACTTTGAAAACAGGCTTGGATGACTAGCGGCGAGAAATCTTTCACCAAAACTGGTCGCATGCGGAAAGCAACTTTTTCTCAAGTCTGGCAGTGGGTCCTGGCTGCGTGGAAAAGTGTCAAAACATCCATCCACGATCACGAACGGGTTTCGAAAGGCTGGGCTGCTGCGCGATCAGGACGAGGCGGCGAAAAAAAAAGCCTAATAAAAGTCACATTGATGTCGCCTCGTCGAGCGCATTGAGAGGATTCCTGGTGGTCGCCAGCTAAATGATAGACAGTTGGTTAACCAGATGTACGGTAACTTTGAGAGAGTAAAAGTGAAACTCCGTTCACTTCATGAAACCAAATGGACCCGCAAGCGCTCATTTGGTTTCTTGAAGTGAACGGAGTTTCCGTATCTCTGGCTACGCTCCAAGGCCAGGCCTGGATGTAATATTTCTCAATCGGGGGGGCAGCCGAAAATGGCAGTTGGTTTAGTGGTGCCACAATAGTAGTTAGTCAATGTTTAACTACCGCTATAAACTTTTGATTTGAAATATCTTTGAAGTTTTCGTTGTTTGCATTCCGTCATGTTTGGTGGGGCAGTCAGGGCGTTTAGAGGGCATTGCCCCCCCATGTCTATGCCTAGATCCGTCCCTGGTCTATGGCTGTAGCGGTTAATTACATACAGCACGTGCAGTTAAATGTTACACGTGTATGACTGAAACAATACAGTTCACGGCACAGTACACGTTCTGTGCACTATAGATTAAAACACTTGAATGAGTTATAGCCTACAAATGCATTTTTTTTCTTGAAGTCGTTTAAATAATAAAAAGGATGCTTCTCAAACACCATTTCGTTGCCGACAATCTCATCTGTGCAAGAACCCTTACATATGGTAATTACCTTACTTATGGTAATTAATTAACAGTCCAGTGCGGCTTGTATATGTACACAATTGATTTTTTCGCTAAATTTGGCTGATGCGGCCTATATTCAGGTGCTTTATAATCCGGAAATTACAGTAGGGCCTACTTGACACTTGACTCTTCTCTCTCTGTGTCCCTCTTACACATACACAGATACAATCACCAACACATGGGGCCGTCTTGTCTATTGGACAGTATTTATTTCCATTATGTCTGTAAATAGATCGATATCGAATCGGATCGAATCGTGGATCGAATCGGATCGTGACCTTGTGAATCGAAATCGAATCGATCTAGGGAATTCGGATCGATTCCCAGCCCTACTATCCATTTTCACCATGTTTTTATGTTCAAATCCTGTAGAGTAAAACATGACATATTTTGAACATAATTCAAATGGTGATTAATCATGATTAAATCATTTTTGAAGCTTTGAATAATCTGATTCAAATTTTGAATCATTCATCAGACCTAGTTTAAAACGGCAATACATTTCCATACATTTCAGCAACATATGATACCCACAACCCGAGCAAGGGCGCTTCACTCCGCTTCACGCACTAATTGCATCGCCAAATCACTGAAAACATAGCGGATCTCCAAGCTCCCTCGCAGCACACCAAAAGAAGTACTGTATGAGTCAGGCTTTTTAGCTTGGCAACAGCAGTTAGGCAAGGCGGAGGTTATTTATCAGACTAAACAGCGATCTGCGCCTGCTTACCCAGCTTGTCACCGCTAAAAAAGATCAAAGCGAGACATACTGGGAAGTAGCCGCGCAGAATAAATCCTCTCTTTCGAGGCGCCAAAGAAACCTTCTATGTGCAAGAACTGTTTAACTCTTCGAGCACTAAACCTCATCTGCTGCTTCTGATGCTTCGGTGCGATGCTGCCTGTAGTGTGACCACGCATGTCGTCGTTTTATTATCTTGAAGCCATTTAGAGCAGTGGTTTTCAACCTTTTTGACACCAGGGCCCACTATTTATTCAAAATTTGAGCCACGGACCACCGTTTAATTTAATCTTAGTCCCACAGACCCCAAAACTAAAGATTTATTTTTGCTTTCGTTCACAATTCCAGGCTGGATTTTGGAGAAAACAAAACAGTCAAACACACAGCTCAAAATGACCATTGATATTCTACATTCTCTAGTTGTGTAGACTTGGGCTAATTCACATGATGAAAATTTTCACTCGAGTTACAGCTGGTTAACCAACTTTGCATCATAGCTGGGGAGCACCTGGAACCCTCTCAAGGACCACTGGTGGTCCCTGGATCACTGGTTGAAAACCACTGGCTTAGACCAAAAGTCTTCTCAATCTTAACAGTTTTCTGAAAATATGTTTTATGTCAAGGACCCCCCAAAAGCATGATTAGCTGTCAAACCCCATCTAAATATATGTTGTTCCATGGACCCCTAGAAGCCAGGATTTGAGGTAAAAATGTTCCCTCTGAAACAGTGTATTTTTGAAACATTTGCACAGCATTTTTCCAATAAAAAAATGACTCCATAAAGGGTTGTATGATTTAACCATTATTTTTCAATAATGGTTAAACGCTGAAGCATCCGCGTCCAAAATGGGTTTTAAAGAAAGAATTTGTTAAATAATAAGGCAATACGAGGTTTTCTGCCCGACGACAACAACCGATTTTCAACATAAAAGGGCGGAGGGGTGAAAATAAACTTGCTGCCACTGGTTGAAATGAGAGTGTATCTGCAGCCTGTTTGATCTATAATGGATGTTCTTTACATCAGAACCACAGGAAATCCCCCCCAAGTCCCCATACGATGGTGGGACCTTCACACACACACACGCACACACACACAAACGCGCGCACACGCACACGCACACGCACACACACGCACACACACACACACACACACACACACACACACACGCACACACAAAAATCTAAAACGCCTCTGATCATTTCCAAAGATAAAAAAACAACATAGCAACAACATTTTGCTGATCCTGATTAAAGCAACAACAACCCCCCAAAAAGTGTTCTCGTCTTGAAAAGTAAAAAACAACAAACGAAAAGGGATTCTAATCCTTGTGAGCCGATCTTAATTGCATAATGCTGCCTTTTATGCCAGACAGACACACACTTTTGTGTGACTAAATGAAAGAGTTTCCTCTGATTTGTAGACAAGTGCTTTTCTCCCTCCCTCTCACTCCCTCTCTCTCTCTCTCTCTCTCTCTCTCTCCACGTCAACAAATTTAGGCTGTAACAAGTTGAAGTCCAAAACAGCATGTTTGTGGTGGAGCAGAATTGGTGCCACATGTTGAATCCACTTATTTGCACATATTTACCATCAATTCCCTTCTGTTCTGACAGCTGCGTTTTGTAGGAGACGCAACGATTTATGTTGATTGTAAGTGTTGTAAATAACTATCTATCTAACCTAGCTCTACAGTTTCTGTCACACTCACACACACGCACGCACGCACGCACACACATGCACAGGCAAAGATGCTAAAGATTCACAGCAGCACTATTTGTGGCTTCGTGTCTGAAGTTGAAGCCAGTAACAGTCCAACACACTGTACATATGTAGCTTTTGCAGCAGCGACAAACATCAGGATTTGCTTTGTCGCTACGCATCACTGCAGGCTACCATTAAAAACCGACAGTAGACTGAATCTTTGCATCTGCTCTGTGTGAACGCAGCAGCAGCAGCGGCAGCGCATGAGATTTATTGCTGTAGCGGTCTGTGAGCCGCAGACAAACATGGAAGGACAGACGGACACCAGAAAAGAACACACGAGAGAAACATTTGGTCAGGGACAAATGAGGACAAAATGCTCTTCCAGACCAGTGGGGGGCTCTGGGGACCACTGGGGGGGTAGTTGTAGGGGTTCCAGGAGGTCCTTAGCTAATCGTTTTACATCAATATATTATCTAGTCTACAAGTCCACAATGCGTTGCAGCATGACTAGGGCTTCTGCTATGCTTCAAAACCATGTGTGAGTTCCACAATCTAGCTTGTTTTTAAATACTACCACTCAGGGGTGTAGTAGAGGGGGGACACAGGCCTCTCACATCTAAGATATTTTTGGGGCAAAAATATGTTTTTTTGACTTGTCATTTACTTTGACTTGTCAGGGATTGTAAACTAATATCTAATATGTTTCCAAAATACACATCTGTATGTTTTAATAGTGTGTTTGCTTGCGTTGCAAGTGATTACAATGGTGTGGAGTCTGTGGACTGTCCTTTGTGAGAGAGAGACAGAGAGACAGAGAGAGAGAGAGAGAGAGAGAGAGAGAGAGAGCAAGAGAGAGAGAAACCTAAATAGTGGCTAATGGGGTCAAAGTCTTTCCTGTGAAGGAGCAGGGAGTCAGATTTAGAACAAGTCCATTTAATTCCTCTCCTCTCCTCTCCTCTCCTCTCCTCTCCTCTCCTCTCCTCTCCTCTCCTCTCCTCTCCTCTCCTCTCCTCTACAGGGTGTCTCCATGAGGAGACACACCGCCGCTGTGTCACTTTGGGAAATAGCCCCCCCCCCCCCCCCCCCCCCCCAAGAAAGAAAGACTCACGCAAGCTGTTGTCAAGGTCATGTTGTTGTGGTGATAATGATGTATAAATCATATCCGGCCGTGGTAATAGTTTGTCGCTGTCGGGTGGCAAACCCACCTCTACCCATCTCATCATGCAATTGACAACAAAATATGAAGTCACAGAACCAACATTCATGAGGCCTTATCGCTTTGAATAATGCTATTTCTCACCCCCAACAGCAGTGATATGGAAATAGATTGCCTAGTTAAGAGAGACATGCAGGGAGACACCTTTTTTGCAATAAAAACGTGTACATTTACTTCATGTCCACACATTGATTATTTTTTACTTTCTACTCCATATATCTCAGACAAAAATTGTATTCTTTTATTTTAAGTTTTACTACACTAAAATGTACAGTATATCCAGCCAGCTTTAGTTACTGGTTGGTACTTACATACCAATATATACAGTACAAAGTAAACCAGTGAAATACACTATTGTATACTTTTGACTATCGGGAAATAACAGCTCGACATGCTCACAAAATGTCAACTCAAACACTGTAAATCCTGCGCATTTATTTCTATGTCTTACTCAGGTGTGATCACGTGCCACAAATGGCCACTGATTTTAGCCATGAATTCAATTCAACTATATCAATTCCGAGTATGGGTTTTGTCGACGCTAGGGAAAGCAGAGTGTAAGGTGAGTTTATAATAAACACTGTTTTGATACTCTGCATTTTTCAATAAAGATTCAATATTTTAATTATAAGTTTGTGGTCTCTCTAGTCAGTATCTATGGCCGCTGGTCGCAGTTGGGGGAAAAGAATACTGTTGTATTTTGAATGCATCAGGCCTTTTGCTTGGAGCAGATGGTAATATCTTTATATTGTGGTATTCTTACTGTACTTTTAACTGTACTATTTTCCAGCGCTGGTCTCTGTACAGGTGAAGGCTGTTTTTAGCGGGTATGACACTAAAAACAGCCCAGAGCAGCAGCTAGACCACCCACAGCCATGTACCAGAGGAAAATACATGGGTTTGACGCAAAAAAAACACATAGTATCACCGACTGGCCACCAATTTGAGGGTAGAATTTGAACCACATCCTTGTGGTCACTGGTCACACACGCACGCACACACACACACGCACGCACGCACGCACACACACACACACACACACACACACACACACACACACACACACACACACACACACACACACACACACACACACACACACACACACACACACACACACACACACACACACACGCACAGGTTGAGCTGACCACTAGGCCAAAGTCCAACGGATTTAAAGCTGCAATGCCTGCAGGATTTATATGTTCACTACCTGGGATTCGAAGCCATGGTGGTGGAAAGAAATCCTACATACTAAGGCAGTGGTTTTCAGCCAGTGGTCCAGGGACCACCAGTGGTCCTTGAGAGAGTCCCAGGTGGTCCCCAGCTAAATGATGGGAAGTTGCTTAACCAGGTGTAACCCTTTGAGAGCGTAAAAATTAAACCAAATGATCCACCAAGTTTTTTTTTAGTTTTGGGTCTGTGGGGCTAAAATGTCATCAAATGGTGGTCCATGGCGCAAATGCTGAACAAATAGTGGGGCCCTCGTATCGAAAAGGTTGAATATCACTGTACTACGGAGGTCTGGTGCAATGCACAGGTCCTCCCGGCTGCACCTGGAGACTAGTCTTACGTTACTACAGTGTTGACTCTTGCGATTTTCCAAATGCTTCGTCATACAGTCTGGAACAGCAGAAGTCTGCTCATGAGTATTATTTGATAAAGCGGATGTGACGCATGCCTAGCCTGATTATCAGACTCGAGCTTCCTGAAGCCCTGTCTGTGAGATTTCAAGGGGGAGGGGTTTGGTTCGTACCAAACAAACCAGAGCTTGTTTGGCTAGCCTGTTTGCCATCCACACAAACACAACCAACGAGCGCTACTAGCATGTGAACAAAAGCAGTAAAATATGACAGATGATGATGTTAATACAACCCAACGCTTCTTTAAGGAAACTATTTGTCATAGGTCGGTTTAATAGACAGATTGATATGTCATATGTCTGCAATCCACCGCAGTTGCAGCTGCCATGTTTGTTGTTCGGCACTGTAACTGCTGCACTGTTGAGTCACGAGGCTGCTGACCAATCAGCTGCAAGGATTTATAAATCATTGTGTTGTGTTTTTATTTTTATTACATTTTTCACAACGTCCCAACTTCAATGGAATTGGGGTTGTAGGATACATTTGATTTTAAATTCAATTGGTTGAGCCCCCTTTAAAAGTAAAATAGACACCGAGTCTGCTGCACTCTGGGAAAACAAGAAGCGCGGATTTGTTTTAATTAGGTGTTCCTTTGCGTTGGTTTAAGCACGGCCAGGAAGCTAGCTTCAACCAACCAATCGGATTGCTTCCTCGAAACCACCTAGCTGTTATATAATCCCAACTATCCATCATTTATCTGTGCGCCCCCCCCCCCCCCCCCCCCCCCCCAAACCCCCCGGAACCCACTCAAGGGTCCACTAATAAGGACTTTGAGAAGCAGCGCTCTAACGTCCAGATTGGTCTCTCAATGATGTATTATTCATTACAATAAGCTCCAGACTGCAGCTGTGAGCGCTTCCAAATTATGCTCAATTTTACGGGAGACTGCAACATAATTTTATACAGTATGTAGTAGGAGGAGGTCACTGCTTCATATCTCTCCCTCTCCCTCTCTCTCTTAAGCTGAAGAGCCCTGGTTTAATAGCAATACAAGAACACACCATGCAGAACGTGAAGAGATGATGCAAATTTGTAAAGCACAGGCTGAAAAGCTAAGGCAGGCGCAACAACGCTAAACGTCTTGCAAATGGGAAGACCCAGGCTGAACCGTGACATACACTGTATGACAGATATAGATCGACAAAGCACAGAACACGGCTATAAATGCAGAAACTACACTCCATAATGGAACATTTTATATATAGGTCATACATGCCAACTCTTGAAAGTGGCATCTTTCATACGATACTCATATAAGAGAATAAAGTTAATATAATAATCATAGTATTTTTTTTTTGCGGTGAAACCTGAATAAAATTTTGTAGTGAAACATTTGCAACTTTGCATATGACATACATATATTATTTTTTTTCCAAATGGGACTACAAAAAGCGACCAGAAGATCCACAACAGAGCAGACCTTATACACCTTAAGGGAACAGAAATCTACCTATGACTATTTTTATTCATGGAAATTATGTCCTCTTTGGGCTCTTTGAAGACACATACAGTACATCTGTAGTGAAGTGATTAAGACCTGTGTGTGTGTGTGTGTGTGTGTGTGTGTGTGTGTGTGTGTGTGTGTGTGTGTGTGTGTGTGTGTGTGTGTGTGTGTGTGTGTGTGTGTGTGTGTGTGTGTGTGTGTGTGTGTGTGTGTGTGTGTGTGTGTGTGTGTGTTCACAGGAATGCTTCTAAAGACTAGCTGTGTGTAGCCACACAGCTGAGAACAACTAATGAGCTCACCGGGGTATGTGGAGGAGGAAAGTTGCAGCCCCTAGTAGTACTGTACACTGGGTTGTCAAAGTGGGGTCCGGGGAGCAACAGGGATCCTTGTGGGGACCCCTGGTTGTGCTAATGTGCACTACAAACAGTTTAATCACCTGTTAATTTTCAGGAGCACCGTGATTGGCAGAAAAATGTCAACTTCTGGTGGAAGTTTACATGGCAGAGGTGTGTGTGCATGTGTGTGTGTGTGTGTGTGTGTGTGTGTGTGTGTGTGTGTGTGTGTGTGTGTGTGTGTGTGTGTGTGTGTGTGTGTGTGTGTGTGTGTGTGTGTGTGTGTGTGTGTGTGCGTGCATACGCACACTTATACTTATACTAAGCGGTGACGCATGCCAACTAAGTCACCGATCTAAGCTCGGCAGAGCTCGCCTTTGGTGGATCCGTGCCGTTCTTGGCACATGACAATGGTCAGTGCCGTTGCTACGCATACACGTACAATGTGAGTAGGGCAACACGCCAAGGGGGCGATTTATATACAGTATACTATATATACATTATACTGTGTGGTGGACAAACAGTAAAGTGCTCTTGTGAGTGCATTCATGTACTTCTTGTCTTGTTGCTATTTAAACAAAGGCTACCTTTCTGGGTCAAGGGTCAAGATTAGCACATGGCCCTGGTCTGACTAAGGGACCTAAACTACACACCAGCATGCCTCTGACTCACTCACTACTAGGACACTAAATAAGGAACAAAGGGTTGCCGGGAGTATCAGACTCTAAAGCCAGGAAGTCTACTCCAGCGGTTATTGCACTTTATTCTACGTCAAGGACCTCCACGAGTATAGTTACACAATAAGCTTCAATATCCGCTCTATACAGTACCTAGGAGCGAATCACAGCACTGGACAAACAAACAAACACACAAACATTTTGCCAATTGTAGTCCTAAAATGGTTATGGACTCCTAATCATAACAGATTTGCGCTTCATGAAATATTCCAAATATTAAAAAAAAAAAAAAGTAAATCTTGATGCTTTGGAAATAACAAATATACTATATAAAGCTCCAAATGTGTCCCTTCTTGCCCTTCTTGATGTGCATATAGCTTGAAATTAGAAGGTTCTCCAATATGTGAATAAACATATTTTCCCAAACTTTGTTTATGTTTATTCAACTTTCCGCTTGATCACAGATTTAAAAAACACTTTGAAGAACCACTAGGTATAGCCACCCTGGACACTAACTATGTCTTACAGTCTATCAACAGCCGTTGGAAGTTGCTGTATTTCTAGTCCCCAGTGAAACAATGCTGTTCCCGTCTTGACTTCTTATTTTCAGAAAAAAATGATTTCAACGAACAAAGCAGTGATAGAAGTGTGCAAAGTGCACATGATTCCATCTTTTAAACCTTTACAATGGCTTTGCGAGCACAAAGAGAGAAATAAAATGTTCCTGCAGGCTATACATTATTTTGCGAGCACCACGACGTGATTGGCTGCAAAATAGCAACTTCCGGGGAGGTTTGGCAACTTCCAGGGGAAGTTAATAAAGCGGACGTCCCGTTTTTTGATAGACTCTCTGTGGTACTTTGTCCCCAGGCTTTCATTTGGCAGTGCAGATGTAAGGCTGGGGACCGAGGCTAAGGTACAGTATAGCAGAGAACAAGTGTCATTTTGTGATGTGACTTGACGCCACACGCAGAGGCACGTCGTCCGTTTCCCGATGGCCAAAGAAGAGTCCGCGAGCACGGGGAGGGAAAAAAAAAAACTAAATCATGGCTACGTTACGTTACGTACAACCCCACCGCTTCACTCCCCAAGCGCCCTGCCTTTTACCAGACGTCCTATAGGGCTGCTGCTATCCCATGTCAGCACCCCCTAGCCGCACCCCCCCCCCCCCCCCTCCTTCCCCTCGATCTGTCAGAAAGGCATATAATATCGTTTACCAGCCACTAAAGCCATCTGGCTTTCATTTCCAGGGGACTCCCGGAGGTTTTCAGGTCACTAATATTAACTGTTTCAACGTAAAAGGCGCCGGGTTCAGCCAGAGTGCTGGGAAGAAGAGGGGAGCGAGGGGGGAGGGGGAGGAGGGGTAGACGACGGGGGAGGAGGGGGTGGGAGAGAGGGAGACGGAGAGAGAGAAAGTGGGATGGGCAGGTTTTCCCTGGGCGGTCCTCAGAGACCCCCCTCCTCCTCCTCCTCTCTCTGTGTCTCTGTCTTCCTCTGAGGAGCTGCTGTAGTTGTGGTGGTGTGGAACAGCGGGGCTCTGCTCCCATGTCTGGCCCCCCGCATGATGGATGAGTGTCTGGGGACAGGAGGAGGAGGAGGAGGAGGGCTGGAGGAAACTGGAGGTTCCTCCAGCACACTCCCCCTCCTCCCCTGCTTCCTCTCTCTCTCTCTCTCTCTCTCCATCCCGCCTGCCTGCTCTGGTTGATGTGGTGCTACGAGGAGGAGGATTGGGATCCATTCTGCTTCCTTTAATTCAAGGGTTTTAAACCTTTCTGTTACCAGGGCCCACTATTTATTTATCAGAATTTGAGCCACGGAACGCCATCTGATGATATTTTAGCCCCAAAGACCACCAAAACTAAAGATTTATTTTTGCTTTTGTCCACAATTCCAGGCTGGATTTGGGAAACAAAACACACAATACAGATCAAAATGAGCCTTAATCTTCTGCATTCTCTAGTTGCGTAGACTTGGGCTGAGATGATGAATATTTTAACTCTTGAGAGTGTGAAATGAAACCAAATGGACAAGCAAGGGTTACACCGGCAGCTAACCAACTGTTCATCATTTCGCTGGGGACAACCTGAAACCTTCTCAAGGACCACTGGTTGAAAACCACTGCTTTAATTGATAGTTCAGATTTATATGAAGTATTAATATTTGACCAATATTTTTATATTAATTATATAAGTAGTTGCAGGCATTTTGAGGAGGTCCACAAATCCACAAAACTTGAGCGTGATTTGTATTGTCGAATTATTATCCTAATTATCCTAAAATGCATCAATCGGTTCTCTACTCTAAGGACCATTGGGCCTTCAAACTGTTACAATAATAGCTGCGTTTCGGATCATTCATTGACTCGAGGGCAGCGGACCGTAGTGCTGTTGCACAGTCCATCCCCAGACAGACTGTTTCATGGAAGAAGCCACAAAGTACGTCATGTTCACGCTCCAGTGCGTCTGATCCGCTAACGCAGTGCCAAATGAACCTTAAACCTATAGTATATACCAGGCCATTTCTGAGAAAACAATCCTATGATTCTATGTCAGCAGTTCTCTAGGTTATGACTAGGAGGGATCCCCTCAGAATGATATGGATTTGGCCCATGAGCCCATGATCTGCTATTTTTCAATGGGTATAATAATAATAATAATGGTAATGTGCTTAAACATGTGACAAACATGACTTAATTCGGTTACAACCTGAGGCCCCGATCTAGCAGTAGTTGTCACATCTTTTCGTAATTCAAAATAAATCAACTTTTGCTTTCAAAAATAGCAGATTCTTCAAGCACTGAGCACAGCCCAAAGTGACGTGATTTCAGCTTGTTGATCTGCTATTGTTGAATAGCCAAAGTGACAGTCATGCTTTCACATTCTTAGTGGGTTAGTTAGAAGAAGACAGAGAGAACATTTTCTTTCTGTTTGAAACTCAGAAACACGGATAAATGAGCAGCTCAGGGTTGGGTAAAAAAATGTATCTCTCTAATTTTGATCGGATGTTCGGGTCTGATGACTGACTGACTGACTGACTGACTGACTGACTGACTGACTGGCTGGCTGACTGGCCAATGAGTGGATGGTAACAGAGGTCTAGTATTGTCGGCTTCGGTTCCAGTCCAGTTGCTAATGTTATTAGGACAAAAGTCGACTGAGGCCACTTCACTTCACTCAATTCGCTCAGCCACAAAGCCATGCTTTGACCAGTCCTGCTCATAATTTGAAGGTTGAATCAGTGATAGCTCTCGTCCTGCCAATCAATTAGCTACACAGCGAGGAGGACAGCACATCACTGATTCGTTCGATTCAAGACATAGGGGGGATATAATCAGTGGCGTTTCTAAGCAAGATTTTCCCTGAAGTCCCCTCTCACCAAATGGACCCATAAGGGTCCATTTGGTGAGGGGGGCCATTTGGTCCAGGGGGGAAATTCTCCTGTGACGTCATACCTATGACAGGCACAGTATATATTTTTTGTTTTGTTTCACCAATCCAGCCGGAATTGTGGACAAAAGTAAAAGAAATCTTTAGTTTTGGGGGGTCTGTGGGGCTAAAATGTCATCAAATGGTGGTCCGTGGCTCAAATGCCGCAATAAATAGTGGGCCCTGGAGTCAAAAAGCTTGAAAACCATGCTTTATTTGAAAAGATTTGGAGTTGCCCACCCTGCCGTTCTGCAACCCAGCCTAGTAGGGCTGGCTAAATCCGGCCCTGGGTGTGAGAGTGTCCAACACAGGATAGAACCATGTGTACACTCTCGGGGGTTATGGGGGTCCATGGAATTAAGATTGAAGTGTGAAATTTGAGAACCACTCTACATGCTACACTAAACAGAACACTACTACTACTGGAACTGAAGTTTTATTTCCATGTGTGTGTTGTTGGTAAGCCATGTGAAGGAATGAAGGGAAGTGGGACAGTTTATTTCCAATATGGCTGCCTTGTCTTGCACATTAGGGCCTATTCTAAAGTTTAGCCCATTGTGTCCTGATCAGATTCTAGTTTCTGATGCTAGATTCTAGTTCACAGCGCTAGATTCTAGTTTACGACGCTAGATTCTAGTTCCTCATGCTAGATTCTAGTCACCCACGCCAGATTCTAGTTTCTGAAGTTAGATTCCAGTTTCTGACACTAGATTCTAGTTCCCGACACTAGATTCTAGTCCATGACACTAAATTCCAGTTTGTGACACTAAATTCTAGTCCCTGGTGTGAGGTTCTAGTTTTTTCTGGAAAAAATCTATTTCATAGGAAGGACCCCCAGAAATATCTATTATTTAGCTGCAGAACCTCATCTAAAAACATGTTGTTCTAGGGATCCCCCAGAAGCAAAGATTTGAGTTAAAAATGTTTGCTTCCGAAATAATGTATTCAAAGATTTGCACCACATTTTCACAATTTTTCAAAAATAGCAGAACAACAAGCTCATATCGCGCCACTCGGTGCCGCGATATGAGCTTGTTGATCTGCTACTTTTCAACAGCTAAAACACCAAAACGTGTTCAGTACACAAAAGTTAAATTAAAAGATTGTCAGGCTGTAAAAAGCTGCTGAAAGTCTCTGCAATGGGAACTTCAGCATCGATCCGTTCTGTTCTGTTCCCTCCCTGGCATGGGAAAAAGACATTAAAGTTCCTGTGAGATTCTGAACATAACCTAATCATGTGAGTATATGATTACAGGCCTCTAAATTTAACACCGTGGCAATTTATCACCATGATTTGATTTACAAAACATCTGGGGAGTGGCAAAAAAAAAGCGATCCATGTCGGGGACGGTTTTGGCTCGCGGGATTGCCAGGCATATTACAAGTCATCGAGACGACGGCGAGACTAAAATAAACAAGCAGATTTCATGAGGGAAAAGGAGCAACGCGGCCGTGAAGAGAGAGAGAGACAGGGGGCGGATCCAGGCCCTGGCATGGGGGAGGGCAATGCCCCCCCTAAATGCCCTGACTGCCCCATGCACCAAACACGATGGCATGCAAAACAACCCAAGATATTTCAAATTAAAGTGCTTATATTTCAAATGATTTGAAACACTACTACTGCAACTAACTAACTACAGTTGTGTCACCACTATAAACCAACAGCATTTCATCAGTGAAAACAGAAAACTCTCTGTGTCAGACCTTTAGCTTTATGCATGCTGCGTGTCTGTTGCAACTTCAACAACAACTGATGTTATTATTGATGCTCCACTTGCCTAATATATTGTCATATAACCAAAAATGGTATGGGTATACCATTTTCTCATGCCCCCCCCCCCCCCCCCTCCCCCAAATTGGGAAATGTTACATCCGCTCCTGGAGAGAGAGAGAGAGAGAGAGAGAGAGAGAGAGAGAGGGGGGGGGGGGGGACCGCCGCTGCTGTGCCGTCAGAGAAGAGGTTTTAAAAATAAGATCAGATGATAAAACACAACGATCATCTCAGCATTGATCCCAGAGGGGAAATCGGACTGTTATTACACAGCTGCCAAACTAAGGATATTAAATAAAAGCAGATCATAATACAACCAGCTCAGTGCAGTGGCCCTGTGGTTAAGAAAGACTATCCGCCCCCCAGGGACAGGGAGGTCGGGGGTTCGATCCCCGGCAAGGGCGTACCAAAGACTTGGGTTGGAAGGGTGGGTTGGAAGTCCCCCCCCCCCCCATGGGTGAAGGCGATTGTGGCTCAGGAGGAGGCAGAGCAAGTCGGCCAATGATCCATGGGTCAGCGGTTCGAATCCTCCTGTCTACAAGTCCTTGGACAAGACACCGAAGCCTAAATTGTTCTTGATTATGCTGGTTGGCACCTTGCATGGCTTCTGCTGCAATCAGTGTAGTATGAATGTGTATGTGAATGGGCGAATGTAAAGCACTGTAAAGCACCTTGGATGAAGGTGCTCTATAAACGCACCGTTTACTACCATGTCAGTCTCTGTGACGCACAAGTGCCATATCCAGAGGGTGTACATCAAGCTGCCTCACACTAAAGACACAGGGGATAAGCGCCTGACCTAATGGGTACAATTGTACACTCTCAAGAGTGTACAAATGTCAGAGATAGAAATGCCTGTAGACATGTAATCCATGTCAAATAGGGGATCCTTGAAATAAAACGTTTGGAGAATCACTGCTAGAGCTGTAACAATCTCTTATGGCAAGGGTATATTTTTAAATGGGGGGATGCACAGGCTAATTAGTGTCAGTTTGGGGGTCCATGACATGAAAAAGTTGGGTGAACTGCTGATGTAGTAGGAGGCGTCCATGACTCCAACAGAGAAGATTACGAACAAAACAGAAGGAATGCAGATTTAATGAAAAGCCCTCCAAATCCAACAGGTGCTGCTCCCCCGAAACAGAACCATTCGATCCGGACCGCGGCAGAGTCCCCTGAAACCCACCAAACCCCACACGCCTGCCTGCAACGCAGCCCCGCGAGACCGTTCCCGCTAAACGCGTAGAAAATATGCGATAATGAACCGCGACGCGTGCAAAATGTAGGACATATGTACGAGGCGGTGTTACGTTTCACAGGTCATGCACGACCCTAAATCTGGCAACGTCTACCCGGTGAAATCCTCAGTGACAATCTGGGCTCGGAGTACAAAGTGTGCAAAGCACTACTAACGTGTTTTTCACAGTTGGTGAAAAGTAACCATGATGTACTGTGCTTTCGCTCAAGTACTGTACCGAACTACAACGTACAATTCTGAGGTATTTGCACCTGTTAGCTTTGTTCGACGTGCACTACAGCAGTGCAGGTTGCCAAAGTGGCGTCCGGGAACCCCCAACGGGGTCCTTGAGGGAGATCCAGGGGGTCCCCCAGCCAAATGGACCCTTATGGGTCTCCAACTCTGAGAGTGTACGAATTCCCATTAGTTTTACTTAAGTTCAAAGTCTGCATCTGCATCTGCCCTTATGCATAATTAATACTTCTACTTTAGAAATTCTGGACTTTTTACTTTTAATTAAAAAAAAAAACAAATCACACCAATTGGTGTGTGAACCGAGTGGTACTGTGATTGTGTGTACTCTGTATTGCTAAAACAGCGCCCCTTGTTGGTATGGTAAACATAAGGACATAGGGACAGGTGTGCAGGTGGGTATAGGGCATAGGGACAAAGCTGGGTCTTGGAGTGGCTGCACCCCTCACAACTGTTGGGTACTTTTTCCCACTGCTGTGTGTGTATACTACAGTCTCAGAGCTAAATTAACTTTAACGTTCTGTAGGCTCTCCTTGTTGTTGGGACACTCCTATGGCTCCAGCACAGTCCCACACCCACAACCAAAACTATCAATTAGAAAACTCAAGTCGACAGCACACTTGACAACTATGCTGACAACAGTGTTAAACGCAGTGGTGGCATTAAAATGTACTTAAAGTACTAAAACTACAAGTACAGTAACCCTTTTCCACTGTTGACAAAATCTTCTTGAACATAGCCTATGTAAAGGCACATCTATGTAAATGTAAACTGGCCCATTATTTTCTCTGCGATAATAATACTTCTTTGGGAATTATTTTCTCTGCGATAATAATACCAATTGGTATTGAATCTTATAATGTTTTCATCATTGATAAGTCACCTTTACAACAAGATTTGGCTAGTATAGATCAGACATTCCTGTTATGAGTAACAAATGAGTAACAAAATGTGGCGAAATGAAACGCTGTTCTGTTGGCCTTTCACTGTGGTTTTGAATTTTTTCAAGTGATGGCAGGTGTGTGACGCTCAGTTACCGGCTTGTGATGCAGCCTCAAAGCAAGGTTTAATTTGCCATTTTGGCAAAGTTTTGGGGGGGTACAACTCACATGTTTTGCAGTGTTACTCATTCTAAATTCTGAAATGCATTGGAGTAGAAGTAAAAAGTTGACATGCTCAAGTATAGTAGAAATACTTCAGACTATCACTACAGTACAATACATAACTACAGTAAATGTACTCAGTTACTTTACACGACTGGTTAAATGATATTATTGCGGTGCGGTTTGGGATGATCGGATGGCACCGCCTGTGATGAATAAACACGACGTTCATCGGTATGTACGCAAACATCATTGTCATTTAGTCACCCTTCATGGTGAGGAGGAGGAGTGTGGATGGTCCCTTAATTCTCAAGCGACACGCAATAAACCCTCCACAATGTCATCAAGTGCTAAAAACAACTTCAAAAAGGCAGATCCGTCAACAATAAGAATAACTTCATTTCCACCCTCTGTGGAAAGTTTTTTCTTTCCACGCAAGCCCTGCCTTTACAAGGTGTTGTAACAAAGCATAAAATCCCGAAAACTATACAGAACAGGATAACAGAAAAAACACACAAAACACAAACTAAATAAACGTCTGTGTGGTACAGAAAAAGAAGAAGAAAAAAAAGCTACACAGAAGGTGAACACATTACAAAGATGAATTGCCGGTAGAAACAGGTGGGTTTTTTTAGCAGCTTTTTAAAGGATTCAACTGACTCTGCGCTTCTTATTGCCAGGGGAAGGACTTTCCAAAGAGTGGGGGATGCAACAGCAAAGTCTCGGTCACCCTGAAGTTGTTTTAGCCTAGTTTTCATCAGGCAGGTACTAAAGAACGCCTCGGTCAGAGGAGCTCTCACACCCTGTCCTGATGACCACGACAACAACAGTGATCAGATTCAGAGGGGTAGTGCTTTACATGTGATTAAAAATACATTTCGGAACATTTCTGCAGTCAAGGGCAACAGCTATTAATTCAGCTAGCACTGGTGTGAGTCTGTGAGTCTGTGACCTGCTCTTTGGTGTTTCTGGAAACGATGAAGCAGCTGAAAACTGCATGACTTCGACAGCCAACAATGTATGAAATGGGCCATTCATAATCAGTACATTAATTCTGGTACTTTCTTCTTTTTAAACTGACACTTCTGTTCTATATTTCCGACTTATAGAACAGCACTCGATCGTTCAAAATCTTTGAAAAACCTTAAATTATATTCTATTATATTCTTTCACAGAACTCAAATCTTTATGCTTTACAAGGAATACATGATATTTCGGTTTTGGCCAATTATTGCGCAATGATTGTGAATTGTGAAGTGAACATTTTTGCCCGATGCAACAGACAACACTGACGCATTCATTTGCCTATATGCCTACCCTACACTGGACGACGTGTCTGTAAATCTGCATCTCTTCAGTGAATACAGACAACCTACCACATACAAATAATAAATAAGCACTGGTACCGAAGAAAGCTTTGTACGAAAGAACGTGACATCAAATAGCTTGATAACCACTGACATTTAGTAACATAGGTTTCTCAGAAAGCATGTTTTGTAGGAGATATTGGTAGAATCTGCTCTCAGGCCTAAATGTGTTTAAGTAAAACCATTAAGGAGTGCACCTTTTCCCCGCACCGCTGTGGTAAATGAAGCCAACATGAGCGCCGTGCTGTACCTCCACTGTGACGCTGTGAACAGGGAGAAGTAAAGCAGCTGGCTGCCTGTGGAGGACTCAGCTGGAGCAGCACTGCTGTGCTTTTAGTTTGCATGGCAGGCAGGCGGGCAGGCGGGCCGCGCTTTTTTCTTTTCTTTTCTTTTCTTTTTTGTTTGGCTGAGGTGGTCATTAGTTTTACGTGTCCTACTGAGGAGCACGAGGAACACCTGCTGTTTTTACTAATATTTTCTGCTTATGTCTCCACCAGGCCGGAGGCATGGTGGAGAATATGTTTCACCCTCCGTCCGTGTGTCCGTCCGTGTGTGTGTGTGTCCGTCCGTCTGTTAACAAGTAATCTCCGGCGCCGTTTACCCGATCGCTGCCAAAATTTACACACACACTCCCTGGATGCCAACCATGAACCTCTGCTCCAAATTTTTGGCCAGGGCCTATTATAGCGCCACCAGGAGGCCGACTTTTGCAATTTTTTGGCAAAAATCTGTGCGTGTGTCTGTCTGTTAGCAGCTAATCTCCCAAACCATTAACCCGATCGCTGCCAAAATTTACACACACACTCCCTGGATGCCAACCATGAACCTCTGCTCAAAATTTTTGGCCAGGGCCTATTATAGCGCCACCAGGAGGCCGACTTTTGCAATTTTTTGGCAAAAATCTGTGCGTGCCTCTGTATGTTAGCAGCTAATCTCTCAAACCATTAACCCGATCGCTGCCAAAATTTACACACACACTCCCTGGATGCCAACCATGAACCTCTGCTCCAAATTTTTGGCCAGGGCCTATTATAACGCCACCAGGAGGCCGACTTTTGCAATTTTTTGGCAAAAATCTGTGCGTGTGTCTGTCTGTTAGCAGCTAATCTCCAAAACCATTAACCCGATCGCTGCCAAAATTTACACACACACTCCCTGGATGCCAACCATGAACCTCTGCTCCAAATTTTTGGCCAGGGCCTATTATAGCACCACCAGGAGGCCAACTTTTGCAATTTTTTGGCAGAAATCTGTGCGTGTGTCTGTCTGTTAGCAGCTAATCTCCCAAACCATTAACCCGATCGCTGCCAAAATTTACACACACACTCCCTGGATGCCAACCATGAACCTCTGCTCCAAATTTTTGGCCAGGGCCTATTATAGCGCCACCAGGAGGCCGACTTTTGCAATTTTTTGGCAAAAATCTGTGTGTGTGTCCGTCTGTTACCAGCTAATCTCCCAAACCGTTAACCCGATCAATGCCAGAATTTACACACAGACTCCCTGGATGCCACCCATGAACTTCTGCTCCAAATTTCCGACAACGCTATGTTATAGCGCCACCAGGAGGCCGATTTTAAAAACATGACGAACAGCAGGCAATTTACATAAAATCTTTAACACACTAAAATACTAGGCTGAGAAAAATATTCTCTCTAATATCCACTCTTTTCACAATGGCTTGTTACAGCGCCACCAACAGGTGAACATTTGCAAAACACATATTTGGACAAAATGCCTCAAATCATCTAAATGCTAAAGTCATTTGAAGAAATGGAACCCTTTTAACATTGGCATATTATATAGCGCCATCAGGAGGCCACAACCTGAACTGGCCTGGTGGAGACCTGTGCCCAGAAGGGCACTTTTCTAATATTGTCTGCTTATGTTTTTGAAAACCCAAAAGTCTTGTTGGGATATAATTTGCTGGTTGGACCTCCTGATTTTGTAGTTTTTCAACAAGTTGTTCTATTCTGGGCTGCTGGAACGGAACGCTGGCCTCTTTGGGATTGGTTGTCTCCACCAGGCCGGAGGCATGGTGGAGAATATGTTTCACCCTCCGTCCGTGTGTCCGTCCGTGTGTGTGTGTGTCCGTCCGTCTGTTAACAAGTAATCTCCGGCGCCGTTTACCCGATCGCTGCCAAAATTTACACACACACTCCCTGGATGCCAACCATGAACCTCTGCTCCAAATTTTTGGCCAGGGCCTATTATAGCGCCACCAGGAGGCCGACTTTTGCAATTTTTTGGCAAAAATCTGTGCGTGTGTCTGTCTGTTAGCAGCTAATCTCCCAAACCATTAACCCGATCGATGCCAAAATTTACACACACACTCCCTGGATGCCAACCATGAACCTCTGCTCCAAATTTTTGGCCAGGGCCTATTATAGCGCCACCAGGAGGCCGACTTTTGCAATTTTTTTTTACAAAAAAATGTGTGTTTGTCTGTCTGTTAGCAGCTAATCTCCCAAACCATTAACCCGATCGATGCCACAATTTGCACACACACTCCCTGGATGCCAACCATGAACCTCTGCTCCAAATTTTCCACAACGGCCTGTTATAGCGCCACCAGGAGGCCAATTTGTGGCATCTTTTTACAAAAAAATGTGTGTTTGTCTGTCTGTTAGCAGCTAATCTCCGGCGCCGTTTACCCGATCGCTGCCAAAATTTACACACACACTCCCTGGATGCCAACCATGAACCTCTGCTCCAAATTTCTCACAACGGCCTGTTAGAGCGCCACCACGAGGCCGATTTTTGGCATCTTTGTGCAAAAATCTGTATGTGTGTCCGTCTGTTACCAGCTAATCTCCCAAACCGTTAACCCGATCAATGCCAGAATTTACACACAGACTCCCTGGATGCCACCCATGAACCTCTGCCCCAAATTTCCGACAACGCTATGTTATAGCGCCACCAGGAGGCCGATTTTAAAAACATGACGAACAGCAGGCAATTTATATAAAATCTTTAACACACTAAAATACTAGGCTGAGAAAAATATTCTCTCTAATATCCACTCTTTTCACAATGGCTTGTTACAGCGCCACCAACAGGTGAACATTTGCGAAACACATTTTTGGACAAAATGCCTCAAATCATCTCAATGCTAAAGTCATACGAAGAAATGGAACCCTTTTAACATTGGCATATTATAGCGCCACCAGGAGGCCACAACCTGAACTGGCCTGGTGGAGACCTGTGCCCAGAAGGGCACTTTTCTAGTTATGTTTGCTGTTTTCTTTGTGTTTGTTTTTTTTGACGCTGTTCAGGGTGTAACCCTGAATGTAGTAACTAACAACTACGTATGGATGCCACTAGTTCTATGACTGTTGGATGCACGTCAACTAGGGGCGGTGTTTAACCCAATGGCTGCAGGAACCCCTTTTGATGTTTTAAGCATTATATTATAGCCTACTTTATATTGAAAAACAGCAGCTATTTCTTTTTAGTTTTGAGAAATTGTGAAAATGTGCCTCAAATCTTCTTCAGTCAAATATTTGGGGAGATCACTGGGGGAGGGGTCACTTGGGGGCAGTCACGGCTCACGGGAACAACATATGTTCAGTTTTTTTGCTAGACTCAGTAAGTCTTAGGCCTAGATATCCATTACGACTAAACCCCTTATCCCTTAACATCATCGCCTTTTTAAAACGACAGTGTTTAAAAAAAAATGTACAAGCTCACAATGTGTCAATAGATTGGTATGTTGAACTTATTAAAAATGTTTTTCAAAATAGTAAAAGAAGAAGAAGTTCAGGATAAGGGCAGTTTTAGCGCATGACGAAAATGGAGCTATTCATCTTTTGGACCAAACGTTTAGTCACAATTTAGTCATTTATATTCTTAGTTTTAGCTGTAGTCGACATACTGAAAAAGCTATATTTAGCTCATCAGTGTCTTAGTCTTAGTCCTGACAAACAAAGCACTGACAAAGTCATTGTAGTTCTAGTCAGACTTGACTAAAACAACCCTGAAGTCAGGCCTATACAGTAAAATTCTAAAGGTTGGGTCTCATCCAGCTCTCAACAGGCCCAGCTAGTCTGTATATCAAGGTCATGTGTGACCCAGAGGTGACTCCCGTGGTATCAGGGGACCACGCCAACGCTTCTATATAGCATCAGAGACTGTTGCCCTGTATCATCCTGGCATTCGTCCAGTGTTGCCAACTTGGCGCATTTGACGCTATATTTAGCTTTTTTCCTTCTAGGGCCAAAATTAGTGGAAAAACTCCTGGCGGAAAATCTAGTGCTTTTTTGGCTGGTGAGTTAAGGCGAAATTGGTTGACAGGCGCCATTGGTTGACAGGCGCCAGAGATAAAATAAAAAAAATTTTTTACCATTTTTCCTCCTATGATAGATTCCTCTAACTCTTGAGATCGTAAAATGAAACCAAATGGACCCGTAAGGGTCCATTTGGTTTCATTTTCCAGTTATTTCTCCTAAATTTCCAGTTATTTCTCCTAAATTAGTTTTTTTTTTTTTTTTTTTCATTTTCCCAGTTATTTCTCCTAAATTAGTCCGAGAGAGACTAAACTCAGCATCAAATGGTGGTCCTATGTGGCTAAAATGCAAAATAAATAGTGGGCCCTGGTATGAAAACGGTTGAAAACCCACTGCTCTAGTGCATTCTAGTGCATTTTGGAAGTGAAACTACTAATGCATTGTTGGATTTTGGCAGTTGGCAACACTGCGTCCGTCCCCCATCAACACCAACGCTCCTCGCCAAGAGTCAGCAGTGCCACACAGACAGGACCTCTGGCTGTCGCCCAGAATTCACAGCATCCCAAGTTGAGACGCGTGACAAATTTCCCCCCCCCCATTCAGAAACATAAACCCAAACAAACAACGGCCACGCCGCGGAAAACAGGTGGGGAGAGAGAATCGGATTTGATTTACTTGTCGGTGTAGTAGTAGTGCGAGGCGACCCCTCCCCAAACCCCCCAACACTCGTGAAATTTAACAGCCCAAGTGCCCGCCTCATTCACCTCATTCACTCTCCTGGCACCATCACACACCGCATGTGCACAACACATGGATGGGCATTGGATGGAAGCCGTCGTTATTTATTTATTTATTTAATTATTTAATTTCTAAATATTAACTTTGGGATTAAAGAGGAATTCCACCAATTTTCAACATTTTTTTCTGAGAGTGTACAAATTTTGTACATTTGTACGCTCTCAGAAAAAAGAAGCGTCTAATGAAATCCATTAACATGGTGAAAATACATCTTGATGACATCATCAAGATGTATTTTCACCATGTTCACCATGTTAGTGGTTTTCTTCAGACCTCCATTTCTTGGGAACACAGAATGGGGGAACTTTTTTATCATGGCCACACAATGCCTTGAAGGTATATCAATGACATAGTAAAATATTGAAAATGGGTGGAGTTCCCCTTTAAAGAAATGTATCTTAATCCAATAGACCTTGCAGTAAGCCCCTGTGTTTTTGTGTCCATATCACTGCGCCCCAAAAAAGTAGTTCCATGTGATAAATGATGTTAGTTTTGTGGATTCATTTACTTTTACTGTGTGGCCCCCAGCGACTCCGCCAAAATGACCGGAACTACTTCATATAATTTCACCAAAACCAGAGCAGAGCTCTCACCACAGGACTCTGGACATCAATACATACAGTTGACACCACTATATTAATGGCATATTTCATACAAATTGGCATTTTCATACAAAATAATCTGGTTTCATATTTGAAACCAGACCCAGACCTGAGATGCTTGAAGAAGGTCCTTTGACCGAAACGTTGCCTCAATAAAAGTTACTTACTTACGTATAGACCAGGGGTCGGCAACCCAAGATGTTGAAAGAGACATTTTCGACCCAAAATTAAATTCAAAATCTGTCTGGAGCCGCATTTAATTATTCTTTTTTTTTCCTGAGAGTGTGCAAATGTGAACCAAATGGACCCTGGCGGGTCCATTTGGTTCCATTTTGCACACTCTCAGAAAAAAAGGTTGTCAAAGAAAAATCATTAACATGGTGAAACACAACCTTTCTTCAGAAATGGAGTTTCTAAAAAAAATAAAGGAGTTTTACAGAACTCCATTTCTAGTCCACACAACAACTCTAAGGTATATTAATGACATAGTAAACTGAGTAAACTTTTGAAAATGGGTGGTTCAGATTGAAAGCTCCACCTCTGATAACTGCTGGGCTTTTTTGACATGGCCAACAAGTGCTACTTTAACTGGCAACTGTCAGACAGCGCAACGCGTTTTGGGTGACTGAAATGTTTATATTATTTTGGTGTGGATCACCCCAGTGTCTGTACTGTATGTAATAATGCTACAGCCACTGAGCCACTATAGGATTGTGTTCTGGAGCCGCATATGGCTCCTGAGCCGCAGGTTGCTGACCCCTGGTATAGACGGTGTACGGGACTCTACAGTATATGTACACTGGTACACTGATCCTGATTCAAGCTTTTTGCCTGCCTACGCACCCGTCCCAAAGACCCACAGGAGTGCATTAGACTTTGTTGCCTACAAACCAGACCTTCAAAATCTCCAAAATCCATCTATTATCAACCTGTGCTTACGAATGGCACTTCCAGGAGGGAGGCCATCTGCTACCTGGAGATCTCACACACTGTTTGATTACAGACACCGTTCTTGGGAGGCCGACATTATAAATGGATTTTATACTATATACCCTTAAGGAGGACAGGACTGGAAACAGCACAGCGAGCTCGGCGGTGCCAGAAACAAGCCCCACTGTCATTTGTCTCAGATCCACTCGTGTGGAAGTTAACATTTACTTACATTTACAAGTACATTTCCTTAAAGCACCACTTTAAAGCACCACTTCACCACTTAACAACCTACAGAATCTTTTTGTTGGAGGGAAAAATAGCACGATGGGAACAACACACAAAGAATAATTTCACCTGTTATTTTAAATATAAAACTGTGAGTAAAAATGTATATTATTATTTATTATTATTATTATTATGAACTGAGCTGTGCAACGACAACAAAGCATTTAACCTGATAACCCAAGTATACAGTATACGATTAAAGAAAACTGTATTGTTGTTTCCTGTTTGATAAATTGAAAATGTTTTGTTAAATGTTGCTGTTAAATCACTTAAAACCCAGTATCTCTATTCTGTGGGTAATTCATCAAAAATAGCCGATCTTTAACAGGTCACAATGGGTCAAGTTCACTACAGGTCACAATGGGTCAAGTTCACTACAGGTCAAGTGAGCTTGTAGATTGGCCAACGAAGACACTTTTCTGACGCTTTTTTCCAGACGCTTTTCTGTGCCATTCCATGCGAATTCCAAATAAAGACCAAGTAAAGCACAATAAGGGGCACAGCATCCACTTTGATAAACCCTGATCTGCACCAACCCTGATCTCCACTAACTTTTATTTCAGTGCCTCCAGACCTCTCCAGTCCAAACACTGTCCTAACCAGAAAGATAAAAACAGAAATCGCCAGGTAATATATTAATAAGCAAAGCGGCTTGGGCTCTACAAGGTTCATGTTGTGGACGTCACCACGGGGGAGAGAGAGAGAGAGAGAGAGGGAGAGAGACAGAGAGAGAGAGACAGAGAGAGACACAGAGAGAGAGAGGGAGAGAGACAGAGGGAGAGAGAGAGACAGACAGAGAGACAGAGAGAGACAGAGAGAGAGAGGCAAAAAAAAGTTTGCAGGTCTAAATCCAGCAGGGGTTAATAATTCATCGGCGAGGGAAGAGGAGGGAGGAGGGAAAAAAAGAAGCAAAGTATCATCCACATGGGTGGAGCGGGACGGCGTGGGGGGTTCAAACCGGGGCAGGGTCCCACACACACACACACACACACACACACACACACACACAGGGCAGAACCAACGCGGGCAAGGAGGAGGAGGAGAGACGAGATGTGGAGACAGGAGGCGTGAGGGCAGACAGCTGCATCAGGAAGAGCAGAGAAACACAACACACACACACACACACACACACACACACCACACACACACACACACACACACACACACACACACACACACACACACACACACACACACACACACACACACACACACACACACACACACACACACACACACACACACACACACACACACACACAGCACTCAATGCACCTCCATCTTTAATGTCTCATACATACCGGCGGGGCTGACAAGAGTGAGTGAAGTTAACATGGATTCCCAGTGACAGCGCCGCGCCGCAGACAGCCGAGAGGGAGGCGGCCGTATCGAAATAGCAAGAGCTGCCGGTGCCACTGCAAATGGAGCATCGGTGTAAGACTGAGACGGACCAGAGAAAGAGAGACTGTGTGTGTGTGTGTGTGCGTGCGTGCGTGCGTGCGTGCGTGTGTGTGTTGAGAGAGAGGAGAGAGACAGACAGAAAGACAAAAAAAAAAATCACTGGAAGCAAGGTTTACCAGAACCAATACTCTCGCTATGTGTTTAACGCGACAACTCAGGATATCACCAATCTGTCATACAGTGAGTTTTACAATGGGAGAAATGACATGATCTTGTTCAGCTGAACACACTACGTACCCGACGTGAAACAAAACAAGCTCACGTTGCGTAGAGATACGACATCCTGTGAGCTAGTTGCGCGGGCCGCCTTTTTTAAATATCCCTTCCCGCCCCGCCAAGGGTGGCAGCCCGTCCGCAGCAGCAACCCGTCCCCGCAACATTTTAATCAGTGGTCCGCAGCAGCCCGCAAAAGCAAAAAGAAGCCTATAGCGACGTGTCTCCGTTTAAACACAAGGAAATGACCCAAACTGCAGTCTCCCCTGGCAGCCCAAATTTAGCTGGTTATCAAGGTAAAATTACCAATGTAGGTCGATTGCTTTTGCTACTTCGTTGTTTGGTGTAAGTGCAAAATGTAAAGGGCTTATATACAGTAGTAGCTGCCTAAAACATTGGCTACAACAGATAAATGGTAAATGGTGCAATTATATAGCCAACAGCATGGTTTAAAACAGGAGTTTTCTGGGAAATGCCTTGCTTATACAGTACAGTATCTGAGAGAGATATACCATATGAAGCAGAAAGCTCCCAGCAGGGAACCCACCCCGCCACTTTTACAATGCATGTTAAATGTGTATTTTAAATGAAGAACCACCAAGAACGGGTGTCAAAGGACCTTCGGAGCGCTGGCTTCTTCTCATACCGGGGGAAACACTTGGTGGCCTCTCTCTCTCTCCACGTCTATCCGTTAAATAAACGCCTTGCAGGGTGAAAAACATTTGAATGTTTGACCCTCTGAGCGTCACGCAATCCCTGCTACACACTCTCACTTCATGGGTCTCACCCCAGTCTGCTGGAACAGGAGAAAAAACATCAAGAAAATAAAACCTCTCTCCCTCTCTCTCTCAGCATGAGTAGCCTCGTTCCGATCGTATTTAACCCAGAGTGTAGCGTGGCAGAACACGATCCGACGAGACGAGCAGCGCGACGACCTGTAGATGACGCCTCCCTCCCTCTCTGTGTAATGAGAAACGGATGGCAGCAGCACCAGCATCCCGTCGGATCTAGGCATGGGCATTAGGGGCATTAGGGGACAATGCCCCCCTAAATGCCCAGACTGCCCCACCAAACATGGCATGCACACAGCCCACATTTCAAAGATATTTCAAATTAAAGTGCTTATATTTAAAATGATGTGAAACACTACTACTGCTACTAACTAACTACAGCTGTGTCACCACTAAACCAACAGCATTTCATCATTGAAAACAGAAAACTCTCTGAGTCAGACTTTTAGCTTTATGCATGATGCGTGTCTGTTGCAACTTCAATAACAACTGAAGTTCTTATTGATGCTTACTTGTCTAATGTAAGTCCCCGGGCAATGAAGCACCCCCCCCCCCCCCCCCCCACCCCGCAATAGGGAAATGTTACATCCGGCCCTGTATCCCGTCCAGGGAGCAGGCAGGCACTATACTGTCTGCACAACACATTCTGTGCTGCTCGTATTATATTTAGACGGTTTGATACGAGAGACAGAGACCAGAGACCAGAGAGAGACCGTTTTCACAACAAAAAAACTACTGAATAAACTAAAATCTTGGCAGTCAGATGGGACGAGGTAGTCGACCGTGCCAGCGCAGGAGTTAAGACATTTTGGGACGGAAACCTCTTTTGGTGTTCCAAGCGTACTATATGATATTGAAAAATAGCTGATCAACAAGCTCACAGTGCGCCACTCAGTAGCTAGGTCTGCTATTTTTAAAAAACTTGTTACAATGTGGTGGAAATCTTTGAATATTCTAGCCTCGATCTCCAGGCTCTCATCCTCGCTGCAAGATGAGAGCCTGGATTCACGGTGCCCCAAAACGACTGACGGAAGTCGGGACTTCCGGTTAGTTAACTTCCGCTGGAAGTTGCAATTCGTCACAATGCGGTGCTCCCGAAAATGAATACCCCACGGAAACATTTTATTTCTCCCTTTGAGCTTGCAAAGCTGTTGTAAATGTTTAAAAGATGAAATCGTGTGCACTTGGCACACGTATACAAAACTGCTTTGTTCATTGGAATCATTTTTCTGAAAATAAGAGTGAACAAGTCAAGTCGCCAGTGAGGACTGAACAGGGTTGTTTCTCTGGGGACTGTAAATACAGTCACTTCCGCAACTAACGTTCTCAGTCTCAAAAGCGCACCAGTTTCCCAGGGTGTGAATATTCTGCCACAGCAGCGAATGTTTTTAACTCAAATGTTTTGCTTTTGGGTGGTGGTTCTTGGTGTGGCATTTTGAGAACCACTGACATAGAAACCATGAAGGTTTTTCCCCCCAGAAAACTGACAGGATTTATGAGACATTTGTGGAATCGGTTCCCCAGATGAAAATGGGTTAAAGGTAGCCCGGGTGCCAGCCTGATTCGCTGCATTCCCCACAACTGAAATGTCACTTCGCAAATCAGTCTGGCCAGAGCCTGCTTGACTTGCATTCCCGTGACGTCACCTGTTACGTAGCCACGTTGTTTCTGGTTGGATGCTGTTCAAACAAATGAGAACAAGTGTTTTTTTCCTCAAACAAACCACGGACCAATCAGAATCCTCGGCTGCATTTCAACCTTCACATGCCCCGCCTACCTGTGGGGAAGATAGGCTCCTGGCCAGACTGATTTGTGAAGTGACATTTCAGATGCGCAGAACGCAGCGAAACAGAGACTGGACGCCAGGCTAGGTTAAAGGAGGCAGAAAGAGTGCTCCCCGAGGTGCAACCGGATTTTATTTTTATTCTTTTAACACACTACCGTCAGGAAACAGACCTGCTGTCGTATTATATAATGTCCCGACGCGACACGGTGCGTCCAGGGCTTGCATGTCGCAGCGGAGACTTTCGGTAGCACAGCACAGCGCTGTCTGTCGTCGCACAGAACCAAAGGATAAATCCACCACCAGCACGCAGGCCTTTATCCCGGCGCAACCTTGATTCACGGCTAATGCGGACAGCAGACCGCGGAGCGGGCCGCGAGCACCGAGCACCGGTGGTCCCCGGCGGTCGCTGCAGAGCCGTTTTAAGTGGAAAGCCAGAAGCCTTCGGTCCGTATAGTGGCGCTGTGTGGAGACGGAGGCCCCACAGGTAGCAGCGGCAGAGCACGGCCGTGGATATGAGCTAGACAGTACATGGATTAACCAGAGGAGAGCATGGGACCTGGCTGACATCTGGACGCTTTATTCACAGGTCCTACGTCCAAATGTCTCCAGCAGACCTCTTGCGTTTTTTTGTTTTTCTTTTCCTCCTCATCCTCTATTTTTTCTTTCCTTCCCCGCGTTGGCCCGTCCTACAGGGTTTGTCAGTGGCTCAGCTCTGCATCGCTCTGCTCAGATGGCGGAAGACAGCTTCCCCCGCAGAGGGAGGCTGTGCGGCAGGCCGCGCATCAACACAGGCCTGGCGCGGCAGGCCGCTTCTCAACACAGGCCTGGCGCGGCCCACGACGAATTCCCCCAAACACACACCCCTTGTCTCCCACATCCAAACAACACAACAGGACCATCACCTCCTCTTCCACTTCCTCCTCCTCCACTCATGTTCAAACTGTCACTCCTACTAATACAGACGTACACAAAATGAAGTGTAACAAAGCAAGAGTTTTCAACAGGTGGTCCGTGGACTAGAGCCTGATATGCCATATTTTGGGGGGTGATGACGATGCCGATTTTTCATAAAACCTACAACAATGTTTTGGAACTATGTTTAATAATGAATTAAAACAATAATTAACAGTGAAACGAGAGTGGGCGGAACTTAGGCACCCGCACAGCAAGGTAATCAAGTGCTCCCTTTCCCAAGTTCTGCGGTGACACAGCTGGAATGGTATAAACTGATTGAAAGAGTCAATCAGAATCAAGTATCTGGAATACGCGTTTTAGAAATGCATTCTTACGACCGCATTTTTAGACTAGGGTTTTACCGCTGCACTTTGCCCGTTCAAAAATAGCTGCTATACAGAGATACAAGATTATACAAGGCTCATAGAAATAAAAAATATTAACAACAGCTTGTGGACAATACCTACATTGGATGCACCGGAAGAACAAAGGATTCCAACACCACTACCAACACCCGCACATACCATCCAAATTTTCCTGAAAAGTATCAGATTTGGACGTTCTGGGTTGGATTCCCACCCAGAAGACAAGACAGCGATGATATTCCCAAAATAAAGCTGACAGCTTTATGTTTGTGAATTGAACAAAACCTCCCCCACGCCCGAACGAACACACACACATGCACGCATATATGTAGCGATCTGGTCTCGTCGGCTAGGGATTGACGCGGCAGCTCGGAGCCCGACACCTCGACAATGTAACATTGTGTCAGCTAAAGTGGATTAAAACGCGGCGTGTCTCATGTAGGGGCGGTTTTGACACGGCTTGTTAAATCTATAGAGCGGGAGAGGGAGGAGGAGGAAGGATGGGGGGTGGGCTTTATCTTTAGCGCCATCCTCCACACCCGCCACTCGCATTTTTGGAACGCAGCACGACACCGCTTTATAGTGAGGACCGACGATGCTACCAACGCTGTCTTCTGAATCCCATCAGTTCTCTGAGATAAACAGTGCATTTATATAGTGTCTTTATCCAAGCTTTAGATAGATTGTGCATCACAGTCACCCATTCACGCATACACATATGGCGGAGGAAACCATGCAAGGCAACAACCAGCAATTAGGGGTTCTGCGTCTTGCTCACAAACAGGCCTGAAAATCCACCTTTACGCATGCCAAAGAGAACGGAAATGATTCCTCTGTAACCCATTTGTATGTTCATGTTATTTTTCCTATTATGAGGATTTGAACTGTTGTTTTTTACCGCTTTTGATGAGCTGCTGTTGTTATCTTCATGTCATGATTGTGAACTGAACACAGGATCTGAATGGAGACAAGAACGCAAGGAAATGTTTTGGTGAACCCATTGGCTGTGTCTGACTCACTGCACCCTATACTGGTTTCATTTATGTATAGCAGGGGTGCCCAAAAGGTAGATTTTGATCTACCAGTAGATCACACAGGCTATGCAGGTCCCCTAAAATGTAGATCTGTAACTCTTGAAAGCATTAAAATGAAACCATTTCATTTTATACTCTCAAGAGTTAAATAATAATTAAACATCTGAATTACGTAATTTCAAGAGTCCACTCCATTGGAAAATGGAGAATAATTGTTATTTTGACCAATGTTTTGCCAGTTCTCCTTCCCAATTGTGGACAAAGATGTGAAAGTTATTAGCTTTGGGTGCAAGAGACTAAACTCAACATCACAAACTGTCAACTCAAACCCCAAATACTGTTTTCAAACGTCAGTAGTAGCACATACAAGAAAACCTTCCAATTCTCCTCCTCTATTTTTCATTATAAGTGCATTATTCTTAAACACGATAACAGTAAGTAACACCATCACCACTATTTCAAAGTCAAACTTTCTTGGGGGCCTTAAAATGGATTTTTTTTGTGTAGATCTTGTTGAGCCAGTCATTTTGAAAGTAGCTCTCACGTAAAAAAAGGTTTGGGCACCCCTGATGTATAGTTTATCCTGTACAGATTAGTTCCAGCCAATAAACTATTGATCAATCAATCAATTAAAGGACACTTTGACAGTAACTCTAGGGGAGCCAGGATTTGAACCGGCAAACTAGGATTTTTAACCCTAGGGGAACTCCTTATATGGTCAATGCTCTAGTACAGAGGATTATCTAAAAAAAAAAAGATCTAAAATATGTATAATATTTGAATTAAGTGAAATGTGAATGTACCTTTAAAAAAATCAAACTTAAATAAATCATTTTTTTTTTCCAAAACAAGATCTACAAGCTCTTAGCAGGGCAAGAAAGTAACCGATTAAAATGCGATTGCATTTTAGGCGTTGCAATTATTTGGATTCTGTGTGTGCGTGTGTGTGTGTGTGTGTGTGTGTGTGTGTGTGTGTGTGTGTGTGTGTGTGTGTGTGTGTGTGTGCCTCCACTGACAGAATGCTTTACCCTCTGAGGCGCAGCAGCAGAACAAAGAGGTAAAAAGGGGTGAGAGCTCATTAGTGCAAAGCAGCAGCAGTGGTAAAGTTCCTCCATGCATCTCTTAGACTTCCTCTTTGATCTCTTCCCGGCAGAGATCAGCTCAGACGAGTGACGAGGAGGTGCTCGAACCAGCGGGCAGATCAGTATGCTAGTCAGTCGTCAACAGCATGGTCCATGCAAAAAAAAATAAACGTGCAGGCCCTGGTCTGGACGTTTTTTTAGTGTTGCAATCAACACCAGGTACATCGAACCAAGACAAGACCAAGACCTAGGGGAGTCGTGACAAAAGCGAGAATAAGACAACCACGGACTTGGTCAAGACAAGATCAAGACTAAACTAGCACCTAGAGGGGTCGAGAACAAGACTAAGACCTAGAGGGGTCGAGCATGTGCACATGCTCACTCTCTACAGTGTGTGTGTGTGTGTGTGAGGGGGGGGGGGGGTGAAACAGGCCAACAACAACATCCTGATTGGATGAAAGGCTTTTCTCCCAAAAGACCAAACCGAAGCTAGGGTTTTTTGACCCCAGGGGCTCACTGGGGACACGGAAGAACTCCATATATGGTTGCCACTCTTTATAGTAGGGAAGATTAGCCAATTTGAATTGAGTGGATTCACTTACAGTAGCACCGTTAAGAACTTAACAGTGAAATATTAATCTAAGAAACGAAAATACTAGAGTGCTCTTACATAAAGTGCTCTTTAAGTGACATAAGTTGAGCATATGGATACGCCGATAGGATGTCGACGTTAGGGCAAATACTATGGCAAATGCTAATTAATACGGGCTACCAGAATTATAATACTGCATAATATTTTTTGCCATCCTAGTATCCTACCAGGACCTTTTAGTAGACCTGGTTTTCTATCCTACTACAGTACAACTGCTATTTATGGCTAATGACATACCCCCCAGCCAGGCCCCAACCCCCAAACTACAGATACTGGGGGCCTGGAGTGGTTAAGGGTAAAAACACCTGTCCATGATCTGCAAAGACCAAAGACCCCCACCCTGAACGCACACAGAAGGCAGGGCAGGGTCTCTCTCCTTGTGTACAGATGTGACAGACAGGCTTTACCTTTATAATGCATCCACACCGTGACGCCATACGCCGACAACCCCAGCCCAGCGCCTATTTTTAACCTTGTTTGTACTGTAACGCAAAAAATAGCCGACCTACAAGCTTGTAGGTCTGCTATTTTTTGAAAAATTGTGAAAATGTGGCGCAAATCTTCATCTTTCAGAAGCAAACATTTGTTTAACTCAAATCTTTGCTTCTGGCTTCTGGGGGGGATTCTATTTGGAATTCTAGTTGGAAACGAGAATCTAGTGGCCGAAACTACAATCTAGTGGCCGAAACTAGAATCTAGTGGCAGAAACTAGAATCTAGTGTGATAAACCAGAATCTAGTGTCAGAAACTAGATGTCAAACTAGAATCTAGTGTCAAACTAGAATCTAGTGTCAGAAACTAGAATCTAATGTCAGGTTAAATGGTGTGTGTGTGTGTGTGTGTGTGTGTGTGTGTGTGTGTGTGTGTGTGTGTGTGTGTGTGTGTGTGTGTGTGTCTTCCCTCCCTTCATTGCCCTTGCGTGAGTCAAGGTGCAGATGCAGAGCAAACTATATAGACGCATGAGACGCATGTGCACGGCAGTGACCCACTTCAAGCACCACCCAGCTTCCCTCCTGAGCACCACCTCGCACTAGTGAGAGACAAGCTATTTATACACACTCTCCACGTTACACGTATATTTCTGTCACAACGTCCTTATCGTTTTCACAACGCCTGATTGTCCTATAAATTGTTATTGTTTTTGGTCTGCGGCCAAAGACAACAACGCTGTGACTGAGATCTGAAACGTATAACTTTTTCACTATTATATTAATGTTAATGTTTAACATTGGTAGAACCTGGGGTTGTGTTTTATCAATGAATTCTCAAGAAAAATGGAGATTTTTCCATTGTTGTGTATTTTGACATCAAAAGTTCATAAAATGAGGCCTACAGCAATAAAAGCCAATAAAAAACAGGTGGTTTTAATTACAAACTTAGTCCCGTTTTTTTTTATCTCATTCACAAGACACCCAGACAGTGTGTTACTCCACTTAAACTTACTCACCGCGCTAAAAACGTGTAGTTTAGAAATAACGCCCTGGCGTTACACCACTCGACGCTGCTCTTTAGCGGCCCCATAGCCTGGAAGGATGCGAATCTCTGATTGGTTCAGAAACTTCACAAGCCAGCATTACAACAGACATGTATGTATATAACCACATCCACACACCTCTCACCCTCCTGCCCATCAATGTTAGTATGAAAATATCTGGTGCACAACTACCGTGTAACAACCACAATTCAACCGTCCAACAGTGCATGTGCAGTTGTGCACGTCTCTCTGTCCGTCTGGTGGAAAAACCTGATGGAAGTGTTTTCAGAAATCAAATTCAAAAATAGCAACTATACTAGATCTGCATCTGATTCATTTGTGTGACACCAGTAGGGCATTAATTTACCAAGGAATACAAAATGTTTCAAATTTGGAAGTTAGAGGTATCCACGATTGATGGGATCGGGTGAGCTTGTACATACGGATCAGAACGTTTTGGAAACCATACACTGTCCTGCATGAGTTGCAAAAGAAACAGGTAACGGCTACAGAAAAAAATACAATTAGGCCTACACAGTATGTCCAGCAGCCGCCAGGCGGCAACAGCAAATGATTTGACTTTCTTTGTGAGAAAAGAGGGAATATTTCATAGTTCAATTATCCACCGTTAACCTGCATTATCGTCATGGTAGTGCTAATCATCAAGATCCTGCTAATCCAGGTCCCCCGGTACGCGCGCACACACACACACACACACACACACACAGCAGTGCTTGGTTCCCATGCAGATCTCAGTCAGACCTCGTTTCCAAGTTCTTCAGATTCCCTCGTTTTCTCCAAACCGTTTCCAGATGTGTCTTTTTGCACAGAAGCAGATAAATTGCCACTCTGAGTTCCCCCACTACCCCACCACCCCACCACGTTGCTACCCCGCTACCCAACCACCCCGCTACAACCCCACCCACCCCCTTTTGTGTATTGCAACAGCCACGTTGTTAAGTCGCTGTTTTTTGTTGCACTGTTTCCACCACGCGCCACAAATACGGTTTTCTCAGTGGCAGACACACGCGCACACGCCCACGCACACACACACACACACGCTGTCTCTCCGTCAGTCATTCCATGAATCAGGGGTTTTCAACAGGTGATCTGGGGAACGCCAGTGGTCCCTGAGAGGATTTCAGGTGGTCCCCTGCTAAATTAATGGACAGTTGGTAACCAAATGGACCCTTATACCTGTAGATCTGTAACTCTTGAAAGTGTCACAGGTCCATTTGGTTTCATTTTACGCTCTCAAGAGTCAAATTATATTTAAACAAACAAATTAGAAAATGTAGAATAATTGTTATTTTTGACCAACGTTTTGCCAGTTATCTCTCCTAAATTGTGGACAAAAACTTGAAAATCCTTGCTTTTGGGAGAATTTCTCCCCCGTTCACTCATAGTCTTTCCAAAACATGGTTTATATAAAGACGATTACAGTGCGGAAAAAGATAAGAAGGGTCGTGATAACTCATGACAGCAAACACAATGTTTTGGGACAATCGAGTAATTTGTAATAAGAAAAACTAAACAAAAAGGGTTGTACCCTGCTGTTTTTTTTCTTCTTCTTACTAATTATCGGTCCAAAATATTGTGTTTGTTGTCATTATTTGTCCCGACCCAGGTTGACGTAAATGACTTTTATATGAATCATTCTGGGGGAAAAAATCTATGAGGAAAATAAATAAATGAAGGGGAAATTCGCTTTCGGTAAGGGGCGATCTGACGTTACTGCAGAGCCCTATAGTATAGTGGCTACTGCATGGTTTGCTAGAATTTAAATGCTATATTTAATGCTATATTTAATAACATGAAACCAAATGGGCCCTTGCGGGTCCATTTGGTTTCATGTTTACGCTCTCAAGAGTTAAAACATTTATCATCTGAATTAGTCCAAGTCTACACAACAATAGAATGTATGAGATTAATGGTCATTTTGATCTGTATATTTGACTGTTTTTGTTTCCCAAATCCAGCCTGGTATTGTGGACAAAACGCAAAAGAAATCTTTTAGTTTTGTTTTGGGGTCTGCAGGAATAAAATGTCATTAAACAGTGGTCCGTGGCTCAAATGTTGGGTAAATAGTGGTGCCCTGGTATCAAAAAGGTTGAAAACCACTGCAGTACAGTACAGTACAGTACAGTACAGTACAGTACAGTACAGTACAGTACAGTACAGTACAGTACAGTACAGTACAGTACAGTACAGTACAGTACAGTAGCTCAAGGTCGGGCATAGAAGAGAAAAAAACAAAACAAAACAGAAGACATTTGAAATGAAAGGAGAAGTTATAGAGACGAACAAGCGACTAGAAGCAGAGCACCGTCGGTTTGTAGAAGTGTCTACGCTGAGTAACCTCTATGTCACACACTCGGGGTGTGTCTATGAGTGGGTCTGCGTGTGTGTGTGTGTGTGTGTGTGTGTGTGTGAGGGGTGCTTAGGGCTGTCGGTTGGCTGGTTTAGGAGGGGAGGGGGGGGCTCTCTCTCTCTCCCTCTCCCCCCTCTCGTCTGACCCGCCCGTCTAACCCACACACGCCTCCACCTCCTCCTCCTCCCCAACTGAGACGGACAGCACATTCCAGGCTAATTATGCATTTGGCGTCAGGGATCCTATAAAACCCAGGCAAGAAAAAAAGAGAGAGAGAGAAAGAGAGAGAGAGAGAGAGAGAGAGAGAGAGAGAGAGAGAGAGAGAGAGAGAGAGAGGATGGGGGGGGGGGGCTCGATGAAACCCCAGCTCCCAGCACGCTTTAGTTGAGAGGGAGAGAGAGGGAGACAAGGGCGGATGTAACACTTCCAAATTGGTGGGGCAGGAGAAAATGGTATGGGGGCGGCTTCATCGCCTCCGTGTCGCTTTGCGCCATGGGCGATGAAGTTGCACCCATAGCATTTTCAGTTAGAGGACTTTTACTAGACAAGTAAAGTATCAATAATATCAGTTGTTGTTAAAGTTGCAACAGACACGCAGCATGCATAAAGCGAAAGGTCTGACTCAGAGAGTTTTCTGTTTCCAATGATGAAATACTGTCGGTTTAGTGGTCCCACAACTGTAGTTAGTTAGAAGCAGTAGGAGTGTTTCAAATCATTTAAATTATAAGCATATTAGTTTAAAATATCTGGGGTTGTTTTGCATGGCATCATGTTCGGTGGGGCAGTCTGGGCATTTAGGGGGGAGTTGCCACCCCCCCCCCCCCCCCCCCCCATGCCTAGATCCGCCCCTGGAGACAGAGACAGAGAGAGAGGCAGAGATAGATAGGGAGTGTTAGCAGGCATGTGGGCAGACATGGTGAGGTAATGTGTAGGGGGATGAGATGGCGTTGGCTGTCTGCCTGACCTCTACTCCTCCTCCTCCTCCGTTTCCCAGAGTGAGCGAGTTCAGGCCTCCGTCTCTGTCTCTCTCTATCTCTGTCAGGGCCGGATTTAGCCAGCCCTATACTAGGGTGGGCTGGAAGAATGGAAAGGGTGGGCAACGCCAAAGTTTTTCATATGAAGCAGTGGTTTTCAACATTTTTGACACCACGGCGCACTGTGTATTCGGCATTTGAGCCACGGAGGACCACCATTTGAGCACATTTTAGCCTCACAGACCCCAAAACTAAAGATTTCTTTTGCTTTTGTCCACAATACCAGGCTGGATTTGGGGGAAAAAGCAGTCAAAGATGCAGACCAAAATGACCATTGATTTTCAACATTCTCTAGTTGTGTAGACTTGGGCTAATTCAGATGAATATTTTGACTCTTGAGGGTGTAAAAATGAAACCAAATGGACCCGCAAGGGTCCATTTGGTTTCATTTTTACGCTCTCAAAGAGTTACATCTGGTTAACTAACTTTCCACCTTTTAGCCTGGAACTTTCTCAAGGACCACTGGTGGTCCCCAGACCACTGGTTGAAAACCACTGATATTACCCTTCATTGGGTGGGCAGGATGTACGTCTGGGTGGGCTCTGCCCACCCCTGCCCCCCTCTAGATCCAGCCCTGATCTCTGTATCTCTCTCTCTCTTATAAACGGGTATAGCAGCTAATTTGTGTTTCCCTGCCTCTAAGGGAGAAGTGTCGTGCAACGTGTCATCTGGGCGAAGAAAATGACACTGAATACTATAAGAAGATGTTGAAGATTTTTTAACTTTCTTTTTTGTCATTTTTATTTTGTTGGGGGGGGGGATGTGCCGTCTTCTGACTGTGACCGTGAGGGTTCCAAATGTAAATGTGGGGCTATCTCATTTTACCCATTTGATCCCGTGTCTGTGTGGGGGAGGGATGGGGGTAGGGGTGTAAAAAAAATCGATTCTGAATCGATGTATCGATCCAACAGCCGACGATACAATGTATCGATACGTACGCAAGAGAATCGATTCATGTTTAAAAATAAATCCTCCTGGACGTAATTCAGACTCCCGTGCTGCAGGTGGCAGCACGGGACCTATTTTGTCCTCCTACCTCGCTTCCGACCTTTACCCTCTTCCCGCATGCAGACACACACACACACACACACACAAACAGTAGGCGAAACAGAGCACAGTCATGGCAGCAGGGGAAAAAGACGTAGGCAAAATAGACGTTTTGATGCAAGGCCTTTCAGAAACGACATTATTTTTTGCTGTTTCTCAAATAAAATGTATAACGGTATTACAGCTTTCATTAATTTATTTCAAATTTGAAACATTGTCTAGCCTGTAAGGTAAAAAAATCGAAATCGAATCGAATCGAATCGAATCGTGGTGTATTCTTGAGTATCGAAAAAAATCGAATCGTTGGGTCAGGAAATCGATACTGAATCGAATCGCCATGATGGGTGTGATTTACACCCCTAGATCGGGGTGGGGGTTGGGTTAGGTTTCATATGTCAGATTCATCCAGCAGATTGCTGACCAAGTAAGTGGTCGGACTTGATGATTGAGCGCCCCGGTGGGGGAGCGACAAGTGGGGCTAATATAAGTCTCCTTGCTCGAATCTAAGAGTCGAGCAAGGCGTGCTGTCCTCAGTCTCTACTGGTTCAGCTAATGGCCCATTGGAGTTTGAATCCAGTTTTCTATGAAGAGGTGACCACTGAAACTGTGGCGATGGTAAAAACAGAGAGAGAGACACCTTTGAGTTATATAGGCCTATTTTTCAGGAAATTTACGTCCTGGGTTATGAATGAATATGACTTTAGTCTGATATCTTAATAATCCCACAACCACAAATTGTCCGACTACCTGATATTCACCATAGAGATCTATAGCCTAACTCTAAACGCACACAGAAGCCACGGCCCCACGGGTGAGGCTAAACCGAACATAGTGCCACACACACACACACACACACACACACACACACACACACACACGCACACGCACACGCACACGCACAAACACAAACACACACACTTTGACTAGGGAGTGCCCCAACAAGAACAGATGCACCTGAATGTGCCAATCAGGTATGCAGGATAAGAACAGCTCAGAGAAAACTAAAAATCCTTGCTAATAACGACGTATCACATGAAAGCATGTGTAAAAAAAAAAAAAAAGAAAAAAAAAACACTGCAAAACAATAATCTGCGTTTGGCAAAAACAAAGTGAATCGCTTCAACTTTAGAACAGGGGGCGGGGATTCATTTTTTTTTTCTCCTTTCTGTTCAGTTTAGTTCAGGGAGGATGTACTTGAGTGTACTTTCGGAGCCTGTGTTAGTTGCTGTAATAAATTATGTGTATTACAGGCGTATGCATCAGGGGCGGATATAACATTTCCCAATTGGGGGGCAGGAGAAAATGGTATGGGGGTGACTTCATCGCCCGTGACGCTTTTCGATGAAGTCACCCCCATACCATTTTTGGTTACAGGACTTTTATTGGGCAAGTAAGGCATCGATAATAAAATCAGTTGTTGAAGTTGCAACAGACACGCAGCATGCATAAAGCTAAAGGTCTGACTCAGAGAGTTTTCTGTTTTCAATGATGAAATGCTGTTGGTTTAGTGGTGACACAACTGTAGTTAGTTAGTAGCAGCAGCAGTGTTTCAAATCATTTTAAATGTAAGCACTTTCATTTGAAATACTATCTTGGGTTGTTTTGCATGTCATTGTATTTGGTGGGGCAGACTGGGTATTTAGTGGGCCATTGCCCCCCCCACGCCCATGCCTAGATCCGCCCCTGGTATGCATCTCTCTCTCTCTCTCTCATACTAAAATGTCTTTTGAAAACACACACACACACACACACACACACACACACACACACACACACACACACACACACACACACACACACACACACACACACACACACACACACACACACACACACACACACACACACACACACACACAGAAGAAGTATTTTGGCCCCCACAAGACACTGGGAGGTCCCGACCGCTACGTGAGAGAGAGGGACTGCTCCAATATCCAGCTAGTATGCAACCAACGCAATTACGCAATGTTACAAAGAAAGAAAGAAAGAAAAGGAAAGAAAAAAAAACAGACGGGAAAGAAAAAAAAAACTCCCTATTTACACAAGGACATGCAAATGCTTGTCTTGTTGGGAGGCTTGTTAACAAGATGCTTGAGGTTTTGAAGTGGCACGGACCTGGCAGGGCCAATCGATCAGGGATGTGTGCTTGTGTACTCGCCTACTTGTGTGTGCGCGTATAGCAGGGGTGCCCACTTTTTGAGAGCTACTTTCAAAATCAACAACAACAACAACAACAACAACAACAACAACAACAACAAAAAACAATTTCAAGCCCACCAAGAAAGTTTGGCTTTGAAATAGTGTTGATGGTGTTACTTACTGTTATAGTGTTTAAGTATAATGCACTTATAATGAAAAATGGAGGGGGAGAAGTTTTCTTGTATATGCTACTACTGACGTTTGAGAACAGTATTTGGGGTTTGAGTTGACGGTTCGTGAGGTTGAATTTAGTCTCTTGCACCCAAAGGTAATAACTTTGACGTTTTTGTCCACAATTGGGAAAGTGAACAGGCAAAACGTTGGTCAAAATTACAGTTATTCTCCATTTTCTAATTGTGTGGACTCTTGAAATTACGCAATTCAGATGTTTAAATATAATTTAACTGGTTTCATTTTAACGGTCTCAAGAGTTACAGATCTATACATTTTAGGGGACGCAACAACTATGTATGTATTAATGGCATAGTAAAATGTTGAAAATGGGTGGAATTTACCTTTAAACCCGCTATGCCATAGCAACAGCAAATAAATATTATTTATTTATTCCATTTTTTTGTACGATGCCTCCTGAAAGCATAGGGACCTCCAGGTTAAGAGGTTCATTTCTGCATTAAAAAAGGTGTCTAAGTTTAGTCTGTGAGTACATCACAACCTCCTCCTCCTCTCCTCCTCCCCTCCTCCACATGTGACATGAGACAGGGCTACTAACTCAGGGCAGGGGGGCAGGGGGGCCGAGAGGACTAATTCTCACGTGCCTCCACACGCAGCAGGGGCGAAATCCAAAAGCGACCTCGCCCGCGGGCGCCCGTTTCAAAAGCGGGCGCCCGCTTTCACAAAAAACGGGCGCCCGTTTTTGTGAAACCGGGCGCCCGCTTTTGAAAACGGGCGCCCGTTTTCAAAAGCGGGCGCCCGTTTTCACAAACGGGCGCCCTTTTCAAAAGGTTATGGTTAGGGTTAGGTTAGGTTTAGGCATAGGTTTACTGAGGTTAAGTTTAGGGTTAGAGTTAGGTTTAGGCATAGCCTAGTTTGTGAAAACGGGCGCCCGCTTTTGAAAACGGGCGCCCGCTTTTGAAAACGGGCGCCCGTTTTTTGTGAAACGGGCGCCCGTTTTTGTGAAACCGGGCGCCCGTTTTTGTGAAAGCGGGCGCCCGCTTTTGAAACCGGGCGCCCGCGGGCGAGGTCGCTTTTGGATTCCGCTGGCTCTCTCCACACGGCTGTGTCACAGTGTGCGTGTGCGTGTACGTGTGCGTGTGTGTGTGTGTCTAGCCCAGTGGTCGTCCGAGAGGATTCCAGGTGATTCCCAGCTAAATGCTGGACAGTTGGTCCAACCAAATGGACCCTTATAGATCTGTAACTCTTGAGATTGTAAAATGAAACCAAATGGACGATTACGGGTCCATTTGGTATCATTTTACAGCTCTCAAGAAAAAGTTAAATTATATTTAAACATCTGAATTATTTCATTTTCAAGAATATACACAATTATAAAAAGTCAAAGAATTGTTATTTTCGCCAACGCTTTGCCAGTTTATCTTTCCTAAATTGTGGAGACAAACTTGAAAATCTTTAGTTTTGGGTGGCTAAAATGCAGAATAAATAGTGGGCCCTGGTATGGAAGTGGTTGAAAACCACTGGTGTAGCTCGTTGTACCCTATAGCTGAGCCTTCCCTGCATGCTGACATGGTTAAGGTTGGGGGGACTGCGCTGCTGTTGCTTACGTGCTTGTGGTCATGTTTAGGTTTATGGTATGAGAAGGAGGAGGCTGGTAGTTCTCAGTATGTGCAGTAGACCGATAAGATCGGCTTGATAAGTGACCTGCTGGGAATTATCAGTTGATTTTCACTCAAATCCGCTAGCTAGTATGAACAGACTGCAGTCTACACAGGAGTGTTTTGCACAAACAGTGGGACTCATACCTGTATTCGCCTCACTGTCGAGAAACGCCGGCACAGGCAGATTTGTATTCCGAGAGAAGACAGACTATGGACCCACTGCCCACAAAACGAAACCAAGCTACACTACCTAACCATCTTTCTGACACTAGATCCTAAGACATCAGAGACACATACTGTCCACTGCACCAAGACATCCAGAGACACATACTGTCCACTGCATCAAGACATCAGAGACACATGCTGTCCACTGCATCAAGACATCAGAGACACATACTGTCCACTGCACCAAGACATCCAGAGACACATGCTGTCCACTGCACCAAGACATCCAGAGACACATGCTGTCCACTGCACCAAGACATCCAGAGACACATGCTGTCCACTGCACCAAGACATCCAGAGACACATGCTGTCCACTGCACCAAGACATCAGAGACACATACTGTCCACTGCACCAAGACATCCAGAGACACATGCTGCCCACTGCACCAAGACATCCAGAGACACATACTGTCCACTGCACCAAGACAGCCAGAGACACATACTGTCCACTGCACCAAGATATCAGAGACACATACTTCTCACAGATTACAATCCCTCACAGAGATTTCAAAAACATGACTAATTACGAAAAACTCCTTCATATCTTCTTGGAGAAGTACAACAATGTGCGGACACAGCGGCAAGTTTTGTGAGCTGCTGTGATAGGAGAAGGATATCAAATGGAACACAACCATCCTAAAGGCTAATGTTTTTTCATGCCAATAAAGCAATTCAATAAATACAATTTAATGAATTGAAGTTGGATCGCAGGCCCATTTTTGCGGGTCTTGGGACTATAAACAACCAAAATGTATCTTGTTTAAGTTAAAACTAACCACTGCTCTACACATATTGGCCAAAATAACATTGCGTTAACATTACATTAACATTGCGTTAGTATTGTGTGATAGTGACATTTTCATTCATAACTGCTTCACCAAATAATTATTTAATTCACTCAGCGAGGAGCCTTAATTGAAAAATATAATAATAATAATGATGAAAAGCCAGAGTTAATTAAATCTGTGATTCATAACACTTTTTTGTTCCTTCTTCCTTTTTTTTCTTTATAGAGTAACTTGCTCCAAGCATGACAATCAGGAGTGAGAGAGAGAGAGAGAGAGAGAGAGAAAGAGAGAGAGAGAGAGGAAGAAAAAAAAGAGAGCATAGCGCCGGGTGCCGAAGCCATGCCAAGATGTCTGACACATCGTAAACATCCCGGAGCGACATGCCGCCAGTCAACAGCAGGCCAGCACAGGTTATGGGTGTTTTGGGGGAGGGAGGGGGGGTAAGTAGGTGAGGGTGATACCGCTTCCTTTCTTTTAATCTCCATATGTTGACATGCAAACCCTGGGACCACACACAGAGCGCTGCCCCCACTGCCTGCAGGGTCTCTCTCTCTCTCTCTCTCTCTCTCTCTCCTCTCTCTCTCTCTCTCTCTCTCTCTCTCTCTCTCTCTCTCTCTTCTCTCTCATCTCTCTCTCTCTCTCTCTCTCTCTCTCTCTCTCTCTCTTCTCTCCTCTTCTCTCTCTCTTCTCTCCTCTCCTCTCTCGCTCCACTCTCCTCTCTCTCTCTCTCGTCATCGTCTTCCCCTCTCTCTCCTCTCTCTCTCTCTCTCCTCCTCTCCCTCTCTCCTCTCCTCCATCTCCCTTCTCGCTCCCTCCCTCTCTCTCTCTCCTCTCCGCAACTCTCTCTCTCTCTTCTCCCTCCCTCTCTCTCCTCTCCCTCTCTTCTCTCGTTCTCCCTCTTCTCCTCTCTCTCTTCTTGCTCTCCTCCTTCCTCCCTCTCCTCTCTCATCCCCTCTCACTCATCTCCTCATCTCCTCGTCTCCCCTCCCTCCCTCTCCCTCCCCCTCTCTCACCTCCTCTCTCTCTCCCGCTCTACTCCTCCATCTCTCCCGTCCTCTCCTCCTCTCTCCACTCTCCGCTCTCTCTCTCCCTCCCCTCTCTCTCTCCCTCTCTCTCTCTCCTCCTCTCTCGTCCTTCTCCCTCGCTCTTCTTCCTCTCTCCTCTCCTCCTCTGCTCCCTCCTCTTCCTCTCTCTCTCTCTCCTCGGTCTTCTCCTCTCTCCTCTCTCCTCTCTCTCTCTCTCCCCTCTCCCCTCTCTACCCTCCCCCTCTCCCTCTCCACTCTCTCTCTCTCTCATCCTCTCCCCTCTGCGCCTTCCCTCTCCTCCACCCTTCCCTCCTCTTCTCCTCTCATCACCTCTCTCTCTCCGCCTCTTCTCCTCTCTGCATCCTCTCTCTCCCCTCCTTCTCTCCTCCTCCTCCTCCCCTCCTCCCTCTTCCGTCGTGCTCTCGTTCCCTCTCTCTCTCCTCCTCCGGTCTCTCCCTCACTCCCTCTCCCCTCTCCATCTCCCCCTCGCGTCTCTCTCTCTCCTCTCCCTCTCTCCCTCTCCCTCCATCCCTCTCTCTCTCTCCTCTCCTCCTCGTCTTCTCTCCTCTCGTCTCCCTCGCTCTCCTCCTCTCCTCCCTCACTCTCTCTCTCTCCGTCTGCTCTCCTCCTCTCCCTCCCCTCTCGCTCTCCTCTCTTCCTCTTCTCTCTTCTCTCCGTCTCTCTCTCTCTCTTCTCTCTCTCCCTCTCTCTCTCTCTCGACCTCCTCTC
>CM076975.1:42896835-42914626 GCA_039105355.1 Benthosema pterotum | reverse complement strand
AAACACAAAACGACGTATACACTGGCTTCAGCCAGTGCCCTTACACTTTTCCTTGGTTATATAGGTCGCACAGACAGACATAGCTATTCAACTTTAAATAAAGTGAGACTTATACACTTAAAAACATCAAGGGGATTCAGCAAGAGCTCTTTTACCCATCTAACTGTCCTTTCCAGACCTGAATGCAGAACATGAACACACACACACACACACACACACACACACACACACACACACACACACACACACACACACAACACACACACACACACACACACACACACACACACACACACACACACACACACACCACACACACACACACACAGCCTTCGGGTGTGTGTGTGTGGGGGTGTTGCTCCATTCTTCTGCATGGCTTTATTCGTTTTGTCATGAAAGCAAATCTGAAAATTGACACTTGCTGTAACGAGCATCTGTTTCGGGCCATCTGCGGGCGATATGCAAATCGACTCCTGGCTGCATGAATATTCACGCTGGAAATCTTTTGTTTACGGCTCTCCTATCCGCCACAGCCACTCTGTGATTGGAGGACAGAACAGAGCGGAGCCGTGCTGCTAATTAATAAATAAATAATTACATAAATAAAAAAAAACGACAACAACAACAACTACAGTTCCGTCACTCACTGCGCGCTGTCTCCTCTCCCCCATTCCTTTTCTTTTTAAGCGGCCAATATGTTCAATGAAAGCCACGCTAATTTGGGACAATATACAGGCGACAGACGCACGTGTTGTTCCTCATGGACGCATGTATCGCACCATGCTATCCATCTAACCTGCCGTACACAGCACAGGCGCAACATGCCACGAGACCGATTTATAGTCTGTTAGTTAGAACGAGGGACTGTGCATGCAACAGATCTACAAGCCATTAACCCCACCCGCGCCGAACACGCAGCGGTGTCGTGTTCTGCTCTATGCTTGATGCACGCCTCTGGCCCCCGGCTTCGGTCTAAACCCTTATTTTGAAGCGCCAGATCTCCGAAACCAGATGTGAGGTGACGTCATGGTGTTTCTTGTATCTTGACCATTCTGTTCTTTAAACCGTCTCCAGGTCACCGCGTCGGGAAGTTACGTTCAGCTCTTTTTACCCATGCAAGTGAGATTCAGGGAGAATCTAGACAAGAGTATGTAAAAGAATTGTCATTTTTGATCTTTGTTTGCCTTTTAGTTTCCCAAATCCAGGCTGGTATTGTGGTCAAAAAGAACCCTTTAGTTTTGGGGTCTGTGGGGCTAAAATGTCCTCAAATTATGGATTAAAGAATGGAATCAATTTATTGTCGTGATCTTCTACCTGTCGCGTTCGACAGGTAGGCAGGGAGTGGATTAGTTCGTAACAAGTGTCGGAATATAGTTTTGTTGTCAGCTTGTAGGTCTGTTCTTTCTGGCAAGTGACATCCCCGTGCAACAAACATAAATATACTGTCCCTCCTCCTGCTCCTCTTACTAATGTCTCCTCTCATCCTCCCTCACCTGTTCTCCTCCTGTGGCCTCACTGCATCTCATCTCATCTCTCTCCTCCTACCCTTCTGTTGTGTCATGGTCGTTTTCGTTACCATCTAAACTCCTTATACCATCATATCTTTTTTTTTTTTTTACTATTTTGAAAATCTTTTTGAATATTTCAATGTGCTATGTGCTCTATTGAACATTGTGAGATTGTAGACTGGCCATTTAAAACTATTGAAAAATGTTTTTCTTTTTTTCTTAATAGTTTAAAAGGCAAAGAAGTTAAGGCATTAGGGGTTTAGCTCTGCTGTTATATACTACTAGAGATAAGATTTTTCCTCATCCCGAAATCTGCCACACATATGATGATCCGTCCGCATCCATCCGTGTTAATTAATTAATCAAATTTATACTGCACATCCGAATCCATCCCCCTTCATAGCCCATATCCTATAGGTGTGGTTTTGCAAAACATCCTTTTTGTAAGGAGTTACACATTCTCATCATGTAAAAACAGCATAAAACATGCAGTAATCCCGTCCTCTATATGTACGCTGCCGATGGAGGGAGGGAAGTGGTTGGAATATGTAATAACGTGTTCCTTCCACATGCAGCTGTACGACACTACCGGGAAAACCTCGCCCCCTGACAGTGATTAGCAGCGGCCGGCTGCACTCTGCATACCCTGAAGGAATCATGAGCTCATTCAGGGCAATCCTCTGGATGGTACTTGGCAGAGGAAGAGTGGCACGCAGGATTACTGCGTGAAGGCAGTTGGCACCAGGTGAAAATGGCTTATGAATTGGTAGATTCAAAGGAAAAAAAAAACACTCAAGTAAAACTACAGAACTCAGCAGCCTGCCTGCTCACCAGTAGAGCTACTCCAAGAGACCATATTACACCTGGGGCTCGATTTTCGCAAGCATGCGCTGTCCGTAGCGCAGCCTGCAGCCTGTAACGAATCGGGCTTATTGTTTATTTTCGTCACCTTTCTTCTTTCCTTAGCTACTATTCTTTTGCCGACACCTTTATTTTGCGGTCGTGTTTGTCACGCAGTCACTTAAGTTAAGGAAATAACAGTATTTAAAACACCCGTTTACCTAGGCAGAGCGCATGTGCAATCCCACGCCCTCGGGTCTGGTGACGGTATAGTAAAGGTATACTAGTAAAGCTATACTACTAGGTAACTTTTTTCATTAAAACAAATCTTGAATGACTGACTTATTTGCTTATTCGTCACATAAGCCATTCCCGGAAATCTAAGAACTGCAGTACCCGGCAGTGACCACCAGTCAAAGTTACCTGGTAACCCTTTAAAGAGGTTGGTAAGTGAAGGCCCCTATGGTGGAGTACATAGTGGCTCATGGAAGCAAGGTGGCACATGTCCGTTCCCTTCCACGAACCACTATGGATTCCACCGTATAGGGTCTTCACTATCCATCCTCTTTACGCAATCCTTGGGTGACACCACAGCCCAAGCACCGAACCTCAGAAAAAAGGGCAATTTTTTCCCCCCCACTCCCCAACACTATGTGATCAGATACAGCTCTCACCCACCCCCCATCACACCTTTAAAAGCTGCTCCCAAAACCCATCATCTTCAATATTGCTTCCCCCGCAAAATGCTCATCCCTCGTCTTATACAGTTTTACTTTTTATTGATTGTATATGCCTGGATTTAACGTTCTCTGTGCTTTTTTTTCTCTCTTTTCTTGGAGCCCAAAACAAGGGCAGAATTGTGCATATGGGTGGTATCTGTAGATGAGAGAGAGGTAGATAGGAAGAGACAGATAAATACAGGTAGACAGAGAGCAACAGACATGCATGGTATATATATACAGTATATATACACACCTGTATATGCATTCAACATGTGAATCAACAGTGTGTGAAGGCAGTAGTGCGCAGAGCTACTGTATAGTAATTGAAGGCTACGAATGTTCGCCCACGGCCGCATCTTGTTTTTCCGCTCTCCCTCCATGCACTCTTCAAAGTTCACCATGAATAATTCACGAGGAAGGTGGAACGATAATGGAAGATTAGAGGTGACGTGTGCATGTGCCTGTGTGTGTGTGTGTGTGTGTGTGTGTGTGTGTGTGTGTGTGTGTGTGTGTGGTGTGTGTGTGTGTTGTGTGTGTGTGTGTGTGTGTGTGTATACTGTATCTGCGTGTGCGGGTCTGGCTCCATACCAGCCGAGAGGTGAGAATAAGGTCTTTATCCATATAGAAGTGACACCTGTGTTTAAAATTGCAGGGTGAGGATGTGTGACAGCCAATTTAACCGACTGGGAAGGACGGAGTGTAGCTTACCGCTCAGTTGTGTCAATGTTGTCACTCCCTGTCGCTGTGATTATCATTTAAAGAGGCTTTCTGGCAGACATATACCGTAAAGCAGTCCTAACGTCCCAATGTAACCCGCTACAACAGGCGGTATGGGGCTGCAACAATCCGATGATGATCAGAGGGCTCCATACATATGGGCATGAAAGGGATACAGCCAGCCAAACATACCGGCAGACAGACAGGACGGCGGTAACATTTCCCAATTGGTGGGGGGGGGGGGAGGAGAAAATGGAATGGGGCAGCTTCATGGCCACGGCGACACGGGCGATGAAGCTGCACCATGCCAAGTAAGGATCAATAATAACATCAGTTGTTGTTGTTGAAGTTGCAGAGAGTTTTCTGTTTTCAATGATGAAATGGTGTTGGTTTAGTGGTGCCACAATGGTAGTCTATACCGACAAAGATCCACCCAGAGCAAGCAAATATGGCCCTCCACGCTAAAGGACACATGCATACAGACAGGTTTGGGGGCATGCATTCACGTTTGCAACATTCACGGCTGGCATCATTCAAAAGTATAGGTCCAGTGACAACACTGAGCACTACTACTGAAGTGCTGCTATACTTAACCCTTATCACAATAATTAACTCATTTACCGCGATCGGATCTTCTTTGTTTTTCTCCCCATTGCCACGCTCAAACCAGTTCGATCGGTAAAAAAACCCTTATTTTGAAGCTCAGATCTCCTAAACAGGATGTGCTGTTTCTGTCATGCTGTTTCTGTTGTCTTGGCTGACCTCTCTTCTGACGATCTGAGCAAAAACATCCGGGTCACAAGTCAGGAAGAGCAGTGTAGCCCTGGCTGCTTTACCCATGCGCTCACGACATTCAGGGGGCAAACCGGAGGAGAGCCGTTTGAATGCATTGGATTGAATGAATGTGAATGGGACAAAAAAAAAAAAAGTTGTCGCCAATTCTGTCCCAAATGAAAGTGAGCAACGGGATCATCATCAGACGATGCGCTCGGACTAATAGTTGGATTAAAGAATGAAATCTACATTTCGTCGTGATACGCGCCGTCCGCGTGACCGGCGGGAGGATTCTAACGGGAAATCCACGAGCAGCTCGAGAACGGCGTACAAATAATTAATAGTATTTTTCATAACGTGTTACTCCACACTCAAGGCTCTATTGTGGTCTTAATCCCAGTGAGGCCTTCAGTATTAATGAGGGTTTGTTCTGAATTCATTAGCCTTGTTAGACACAGAAAAATACAATTCTCGGGGTCTGCTGTGGTGTGCCTCAGAGGAACATTTGATTGTCAAACTCCCCTCTGAAACACGTTTCTGTGTGGGCACTGAGAACACGTACTATACACGTGTCTCTCCGCAATGAGCAGGTTGGTGTTGAGTCACGTTGGATCAAATCACTGTTTTCTTTTAATGTTTGTTTGTATGTTTGCATCTACATAGACCAGGGGTATTCAACAGGTGGTACGGGGACCACCAGTGGTCCTTGAGAGAGTTCCAGGTGGTCCCCAGGCTAAATGATGGAGAGTTGGAAAACCAGATGTAAATCTTTTTAGAGCGTAAACATGAAACCAAATGGATACTTGCGGGTCCATTTGGTTTCATGTTTACACTCTCAATATAGTGATCATCAAATATTCATCATGTGAATTAGCCCAAGTCTACACAACTACAGAATGTAGAAGATTAATGTTTTGATCTGTATGTTTCCAGTCTGGAATTGTGGACAAAAGCAAAAGAAATCTTTAGTTTTGTTTGGGCCTGTGAGTCTAAAATGACCTCAACTGGTGGTCTGTGCTCAAATTCTGAATGAATAATGGGCCATGTCATCAAAAAGGTTGAAAACCACTGCTATAGACCCATGACAATTAAAGGTAGGCAACTTTAGTGTGTAAAAAAAAAAAATCAGCTTGTATTGCACCTAAACTCTACTGGCCCATTATGAAATTGCTGGAGACTGCTGCGCTCTGATTGGCTAAAACCCCCCACAACCTTCCTCCACATACTAGCACCGCCTTGTCATGAGCCCGACGAAAAGGATTTGTTGAGAAACAATGGACAGGACAAAGCAGTGTCTGTCTGCAGGGAAACAACTGCAGCATCAAAATAGAAGCGATGTAGGGTGCATGTAGGGAGTTCTGCAGAAATGGCTGCCTATACTGATAAAGCAGGAGGCCCACCAGAGGCACCTGCCATGATCCCAGATATCTCCCTTCCCACGCTGTCGAAAAGAAAAAAATCTCAGCACTATACTGACATTCTGTCGACCAGGGCAGTTCCATGCTGGAATGTTAATCTTTTAACAAAAGCTATGTTTGTTTCTTGTCTTTGTAAATAAATAAAGGGCTATAGCCATGCAATACTCCAGCTACATTCTCAACTGGCTGATACAGCAACAACAAATGCCACATTATCTACCGTTCTGTGAGGACAACTCACCCAGTTTAATTGAATGTACTTCAGTAACTTTCAACAACTCCATCATCATGAACTGTAAACTGTACTGCATGGGGCATCTTACAGCAATCATAGTAGCCACTTTCAGGCACTTTCACTTTCGGGCAGAAGTAGGGGCTTTAGAGACGGGGAGTAGTAGCCTAAAATCGCACCTTCTAGTTCAGGGTGCCCAAAAGGTAGATTGTGATCTACCTTACTCTACCTTTACACTCTCAAGAGTCCACGCAATTAGAAAATGGAGAATAATTGTTATTTTGACCAATGTTTTGCCAGTTCTCTCAGTTCTCTTTCCAATTGTGGACAAAAGCGTGAAAGTTCTTAGTTTTGGGTGCAAGAGACTAGACCCAACATTACAAACTGTCAACTCAAACCCCAAATACTGTTTTCAAACATCAGTAGTAGCATATTTATACTGTACAAGAAAACCTTCCATTCTCTACCTCTATTTTTAATTTTAAGTGCATTATTCTTAAACACTATAACAGTAACACCATCACTATTTCAAAGCTCAAACTTTCTAGGGGCATTGAAATTGATTTTCAGTAATGGAATAATCACATTTTTGTTGTGCAGATCTTGTTGAGCTGGTCATTTTGAAAGTAGCTCTCAAGTCCAAAAAGTGTGGGCACCCCTGTTCTAGTTCATTTTGAATGGAGCCGGTGTTTTGCGATTGTAAAACGCTGTGCGATAAAGCAAGCATGGGGCGCCCGGCATTTTCGCACGATGTCCAGTGTTGTTGTTTTTTTCCGTGCATGCATCTGTGATGTATTTTAGACCTCAATCCTCCTCGCTATACTAGGCAATTCTCGTCTTTCAGCACCTAGTGGAAGTGGGTGGAATCGCTGTGATAATGCATTTACCATTCCCCGTCTGTAAAGCCCTGTAATCAGATGTAGAAGCACACAATGGGACGCGATGCAACACATGGACAACGTCACTCGCCAAAGCGTAACATAGGCCTTATGTGGATTAATTCCTTTGCGTCTTACTTTGAATTCTGAATTCCCAATGACGCATGCACTGTGCGGAAGATTTTCATTAAGGAGTTGTTTGCAAGTCGTTTAGAGGGCCCACTCTGCTCTCTAGCGTAAAAACTACAGCTGACGCCAAGGTGTGAATTGTTTTGTTTAATTACGTGCAACATACGGCATTAATCGTCGGCCCGCTCCCTACGCGATTCCACGTCCGCCCCGAGTGTGAAGGAAAAGCATGCTGCACTCTGTAACGCACTGAATGGAAGATAAGTCTCCTTTATTGGCTGCTTTGGAGAGCTGGGGGGGGCCTGCTAGCGCAGTGCTCACTCGCGGCCCCTTCAGGGCTTCATTTAGCAAACTTACCGTCTAAGCCGCCACAAATCCATCCAGCTGGACGGGTGCAGGAGCCTCAGCATCTGTCGTCCTGGTGCTGCTCGCTTCCACACGCTCCTGCTACAGCCCTCCAGGGCAGCGGCCCTGGGAGGAAGAGACTGGCTGTTGTACTGGAGGAGAGGAGAGGAGAGGAGAGGAGAGGAGAGAGAGAGAAAGAAGAGAAGAGAAGAGAAGAGAAGAGAAGAGAAGAGAAGAGAAGAGAAGAGAAGAGAAGAGAAGAGAAGAGAAAGAGAAGAGAAGAGAAGAGAAGAGAAGAGAAGAGAAGAGAAGAGAAGAGAAGAGAAGAGAAGAGAAGAAATTCACATGATGAATTGTTGTTTTCATTTTACACTCCCCACTGAGCGTGAAGTGTCTAAAAAAACGTCTAAAAGTGAAAGTTTTTTAGAGTTCTGATCTTAGATTAGACGTTTATTAGACGTCTAACAAACATCTAAGATACTGTAGATGTCTAATCAAACGTTTTTTTTTTTTTAGACATTTTTTAGACCAGTGGTCAGTATAGGCTTCAAGAGTTACAGATAAAAAAAATTATAGCCTAAAAAAATGCAGTTTAGGTCAATCTTTCGAGATGAAACTTTGAGCCACTAACATTTTTAAGAGAGAGTATATACTGTATCTGCTCACATACTGTATAGACAGAACTCATGCGCTTCCATTTCACGGGGGAATAGCCCCTTGAATTACCTTTAGTTAAAAACTCCTGGATGTGTGAAGCAGACAGGAAAGTCTGCCACCGGTAAGCCAGACTTTAACCCTTTGTGTACGGAGCGCGTTTTGGTGTTCTAAGCATTATGTTTTAACTATTGAAAAATAGCAGATCTACAAGCTCATAGCGCGCCACCGAGTGGCGCGCTATGAGCTTGTATCTCTGCTATTTTTGAAAAATCGTGAAAACGTGGTGCAAATCTATGAATATATGTTATTTCCGCAAAGCAAACCTTTTCAACTCAAATCTTTGCTTCTGGGGGAACCCTAGAACATGTTTTCAGATATAGATCATTCTGATGGTCCATGGCATGAAATATGTTGAGCATCACTGACACAGGAACATAGATTTTTTTTTTCCCCCAGAAAAAATAGAATCCATTGTCAGAAACTAGAATCTAGTGACAAGAAACTAAATTCTAGCATTGGAAACTAGAATCTAGCACCAAAAAACTAGAATCTATACTGTCGGGAACTAGAATCTAGCATCAGAAACTAGAGTCTAGCATCAGGAACTAGAATCTAGCGTCAAAAATAGAATGTAACTGGGGCTGAAAATAAGAAAATGAAAATTTACACATGTTCAACTGTATTGTTCACTAATAATTTTGTTAATAAAAATATATTGCAAAAAAAACTAGAATCTAGTGTCAGAAACTGGAATCTAGTGTCAGAAACTAGAGTCTCATCAGAAACTAGAATTTAGTCAGGATCAATGGGTTAACTGTTAAGCCTTCCAGGGCTGAAATGCAACGTGATGGAAGCTGTCCACCTGACAACTCCAACAACAAAACACTGCTATTGTTCTCTCGCCCATGCATCCTGCTTTTCATTCCACCGCCCAAGACAGCTTTACCGGCACAAAGAAGAAGCCTGTAAACTTTAGTTAGAGACTTAGTTTTTTGGGGTTTCTGTTACTTATATATAATGTACACAACACTGATGTGTAATATAGAGCTGGGCAGTTCCGCTTCCTCATGACATCGCCCTTGTTCCAGAAATGAATTCCCCTTTCATTTTCCTCATAGACTTTTCGAAAATGATCTATATGACGACGAATATGCCGCTGACAAAGCCAACTCGGGTCTCAACAAATCCGGACAACACACAGAATGTTTTGGGACAATCAAAGAAAAAAAGCGAAACAAAAAGTGTTGTATCCTGCCATTTCTTTCTTCTTGCTAATTATATATAATTAGACGATAATATTGTGTGTGTTGTCATGATTTGTCTAGACCCAAGTTGGCTTAGTTTGTACCGCGGCGTAATTGTCTTTATATAGCTCATTTTCAAAAAGCCTGTGAGAAAAATGAATCCATTTCTGGAACAAAGGCAGGTGGGACTGCTGAGCTCTCTAAGATCAGTTTCTCTGACATCAAACTGAAGCGTTGGTCACAACAACACGTCGGTCAGAACATCACCCGACTCCATGCTCTGTCCTCAGACACCCATTCATCATCAGCTGCCCTTGCTCCTTAAAGATGTACTTGACCCCCATTGACCTTTTTCTATCAATTACGACCATTCATTGTTAATGACTTCATTATTCTCTAAGGCTAATCCAAATCCATCTTGTGTTCACTCGTATCCTCAATAACACAGACTTTCACTGAATATTTATCGTTTTAAAAAACACTCTTCTGGGCAAAACTGTCGAAAATGGCGCACAAGTATGATTAAATACCGGTACAGTATGTGTGAAACATGTGGATACTGCAGGTATTTTTTAATGTAAAATGTATTGTAATGGATATAAATAAGTATATAGCATATACAGCATATACAGTACATGGACATTGTATTTTGTTGACAACAACAAAAGTTCTGGACTGCCTGCAGGGCAAAGTAAGTGTCTGTCTGCTGGGAAACAGCTGCAGCATCAAAGTAGAAGCGACAGGAATTATTAAATATAGCTATAAACTGTATACATATTATACATAGAGGTATTTAGATTTTTAGCTAGAAAAGTTGATCATGATACTTTTAAAGGGGAATTCCACCCATTTTCAATATTTTTTCTTGAGGATATCATACCACTCACAGAGAACACAGAGACATCCGTCATGATGTTGAGCTGTGGCACGCACGCACGCAGCACGCACACACACACACACTTTCTACAGGGGCTTAAACCTCATGGTTATTATGGAAAGAGAACACCGTTGTAGAGCCAAGGCCTCATTCACTCTGTGTGCACACACACACACACACACACACACACACACACACACACACACACACACACACACACACACACACACACACACACACACACACACACACACACACACACACACACACACACACGCACGCGCACCCCTCCAAGACTCCAGAGGTGGCAGTGCCACTATCCTAGAGCTACGGTACTCTGCATAATGACCTCCAGATGAGCGTGTCAGGGTGTGCTGCTTGTCCCCGCGAACGACTGCCACGGCGCTGACAGAGCTGTGAGTCATCCTGACAAGGTGGTGGTGTCAGGGGTGGATCTAGGCATGGGCATGGGGGGGGGGGGCAATGCCCCCCTAAATACCCAGTCTGCCCCCCCGCCCCACCCAAACGCGATGCCATGCAAAACAACCCAAGATATTTCAAATTAAAGTGCTTATAATTACAATGATGTGAAACACTACTACTGCTACTACTAACTAACTACAGCTGTGTCACCACTAAACCAACAGCATTTCATCATTGAAAACAGAGAACTCTCTGAATCAGACCTTTAGCTTTATGCATGCTGTTGCGTCTGTTGCAACATCAACAACAACTGATGTTATTATTGATGCTTTACTTGACTAATAAAAGTCCTGTAACCGAAAATGGTATGGGTACGGCTTCCTCGCCCGTGGCGCAATGGAGCTGTACCATTTTCTCTTGCCCCTCCAGCATGTTCTCTTGCCCCCCCAAATGGGACATGTTATATCCGCCCCTGGGCAGCGTGCAGCTCATCACCTGGCAGCGCAGCAGATGGAGTCATCATGCCATCAGCCTGGAGACTAAACCCATCTCCACCACCCATCTCACACAATCATAGACTGACTGACGTGGCTTTGAAATGAGCCACCTCACCTCAACGGAAAAAACGATCACCGCTTTTTTTGATGCGACAACTGAAGAGAGGGGCCCCTTTAAAATGAGACGAAGAGTTTACCTGCTAATTGAAATGATAAAATCGTAGAAAGTGTTGTAGTGGGACTTTTAGAAGTGGGGGGGGCGCCTCTTAAAAGGGGAATTCCACCCATTTTCATTTTTTTTTCTGAGAGTGTACAAATGTGAACCAAATGGACCCTAGCGGGTCCATCGTACATCCGAAACCGGATGTATGATGATACCCCTTTAATCAGGTTTGCTATTTATAAACTATGTACGTCTCCATGTCTCTGGCTACCAATGCATAGTTTAATCTAGCTCGTTTTTTTTCTACATCTAAAGCACCTAATCTGTTAAATTAACACGGTTGCAGAAACCACCATCTTAAAACCATAGCTTGTTTCAGGGACCCCCTAGAAGAAAATATATATATAAAAAAATGACATCTGGTAAAAGTAAGTAATGCTTAAAATGCAGACGCCTGTTTTTTAATGGGTTAAAAAAGGGGGAGAAATAAATAAATAACTTCCACTCACTTAATTTGTCACACCACATGTTTACAGCTGTAAAACGGTGAATGGAATTAGATTTGGCACGTCGTGCACAACGTGTGAATTCAAAATGTCTTCTCCCCGTTGGATTTAAAACGTAAAAAGGATAGTGATTAAAACATAAAAACTGCCACACAAGGACATTTCTTGTCCCAGATTGCGGATGAATATTCATGAATCGTCAGCCTCCGACGGAGCAGGGGCCATCAAAGTGTAGCGGTAATTAATCTAATCAGCTAAAGCATGTTCTCTTTGGCATTGAATGGACGGAACATCTCCCATCTCCCCTTTTTTTTCTGAGGAGAGAAAAGGAATATTAAACATATAGAGTGGGCCAAACGCATTACTATGCAGAGAGAGTTACTTACACGTCCGTTTAAAACTTTAAAGCTTTTTACATGAATATAGACGAGCAGCGAGGCACTTGCGAAAACACTTGTCAAACGAACGCCGCCTCATCCTCTTGGAGATGCCAGAAGAACAGCAGCAGGCTCAGTGCTGCATGATCCCTACAACTTTGATAAGAGGTCTGCTCCATCAAGACTCACTCGGCCTCGAGTCGGCCTAAGTGCACACCACTTCTGGTCATGTTATGACTAGAGTTGGGGCAACTCCGATATTTTATCGGTATCAGGTCTCGATATGAAGTGATTCATGTATCCGAGATCAGTATTCACATCTCTGATACACTTAAATACTTCACTTAATCCTGCACTTTCTCTGTTCAATAGTTCAGTACGAGAAGTTACAGTGTATATCCATATCCATCCATGTATATCCAGTGTCCATCAAGCTCATTACTAATGGTTCGATCCTCAATCACCACTGATATCACTGATATATACCACTGAATCAGTCCTTGTCATTTCTTTCTGGGCAGTTTAGCTGCAGTACCACAATGTCCTGAGGTGGTGGGGGCACTGATATGCAGGATATTTTATCCTAGAGTCATACTATAATACTGATGCTAGATAAGACCAGGCTTGTCAACTTGGATAATCAACAACGTTGGACAATGTAAACAAAGTGGAAATGCAAATTTGTAACTGAAGACTCAAGGAGAGGAGAAATTATACAAAGCAGGGTGCATTGTGACATCATTATGAGGCCAAGATCAAATGAGCTGTTCCTCAAGCTCCTATAAGATATAAAAGCCTGATTGCTCAAACTTTGTGTTTTTGGTGCTCCCACGTGTGTTTTCTATCCCCACAAAGTTGAATTTCATGTTATTCCCCTTAAAAAAAAAAAAAAGAAAGAATATATCGGATTGGAAAAAAAAAACAGTATCGTTCCATTCCTAGGTATGATGTACTACTGTAGTTTTCATTATCCTAACAGGTACAGTAGGCAGGCTACAATATAAACTGCCTTAGTCTGAGCAGCAGAGCCCCACACAAACATTTAATTTCCTCGCAGACGTTGTACGGTGTGTAGATTATTTTCAACTCACTTCACTTACACACATCCCATTCACAAATGCTGATGGCGATGAAATGGCATGCTATATAGTTCAAAGGTCCCTGCACACATCATTAACAATTAGCACTGTTCCAACATGGGGGGAAATCAGCCCTGGGCATGCAGGGAAATTACTCAAATATTCAGTTGTGACCGGAAGGTACTCACTCCTGCTGGTACATGCCTTTAATAATTCCATTTCTATCCTTCAAACTCTGGTCTATTCTATATTTCTCCCTCATCCTTTTATATCCACCATATCTAGACCCTACCCCTCTCTTCTCTTCATTCTTCTACCACCCGCCTCCCGTCTTTGTCTGCGTGGAAAAATATGAATTTACAATCACAAGTTATATGAACATCAAGGTAGTGCAGCTGCCTCCGTCTTGGGGAAAATAATGAAAAATGGGAGCCAGGGTTGCTGTCTATTGTTGGCTGTGTCCCATGGTTAGAAAAGGGCCACAGTCAGACAGATACACTGATTTCCATAATATCTTCAGAAGGACACGGACAGACAGACAGGTACAACGGGTGTTGCATGCATCAAACTTGTATTATCCAGACTCACATTGGAGTGATCTGGCACCCAAAGGGCACCGGTGTAGCCTGTTTTTTTTTTTTTTTTGTAGATCTCTTTTCAAATAGCCACCTAGGAAGGTGCAACTTCCAATTACAGCCCATTCAACCAAACACAAAAGTCCCATCTAAACAACATTAAATTATATGCATAGACCAATGCTAAATTGCTGCCCTGAGGGCAGCTTAAATTATATGCATAAACCAATGCTAAATTGCTGTCCTGAGGGCAGCTAATAAATGCTGCCCTGAGGGAATGATACACATAGACCAGGGGTTTTCAACCTTTTTGACTCAGGGACCACCATTTATTCAGCATTTGGGCCACGGACCACCATTTGATGACATTTTAGCCCCAATGTCCTAAAACTAAAGAATTGTTTTGGTTTTGTTCACAATTCCTGGCTGGATTTAGCAAACCAAAACAGTGTAGACTTAAATAGTGCTAATTCAGATGAATATTTTAACTCTTGAGAGTGTGAAATTAAGCCCAATTGACCCGCAAGGGTCCATTTGGTTTAATTTTTACATTGTCAAGAGTTACATCTGGTTAACCAACTTTCCATCATTTAGCCTGGGGACCACCTGGAACCCTCTCAAGGACCACTGGTGGTCCCCGGACCACTGGTTGAAAACCCCTGCTTTAATGTGTAGTTGTGGGTAGGCTATACTTTAGGGCAGGGGTTTTCAACCTTTTTGACTCCAGGGACCACCATTTATTCAGCATTTGAGCCACGGACCACCATTTGAGAACATTTTAGCCCCACAGACCTTGTGGGTCCATTTGGTTTCATTTTTACATTCTCAAGAGTTACATCTGGTTAACCAACTTAGCTGGGGACCACCTGGAACCCTCTCAGGGACCACTGGTGGTCCCCGGACCACCTGTTGAAAACCCTGACATAGACCAATGCTAAATTGCTGCCCCTGAGGGCAGCCAGTAAATGCTGCCCTGAGGGCAGCTTAAATGATACACATAGACACAATGCTAAATTTCTGCCCTGAGGGCACCATAAATTATATGCATAGACCAATACTAAATTGCTGAGGGCAGCCATGGTAAATGCTGCCCTGTGGGCAGCTATTAAATACTGTCCTGAGGGACAGAGGGACAGATGAACTTGCATCGCGCATGCACATGGGTAGCGATGTATATCGATGAATATTCACACCCCTAGTGCTGCCCTGAGGACAGCTTAAATGATACACATAGACCAATGCTAAATTGCTGCCCTGAGGGCAGCTTAAAGAGGGGATGCCGTGATTTTATATTTTTTCCAATTTTGTACATGTTTAAGAGGTGGCAGTGTGTAAATAGACCCGTTAGTGTGTTTTTTTGTGCAATGATGTCTTCCCTTTGTATTTAGGGTTTCTTCCTGGGGGCTGAACCTTTCCAGTCAAACGTGCCAATGAAAAAAACTTCAATATAATGACATCACGTGTTCAGCTCCTCCCCTAACTCCACCCCCTTCATCATGCAACTAAAGCTATGGGTGTGGCTTCAGTTCAGGTGGATCTCCACCTATCTCCACCCACCAGGCAAACCAGGCATACTTAATGAACTGGTAGGGTGGAATCATATAAATGACAGTTTAACAAACACTGTACACTTTTTGGGGGGAAAAAAAAATCATACTTTTCATATAACATTAATACCTGATGATCATGTTTTAAAGGTATAAAGAATTCATGGCACTCCAACGTTAAATTCACCAATACTGCAACTGTACCAAAAGCTTGAATCATCCTTGTTCTAACTGCAACGTTTTTGTCAGGGGAGGCGGATTCCATTTGCGACCGCCACGGCCACGGCGTAGTTTTTTTTTTTTTTTTTTTTTTTTTTTTTACCGTCGCAACCACTTCACATAACACTTGGGATTGTTTTGCATAACAGTCACGACCATTTTGCATAAATGGTCGAGGGTTAAGGTTAGGTTTAGGCAGAGGTTTTACTTTAGGCAGAGTTTTTTTTAGGCAGAGGTTATGTTTAGGGTTGGGTTTAGTAGGGAAAGCGGCCGACTGTAATTCCAAACTGTCATGACCGTTTTGCAAAATGGTCGCGACCATTCCGCAAAGCGGTCAACCGTTATTCAAAAAAAAGTCACGGCCGTTATGCAAAACAGTGGCGACAGTTATAAAACCGTGTCGACGGCCATCACAGTCGCAAATAGATTTCACTATCTCTCATTTTGGTTTCATAAAAATCCACTGCAGACATGCTATGCATTCTTTCTGTTCTTGCAGGTGATTCTTTTCCCCAGCGTTGGGAGTTTGGAGGCGCTTGATGTGTACCACCCGTTTTGAATTCGCACATAATGCAGGAGGCGGCAGCAGGAAACGTCGTTTCATACTAAAAAAACGAGCGCTTCCAAACTATAGTACGGCGGCAAGATAGCCGTGATAGATCTAGAACAGGGGTCTTCAACAGGTGGTCCGGGGACCACCAGTGGTCCTTGAGAGGGTTCCAGGTGGTTCCCAGCTAAGTTGTAACTCTTGAAAATGTAAAAATGAAACCAAATGGACCCTTGCGGGTCCATTTGGTTTCATTTTTACACTCTCACGAGTTAAAATATTCATCATCTTAATTAACCCAAGTCTACACAACTAGAAGATTAATGTTCATTTTGGTCTGTAGGTTCTGCCTGTTTTGTTTTCCCAAATCCAGCCTGGAATTGTGGACAAAAGCAAAAGAAATCTTTAGCTTTGGGGTCTGTAGGGCTAAAATGTCATCAAATGGTGGTCTGTGGCACAAATGCTGAATAAATAAATGGTGGTCCCTGGTATCAAAAAGTGATGGTCAATAAATGGCCCGATGGATGGAAAGCATATACCCAAGTAGAAGTTAGTTTCCAGGCAACGCTGTTGCAGTCCAGATAATGTGTATTCATTCACCTGAGCGCCGTGTCACTGCCCAGGCCTGATGAGTTTATTCAGTGTGTGGGCGGGTGGCAGCGACCCCTCACTGAGGCAGGGAGGCTGGATGTGCCACCAGAGGCACGCAGGAATATAAATGCTAATAGAGTCTGCAAGGGAGATTTTAGGCTCTCCCAGCAGGGGGCGGGATGGGACACTTATTTTGTTATTTTGACCAACGTTGTGCCAGTTTCTCTCTCCTAAGTTGTGGACAAAAACTTGAACATCCTTAGTTTTACAATTGAATTATTTTATAACTGACATTTTTATCCATATTTTTCTGTTTTACTTTTTTTACTTTTAGGGAGCCAGAAGGGCTCTCTATCCCTAAAATCGCCCTGAGAGTGTGTATCTGGCCTCTCTGAATGCAGGACACAGGAAGAACAGCCGGGCAGTGGACAGACATCTGTGAAGTCTGTTTTGAAAAACTTGTATGTTTATTATAATGTTGCTTGATAAAAAAAAAATAGCCAAGTGTCCCGATGGATGATTTAATTATTTATACGATATGAACCCAACAGAGTAAAATTGCAAGATCATCCATTGTCTTTTTTTATTTTGCCACTTTGGTGCAACACTGTCTCACGATAAAGTAAGGCATTAATTTACAAAAAAAAAAAAAAAAACACACACACACACACACAATTGAAAAACATTGAAATGCAAGGTTTCCAGTTTCCACCCAAGCGTGACAAACAACTTTCCTGCTACACAAACGCACGCACCAAAACAGACAACGCAGATGTTTTCTTCACTAGTCTGTACACAAATACACTACATACACGCACAGATTTGTGAACATAAAGAGATGTGCGCACACACGCACACACACACACACGCACACCCTGCAGAGTTGCCTGCTGAGCTCCAGAGAGAAAGCCTCCAGTATTTTTAAC
>CM076975.1:42881835-42891835 GCA_039105355.1 Benthosema pterotum | reverse complement strand
TTGGACGCTACGATATTTTCAACAAGAGCACATGCCAACTGTTGTCATGTTTATGTTGTAGCCTATATGATATGATATGATATGATATAGTACTTTATTGTCAGTTTACACTGAAATTTGTCTTGCGACCCAGCAGCCATTGTATGCAGAGAACACATTTACACATTAGACATGGTACAACAGGGAACAAGACATACGTAAAGACATGAAGACAAAGCAGTGTCCATCTCCTAGGTCACTCTGTGACTACAACTCCTCATTTAACCTCAAAGTCGATTGCCTAGCTACTATTACTACAAAACGAACTAAAATAAAGGGTTTTACGACCATTAAAGCTCGTCTGCCTACTTCAGGTCCAGGACTTGTCCTATTTGCTGCCACCATTCTCAATAGATGTTGATGTAGAAGAGCCTCCATTAGACTGGCCCCATGAAGTGAACGGAGTTTGCACAACTCTATACCCTAAGTTCTGGCCCAGCAGCCGGTCTCTGCCTGCCTCTCTGTCCCTCTCTCTCTGTCTCTGCTCGATCATTTTACTTTGATATAACCCGTAATTTGTGCGACATCGGCTAGGATTCTGTTTATATTATTGATTAGGCCTACTATTTACAAACAACTGATATAAAGAGTATAGATTAGAATCAATGTCGTATACAGCAGTTTTAAAACCAATGGTCCGGGGACCACCAGTGCCCTAGGCTGAAATCCAGCCTGGTATTGTGGGTCTGTGGGTGAAAATGTCATCAAATGGTGGTCCATGGGTCAAACGCTGAATAAATATGGTCCCTGGTATCAAAATGGTTGAAAACCACTGTAATGCAGTACAGTTGAACTGCTGATCACCAAATATTTAGTCTCAAAGACAAGTCTATGGATTTGTTCGGGACACTAAAAATGAGGCCAACCACAGTGTCAGTGGTCTAGTTAGTATTTCCTGTCTATTCAACCAAGATCAGCTATTTTTGTTATATATGAATTGAAATCCTGAATTATTTTAGAATAATGACATCACAATGTTAATAATTAACTATCCTATTAACTAACCACATTTTGTCCCCTTTCCCAACTCAACATGTCCCACACATGCAACACTTATTTTACCTCAAATGAACAGGACCTGGCCACCTATCTAGGAGGCGGGGAAGTTTGTTGGAGAGGAGGGGTAGAGGGGTGGGTGGGTGGATCATTGACATTGATTGACATAGGAGTAAAGTACGACCCCTAGTGGCCAAAAGAATGTGTTTTTCTCCATGCCCCATTAGAATGTAAAAGAAAGGGACCAAAAACACATTAATTGAGTATTTTTTTCTATGAAAGCCTGTTAAACACATTTTTGAGGATCATCTCCAACATAATAAAATAATATTACAAATAATGTCACGATACCTTTAATGTCTACCCCTGATACGACAGCATTTTAGCCCCACAGACCATAAACTAAATATTTCTTTTGCTTTTGTCCACAATACCAGCATGGATTTTGGAAACAAAACAGTCCAACATGCAGATCAAAATTACCATTAATTCGTCTATGTTCTCTAGTTGTGTTGAGTGGGCTAATTCACATATATTTTAACTCTTGAGAGTGTAAACATGAAACCAAATGCACCCAATGCAAGGGTCCATTTGGTTTCATTTTTACGCTTGGTCCTCCTGGAATTTGCATGCTCTCCCTGTGTCCCCCTACTGTAGATACCCTCACAGAAACATGAAGTAATCCTGGGCTCTAAACTGCCTCTCCCTGGAATGCCCCTCCAATTAATCCAGCTTGGTCTTTTACCAGCCATAATTCTCACATGTCACTCAGCTTCTCCGCTCCCACCATTGGCTCCAGGTTGCTGCATGCACAGAGTTCAAAACTCTCACGCTTGCATTCAAAGCAACCAAAGGAAGGTAAAACACCATGACTTGCCTATTAGTCTCATAGCACCCTACAAGCCCCTGCCGTGCACTCCACTCAGCTGACACAGGGAAGCTGGCAGTAATACCCAAAAACTAAACATCTGGTCAAACGCTCCACTCGCACAAACAAACTCTCCCTCCTACATCAAATACACTGCAAAGAAATACACTACACATTGCAACCGCAGACTCACTCCCTAATCTTCCACCGCAGTCTAAAACACACACCTCTTCAGACTCCATCCCCTCCATCACTGGAACGCATACGACTTAATACAGTGTGCCTGATAATGTGAGACTATTATCTAGTGTGTGGACAGCTGAGACAGTGCCGAGGCTGTGCAGCTCTTATTTGAGTGTTGATAAAGCTCTTTGAGAACAGCCAACAGCATAAGTGCTTAGTCACGAGCGTAAGGATTAAAACAGATGAGTTAAATGTGGGCCCGCCATCTGAAGTGAAGACACGGTGCAAGTCAAAACCATCTGGAGAGTGACAGTCTCTCAGTCACGCGTCAACACACACCACCACAACAACAACAACACCCCCGCATTCTGTTTGTCTGAATATGCTGTGAGTGCATCAGGACTGTCTGTTGATCAAAGGATTTTTTCTTTTTTGTTTCCTTTTAATTTACTTTTTTAAGAAGAAATATAACAGGAACAGGAAAAATATCAATATAGATATAAGAGCGAGGCCAATGTGATGGAAAAAAATACGTTTTGGAGTTACAGAAATACCTGCAGTAGAATAAAGACGACCTGCGGCCATGTTAACTGTTGGAACGACGTCGATGTTGGGACGGGGACCTCATGGTGAAATGTAGAAAATGGAGCATCTGTGACAAAAATCAAGGACATTATGTATCATGTCACAGGAATCAAGGCAGATTAATGTCCAATGTGTTTTGGTGTGGATTCTCCTTTAACCAGAGACAGAATTGCTGCACAAACCTGAAGGCTCTGCTGGAAGGGAAATTACATTTTCAAATACTGCCACATATAAACGGTGAGCATACACGTGTGTGTGAGATAGTGTTGTGTTAACAGTGTGTATGCAATGCATGCATGCATGGCTCCTACTTCAGGATTTGTCATTTTTCATTATCGACTTTCCTTTCTCTCTCTCTCTCTCTCTCTCGTTTGTGCAAGCATGCTGAATAATCAGGCCCCCACATTTTTAGAGCCCCTGCCCGTGTGCATAATAAACAAACAAATAAACAAGTGCACACACACACACACACACACACAACACAACACACACACACACACACACACACACCAACACACACCACACACACACACACACACACACACACACACACACACACACACACACACACACACTACACACACAACACACACGATAAGAAAGCTACACACTTCTGCCACAGCAGCAAGCATTCAATAGCTGAATAATTGATGGGAAGGATAGAGACAATTACTTCACAGCCCGTCGCTTCAATTATACTGCTAAAAATAATGGTTTAATCATCTCTCTCTCCCCCCCATCTGGTACCTTCCCAGTACCCACCCATGATCTCACCCCCCGCCCCCCCCCCCCCCCCCCCCCCCCCCCAATCATCTCACACTGGCATCTTCTATGCCCCTCGGCTGCTTTTCAGTCAATCAAAACAAACTGATATTTTTACAGCCCGTTTCATATGCAATAGTAAAGAGGAGCACGACGCACTGCACAGAAATGAATGATTAGCAGGTGTAGTGGAGGGGGGACAGGCACAAACGGGGTACGGCGTCCCCCCACTTCTCACATCTAAAATATTTTTGGGTCTGGAAAAAAAAAAGATTAGCATGGTGAAATACATCTTGATGACATCATCAAGATGGTTTTCACCATGTTAATGAGAGTTCCTTTTTCTGAGACTGTACAAATGGAACCAAATGGACCCCGCTAGGGTCCATTTGGTTCACATTTGTACACTCTCAGAAAAAAAATAATAAAATGGGGGGAATTCCCCATTCAGAGGCACCCCCCCCCCCCCCCCCCCACTCCTAAAAGTACCACTACAACACTGATGAATAGCCATTACTACCTACTATACTAGTAACATGGCTAATATTTTGGCGTACAATTGAGCTATTTCAGACCAATCTGCTGACAGGATTTTTTTGCCAACAGCTGATTTGATCTGGCTTTAGCCAGGCTACAAGTTAAAGGGAACTCCACCCATTTTCAAACATTTTAATATGTCATTAATATACCTTAGAGATGTTGTGTGGACATGATAAAAAAAAAAGTTCCCCCCAAATCTGTATTTCCTACAAATGTGGAGGTCTGAAAAATACATGGTGAAATACATCTGATGACATCAAGATGTATTTCACCATGTTAATGATTTCTCTTCCAGACCCCTTTTTCCTGAGAGGGTACAAATGGGTCCATTTGGTTCACATTTTGTATAACATGTACGTAACTTCACCTGCCAGAGTGCCAGTGAGGAGCCCAAACCGGGAGGACACCTTTGGGTTGCCGTTTTTCAATCCAATTTAATAACACATTAACAAATTGCGAAAATTGACGATTGACAAGTTCACAACACACACACGAACGTTGTAAAAACCAAAATGCAAAATAGGGCGTAAGAAAACAAAGAGCAGACCGGCTTCTCACATAAAGGATATTCAAACACAAAACGCCTGTACGGCACACACGCACGCACACACACACACACACACACACACACACACACACACACACACACACACACACACACACACACACACACACACACATTCACACATCAGAATAACACAGACATGCTGCAAAACTGGAGTGTGGGAGGTGATAAAGTTGTTTATTGTGAGATTACCTCTACCAACATTCCTCTAGTTAATTAGCTTTTTAGAATAGCCTGTAATTATAGCACTCAGTCATTCAGTTGTCAGGCACGTCCCAATAACAACAAACTGCATCAAAGGCAGAAACACTATTTTTTGTGTGTGTTCCTTTATACAAGCTGCTGCTAACACAAAGTTCACCAAAGTACGACAAAGTCACCTGAGGTGTTAATAATTTAAAAAAATGTAATCAGATAATCACAGCTTCACAATGAAATTAAACATAATTAATCACCATTCCTACTATGTCCAAAAATGCCATGTTTTCATGTACAGCATTAGAACATTTAAAAAACAAAGAATCTGGAAAATGTGCATCAAAATAGCTGATCTACAACCCCCAATGCTTCTACATCCTCGAACTGTATTCTATGGCTCCGGTTACAGGGCGAAAGCTATAGGTCTCCGTAAAACCATCTCTACACCTTTTTTTCCCCAATGAGAAATTGCTCAGTGGGTTGAGTCAGTGTGCACGAGTTAACTGCGTTAAAATGTTCACACAGATTATTCAACAAAATTAATAACGCCATTAGCTCATTATTTTCAACTCCATTAGTCTGTACACAACCACTTACGTTTTCATGTTCTGTGCTGCTCGCTGATAGACAAACACAGAGACTAGCTGTCTATATGAGAGTCATGGTTTAAAGGGGAATTCCACCCATTTTCTACATTTTTTTGAGAGCGTACAAATGCAACCAAATGAACCCTAACGGGTTCATTTGGTTCCATTTGTACGCTCTCATCTAAAAAGAAGCGTCTAAAGAAATCCATTAACATGCTGAAAATACGTCTTGATGATGTCATCAAGATGTTTCACCATGTTAGTGGTTTTCTTCAGACCTCCCACACAGAATGGGGGAAAATTTTATCATGTCCACCCAACACCTCTAGGGCAGGGGTGCCCAACCTTTTTTGACCCAAGATCTACTTTTCAGCAGCCAACCCCTCCGGGATCTACCAGTCCAATATCAACATTTCAAACCACACGCATCGTTGCCGGCCTGCAGTAACTTCACAACAACACAACACTACGTTGTTTTACCACTTTACTTTATGTCCATATAAGCATAAAGTACAACAGACTTGTCATAAATAGGCATACAACAGACTTGGGCAAACACTGCCATTGCAAATGCAATCATAATAAGAACAGTCCAGAATAGTCCATTATAAGTTGCAGAACAGTCCATTACACGTTGAACAATACTGTTGGCATAATTCACAGACAGCAGAACAACAATCCTCCAAATGAGCCGCTTCGTAGACAGACGACACGCAGACACGCACACACACACACAAAAATAATCGCTCTTTTTTCATTTACACCTCATTTTTTTTCTTTCCTCCCCACATCTCCCAAGATCCACTCATGATCAGGCCAAGATCTACTGTAGATCCAGATCTACTGGTTGGGCTCCCCTGCTATATAACATAGAACAGCACAGGGAGCCGTCTGTGGTGCTGAAGTGTTTCATATAACATAGATCAGCACAGGGAGCTGTCTGTGGTGCTGAAGTGTTTCTATATAACATAGAACAGCACAGGGAGCTGTCTGTGGTGCTGAAGTGTTTCTATATAACATAAAACAACACAGGAGCTGTATGTGGTGCTGAAATGTTTCTATAGAACATAGAAAAGCACAGGGAGCTGTCGTGGTGCTGAAGTGTTTCTATATAACAGAACAGCACAGGGAGCTGTCTGTGGTGCTGAAGTGTTTCTATATAACAGAACAGCACAGGGAGCTGTCTGTGGTGCTGAAATGTTTCTATAGAACATAGAACAGCACAGGGAGCTGTCTGTGGTGCTGAAGTGTTTCTATAGAAAAGCACAGGGAGCTGTCTGTGGTGCTGAAATGTTTCTATAGGGTATACTAATGACATATTAGAAAGTTGAAAATGGGTGGAGTTCCCCTTTAAGGCTGTTTCAGATGGGAACTGTGTGGCGCATGCCTTGTCGCTCTGGATCAACCGCAGGTCTGCTTATGACAGGCGTGACTCACACTGTGGTATAAAAAAAATGTCAGCAAAATCCATACAATGAGCAGGGCTGTACTGGGAGAAAAACTCGGCTGGTCATTTTATGCGTGCATTTCGCCCATACCGGCCCATTTTTGCACGAATTGGCCAGACCGCCCAAAACAAAACAATCATGCAAACCACAGACCTACATAATCCTTTTGCTGCCTTCACAAGAAATGATGTGGCAAAAGGATCCAAGATAGAACAGGTTTTATTTGTCACTCATTGATACAGGTATAATACATGCCTGTGTTATTTTTTAGCACCCCTAGTGGCCCCCTATGGACACTGCCCACTGGGAGAGCTCCCGTACTCCCTATTAGAGTCTCAAACTCTGCCCGAACCCAACCAGGCCGAACCCAAACGGCCCCGACCCGACATTTAAGGCCGGGTCGGGCCTAAAATATATGCTAATCAGTAGGGCCGGGTAGGACGTAGGCCGGGTAGGACCTCGGGCCCATGAAAAAATAATAATATATTGAATTATAGTAAGAATAATAGTTATTTCTGTATTTACCTATTATGAAGATGGTGCTGATTGCCATTTCATTTTTATTCTGTGGTGAATTCTCAATTTTTGCCCAAACCCGACAGTTTTAGGGCCGGGTAGGGCCTAAAAATCTATTCCATAGATTTAGGGCCTAGGGCCAGTTAGGGCCGGGCCTTAATTTTCAGGCCGTTGAAACCTTTACTCCCTATGGCCAGTCCGACCCTGGCAATGAGCATACAATGTGCAACAATTCACAGAACCAGAGGTCCACGCCCAAGTAAACAGGCTTACACTGTCGCTATAGAGATTTCCGATCCCGATAGCACAATTTCTGTGTTTGCCAATACCAGAGAAAATAATATAAAAGAAAAGAAAAAATCTTCTATGTGCACACACTCCAAAACAAATTCCCATGCTCCAACATTGTATCCCTGTGTCTGATCTGTGGTTACACTGCATATTTGCCAATACCAATATGACCCAATAATGACAAATAAGGGCCAATACTGATACTTCTCTGATACCGAACAGTGTTTGCGAATATCAATATGAACTGATATGACAAAAAAGGCCGATACTTTTTCCAATAGAGTATCAGGACATCCCTAGGGAGGAAGGAAGGAAGGAAGGAAGGAAGGAAGGAAGGAAGGAAGGAAGGAAGGAAGGAAGGAAGGAAGGAAGAAAGGAAGGAAGGAAGGAAGGAAGGAAGGAAGGAAGGAAGAAGAAATATTGCTTGCTATTCCTTAATTTTTTAAGGCTCAAATCCATCCTAATTAATGTAGAGACAACTTTGAACTTTGACCTGTACGGAGGATAATCACAGAAGCACGTATTTCAGATGCCAGGCAGGCCCTCATATTATTTCAGATTGATTGCATGCCAGCCAAAAACAACAAAATAAATACGTTTAAGCCCAATATAGTTGCATGCATTCAAGTGTGAAATTGCACCACAACGCGCCGTATACACACACCATCAATTGAAATTGTCCAATCATTCATGGGCATACGCCATGACGCTCATGTGTGGCGAACTGGCATCGAGGTTTGATGAATTGCAGTGAATTGCAGTGCAGTGAATGAATGACAGACTTGCAGTGTCCGCAGAAAAATTGGTTAAAACAGTAACTGTAACGTCTTAAGAGTACTTTTAAAAATGTGTAATCTGGATAACAGTAACAGGGGCATTAAAGGGGGGTTACATGCTAGATTACATTTCTCCATCCCTTCATCAATTTTAGGGCTACAAATAAGTCAAAAGACCAAACAATAAAAATGTACGATAAAGTACTCATGAGGACAAATGATCACTCAGCCTGCTGCGCTCTGCCTGCCTTTTACATAGACTCAACATTCTTGTCTGGTTATCGATGGTAAATAGTGCATTTATATAGAGCTTTACCCAAGGCACTTTCACATAGATAGTAGTTCCCATTCTACCCATTCACACACCAATGGCAGAAGAAACAATGCAAGGTACGGACCAGATCATCAGGAGCAATGAGCCTTTCGCCAAGTTCCTCCCCAATCTGGTTTTGTCCAATAGGCACATTAGAAGAGGAGAGCTTGACCAAGACAAATAAGAGGAAGGGCCCCCAACGTCATTTTCTCTACCTGGCCAATCGAGTGGGCAGATTCATCACGCTGGGTGGCAAGCTACAGCTTGAAATCGCGGGGAATACATTGAAGTCAATGAGAGCGGTGGAGTGGACAGGGATAAACACAAATTAGTTCTGAACGACTGATACCATTGTACATTAAACACTTCTGGAAAATAACAGAATACACATAAGACATGGTTGTCTGCGGTGTTGCTTTTCGATGTGTACACTGTGTAATGTTACAGTATATAGCTATCCAAAGAGCAGAAAGTATGCGTCTGATCGTTCTGAACGTGACGTCACTGTCTGCGAGACTGCAGCTGGGTGCTATTGCAAAGAGGGCAGTTCTCGCGATGAAAGGTAGGCAGCCCAGGCAGATTCATTTTGTGCTCTTTAGAGAGCTTAATAAAATGAAATAGTTTGCAATTCGAAATACACTCACTCAGACAACAATCTGTGACCTGTTTTCTTTTACATTCCTGGACCGATTATATGACATTGGTCGCAGTCGTTCATAAATCATGTTTGTTTGCAAGAAATCCGGCATCCTGCCATCCACTGCCATGTATTTGTCCTAGCGTTTTGCCACCCGAGGTGTCATGGCGCAGCCGCGGCAGACTTGGTTACCCTTCCTTCTAATTAGAACTTCCTTGAGCTTGACCAGGAAAGCTTGACCTGGATAGCAACAGTTGCTAAAATATTTGGATTGGCATTGGACAGTGAGCAAACCCCACCCCAAAGGGTGGGGGTTTTGAGAAGAGCTCATTAGGGGTTAAGTCACTTCTTTGCCAGGGACACATCGACACTAACAGGGGACCCCGGTTGAACCGGCAACCTTGCGCTTACCATCCGGTGGCTCTACCCCTAAGCCATTGCCGCCTGTAAAACTTTTTTATCAAATTAATACAGTTTTTGCTTAGAAGTAATCCAAAAGTAACTGAAAATAATCATTACTGTAGTTTTTAAATTATGGGTAGCCCGGATTAGGCTACTGACTAAATTTTGTATCAAGTAACATGTAAGGCAGAGGTTTTCAACCAATTTGATTCCAGGGCCGACTATACCTGTAATATATATATTCAGCATTTGATCCATGCCCGCCCTACGGTTAATCTAGGCTAGCCCTGAATT